>JAEHOD010000045.1:240000-712500 GCA_016834595.1 Chlamydomonas schloesseri | reverse complement strand
CCCTGCCACATCACACCACCCAGCCCCCGCCCTATCTCAGGGCCGTGTAGAGTCATCTGGGTCAGACAGAGATGAGAGAGTGTACCGTACTGTACCTTTTTCAGGATGGGCGAGATGTCCAGCTCCAGCTGCAGCCCCCGCGGCGCGCCGCCGGCGGCGCCGTCAGCGCCCGCGCCGCCGCCGCTGCCGCCGCCAACCGTCGCGCCGCCAACCACCGCGCCGCCAATGGCGCCGAGGTCCGCCGCCAGGCCGCCACGCGCCTGCCGCGTAGGAACGCAAGGAGGCAACGCTCAAGGCGCTCGAACATGTTTGCCGCTCGTGTGCTGACACCGATACACGGCACGCGGCGCCAAACCAAGCCCCTCCCCCTTTCCCCCCTTTCCCCCCCTTCCCCCCAAAACTAAAGAATCCCCACTGCGCCGCCGCCCGCGCCCACCTTCTTGCCGCCCACCACAGCGCCGGTGGCCGCCGCGAAGCGCTCCTTGGGCAGCTTGCGCGGCCCGGCCACGCCCTTGCCGCCCACAACAGCGCCGCCCTGCTGATGCAAGAAGCGGTTATGGCGGTGGCGACAGCGCAGAGAGATAAGACACTGAGTGAGGAAAGCAACGTGAGCCTCAAGCAAGTGACTGCATACCGCGGCCGCTGTTTTTGCGGGCCTGGACGCATCGCGCCCCACGGCGTACCGCCTCCCTCTCTGGCGCCCGCCTGCCCTGCCGCCGCTCTTTGCGTGTGTTTCCAGTACCATCACGCCCTTTTCCTTATGGCCTCATTGTCATTCCCTGTTCCCGCACACTTCCCAGTTCCCACGTAGCTCATCGTGGCGCTTCACTCACCGCCGGCGGCCCTGCGCTGCCCGCCCCCGCGCCGCCGCCAAGGTCCGCCGCCTTCACCAGCCCCGCCGCCTCCACCCACTCGTCGTACTTCTTGTTCCAGCCGCTGTTGTACGGCGGCAGCAGGCAGTGCGGCAGTGCGGCAGAAGCAGCAGCAGGCAATGCAACAAGGGCAGGCGCGGACTGAGGAAGGCCGTTTGCAAGCGGGTGGGGCTACACCGCACCAACCAAACGAGTGCTTGCCGCGCGGCACGCGCGCAGTAGTGCGGCACCACCGTGTCCGCCGCCCCTGGCCCCTACACGTGCAGGTCCCCGCACTCGCAGCGCCCCCCCCACCATCCTATGGATGGCTACTCCCCCCCCCACGGAGTCCACGAGTACTGAACCTAACAACCCCCCCGGGGAGCGGTCGGCCGGCACCCAGCGAAACCCATATGCCGCCCCCAGCAGCCGCCTCCAGTGTCTAGCACCCACACGCCGCCCCCAGCCGCCTGCCGCAGCGGCGTCACCCAAGTGGCCCAGGCCTAGCCCCAGCACAGCCGGGCCCCCACGCATGCACACCCGCAGCAGTGCCTCCCCACCTTGCAGTGCCGCCGGCCCCCAAAGCAGCACCCCAACAGCACCCGGCGCCCAGCGCCCAGCGTCCGTCCGTCCGTACCTGTAGTGCAGGAAGTAGTACCAGCCGCCCTCGGGGTAGTCCGCGTTCACCTTGAACTCGGCCTGGGGTGTGGAGGGGGCGGGGGCGAGGTGAGGAGATGTGGTGTGGACAGGCGGCCCGATAGGTGGCACGGAGGCGTGGGAGGCGCGCAGCAGGGGGGGGGGGGTGCGCCCAGGGCGACAAGCACGTGACGGCATACGTGTGGTGTGGTGGCGAGGGCGCAGCGGAGCGCGCAGGCCCAGGGTATTCCCCGCCCCGCCCCCCGCGCACGTGGCGCCCCTGCAGGCGTGTCTTGCTGGGGACCCCGCCCGCACCCCGGCCCCTGCCCCGGCCCCTGCTGGGCGCCCGCGTGCGTGGCGCTGCGCGTGCACTGGCCAGGCCGTTGCGCCCAGAACAACCCCGGCGGCCGCATGCATGCATGTGACTGCTAACTGCTAACTGAATCCAGACATGCCCGTGAGCATGCAGCGTGTGCATTCAGCCGTCGGCGGGCGCGTCAGGCCCCAAGCCCCGCCTCCTCGCCTCTGCCCAGGCGCCACAGCCGTTTCAGAGAACCCCACCTCCTGCCACAATGGTCATACAAGCTCGCAAACAGAGCCCTGCACACCTTGAGAATCTTCGCCTCATAGTGCCGGTCGACGTGCGGCACGAACACGCGCTCGCCGATGGCGAAGTCGCCCGTGTCTCCCGCCGGCACCTCCGCAGCAGCCATGGCCGCTAGTATGTGAGCCCTTGTCAGCCCCTTGTCAGCCTAACGTGCCACTCAGCCTCCTCCGCAGCAGGCAGTGCGCCAGGGACGCGAGAGCGACGAGTTTGAGCAGACTTGACGCCTGGCACCCGCCGCTGCAGCTTTGCGCGGCAGGCGCCTGCTGACAAAGTCAAGTTGCTATGTGGAGACAGCAAGTGCCAGGGTGGCCAAGCGACGCGAACAAGAACTCGCTCGGCGGGATCGCAATTATTTTTCCTGCGAACTCTGTGCCTAGCTGGTCGTCAATTGTCTTCTTGGAAGCTGTTTAGAGTTTCCCAGTGCAGCTCTCGGACAACGAGTCCTTGCTTGCGGACTTTTGGTATTCAGTTTGTCTTTTCGCAGGCAGGCATGAGCTTCGCCAAAACGAACACAACTCAGCTATCATTACATTAGCAATACACGAGTATGCGAAGGGCACGATTGAGCACAACGAAGCGCGCCATGTATGGAATGGAACTCAACGCCTTCCTTCCTCCTAAGCTGGGATGTCACAAGCACCAGGACAAAACAACACACACTTAGTGATGGAAGCCAAGCTGGTGATGCCCGACGAACCGAGCCCCAGCTATCAAACACAGTTCAATAGAGACACAGAGTCCTTACTTCCGAGTCCGCGCACTGACGCTGTGCCCCAGCAGCCTCCCTGCCGTGGCTGGAGCTGGCGCTGCATCTACGATGAAGTAATGTGATACAGCCAGTAAGTGTGCACAGCCTTTGGGGTTTGAGTGGATCGATCGTGTCAACGTGGCCATTTCTTACGCGGCCTTCACCTCTGCGTGCTCCAACCCCCTTTTGCGCAGGTACATCGTGCCCGTCGTTATTGTCAACGCCGTGCTTGTGCTGGTCCTTGTGTACATCTTCGTGTGGCGTTAAGGGGGTGCCAACGCACACAGTGAAGTGACTACATAGCCAGGCTTCGTGTCGCGTACCAGCTTCCGGCGAATCCGCAACAACGCCAGTTTCTGACGCCCCCGGGGTCAAGCCGCCGCCTGCTACAGGCGCGGGTCTACAGGGGCTGAGCTCAACTGGGCGTTGCAGCGCGAGATCGCGCGTTAGGCACGCCCCTGAAAAGACATCTGTCGCCGCCGTGGGGCACAGGTGGTGGAATTTACACGTTTTCGTGTTTTTGAAGGCCCAGGTGGTGTAGTGGCCAGCAGCAGCAGCAGCAGCAGTGGTGGATAGACGCCACGCTCGCAGCAGCAACTGCGCGTGACCAGCGCCCCACCATGCGAGGCGGTCCCAGCGACGCCACCGCGCAGAAGCTGACTCAGCGCAGCCGACAAGCCGCCGCAGCCGCAGCTGCCAACCAGCAGTACGGACCAGGCGGCGGCGCCGCCGCCGCCGCAAACTCGCAACACCCGTACGGCGCACACCCGTACTACCAGCAGGGCCAGCCGCCGCAAGTGGCGGCGCCCATGAGCCGGGCCGGCGGCGCGGGCGCGCCGCCGCCGCCGCTGCACTGGCAGCTGCCGCTGGAGCTTCGAGACGCCGCCAGCAGCAAGGTAGGCACCAGGTCTACGGTAGTCAGGGTTGGAACCCCCGGGCCGGCTATTGGGATCCATGTTGCGGCCATTCATATCCGTATGTGCACGAGTTGTAAGCGGGTCGGAGGTCGATTCCGACAGACCTGTAGGGCGGTATGGGTTAGGCGGTGTCTTTCTGCATCGGTCGGCTGTCCCTTTCAACGGAAATGACCCGGCTGCGTTGGCCCTGCCCCGCCCTCCCTCAACACCCGCCTCTTCTGACCCGACCCGACCCGACCTGCCCCCCTCACCTCCTCGCTCTTATGCATTGGGTTTGGTTTAGTTTGGGCTGGTAACCACAACCCCCCCCCACTTCATGACTGATCAAACACCATCCATTGATGGCTACCCCCCTGACTGGCCGCAGCTGCTGCTGCCCTCGCGCGCCGCGCTGTACGCGCTCCTGGGGCTGCCGCTGCTGCTGTGGGTGGCGGTGGTGGGCGCCGGCTGCCTACACTGGGAGGCGGAGCTGCCGGACGGGGCCAGCAAGGAGGACTTTGAGCACCCGCTCATTTGGTTTGACAGGTGCGGCCGCCACGGCGTAGGGGTAAGGAGAAGAGAGGGCCAGGAGTAAGGAGGAAGAGCAGCAGGCACGCGTTGCGGTAACCAGTCGACGGTTGTTGGGGCAGGACGGCTGCTGGATCTTCGCCTGCACACGGTGCCGCGCGGCGTATGTTCATGCGTGCGCGGGCTGGCGCTAAAGTGGTCCGGCCCTGTCCTTTCCTGTTGAGGTTCGTAGATTCCCACACCCCTTACGCAATCACCTGCACACACGCACCGCGCCATGCATGTTGCAGGCACGTGTTCCGCGTGTGGGGCCCGCTGCTGCCGTTGCTGCCCTACCTCGTCCGTGTGGCCGCCTTCAGCCTGCGCCGGCGGCGCCTCCAGCCGCAGACCGGCGCCGCCGCTGCGTCCGCGCCCGCCGCTCCAGCACCCCTGCGGCCCGCCGCCTCACTGGCCGTACAGGCGGGGCTGCTGTACTTCGTCATCATCGTCGTACGGATCGCGCTGTACGTCGGCCACGTGGCGCTGCAGCGCGGCGCGGGGGTGTACCTGGTGTCGGACCACCTGCTGCTGGCGGCGTCCGTGGTGGCGTGCTTCCAGGTGCGGCGCAACGCGGGCGTGGCGGTTGGGGCTGCAGCGGTTGGTCAGGTGGCGGTTGTACAGGCTGAGCGCAGCGACACGGCTGGGTTGGAAAAGGGTTTCGAAAGGCATACTTCGAGCGGGCGCGGTCGCAGGTCCTGTGGTTTCCCGGCTTCCGGAAACCGAGCTGCGTGCACATGTGGGTCCTGCCAGGTGTCACCCGCCTGTATCACGCACGCATCCGGCCCCGCCTCGGCACCTGCCGGACCACCGCCCGCCTGGCAACCCTCAATTCATCATGCCACTCTCGCCCCGCCCCCTTAATTAAACATGCATGGCACCCCCCACCCATTCCTACCCACCGCTCCTCCCTTCTGCCCCTCCCTCCCTTTCCGCCCGCCTCGCCCCGCCTCCCCTGCCTCCACATCACAACCGCAATCCCAAACGCAATCCCAACTGCGACCGCGGCCGCAACCGCAACCAGTCCGAGCTGGTGCTGTGCTTCTCCGACGCGCACAAGGCCGAGCTGCTGGCGCGGCACGACCCGGGTGCCGGCACGCCGCAGGTGGCGGCGGCGAGCGGGCTGGTGGGCGCCGTGTTCGTGCTGGTGGCGCTGTACGGCGACATGTATTGCACGGCCCGCTGGTACCACCACCCGGGGGAGAACCTGGCGGCGCTGGGGGTGGGCGGCGCCGTGTTCCAGCTGCCCGTGCTGTTGTGGCTGGTGCGGCAGGCGCGGTTCGTGCCGGTGTAGCGAGGAGGCGCGCGCGCGCACGCGCGCATGTGTATTTGCGCGTGTCTGCGCGTGTGTGTGCGTTCTGGGACTTGGGACTGTGCGCGCTATACAAGGCCGGGCGCTGTGACAGGCTGCAAGCATTAATTTGCGTGAAGCAGGCATGATGATTTTGAGGGCGCTGGGGGCACACGGCTTGGGTCCGCGGCTGAGAGCCGCTGTCTACACACACCCTTACACCCTGCATGGACTGAAGCGAAACCTTGGCGATAGGGTCCTCAGCTCCGCGTGCTATGTTGGCTGGATTCAACAGCCAAGGCGGGGCCCTAGGAGGCAATGCGCGACCGTTCGCCAGTAAGCGCACGCTTGAAGTGTATTGCCGGGCGCCCGGTTGCGAAGAGGTTCCGAGAGGCCTACGCCAGCACTTATGTTGATGGATATGTGCATATTGGTGTGACATGTGCACTGTTAGGAGTGTTCATGGAGTTGGCAAGGGGCAAGAAGGCAAGTTCCCGGCAGTGTCCGAAGCCCCCCATATATCCAAAAATACGAGCAGGCAAGGCACAGGGATCAGAAACAAAAGAAACGCGCTGCTGTTACTGCACCGACGTCGGTAGCTGGTTGGAGGTTGCTGGAGCGTTTTGCTGGCGCGCATTCCTCACTCTCCGGGCGCCCGGCCAGGCGACAGCACGACCACACAGACAATGCGACGCCACGCAGCGGGAGAGCCGGAGTCTCAGCGCACCTGCGGGCAGGCGTCCAGCGTCCACGGATGAGCCCCGAAGCTGACAACGAGCGTAATGCAAAAACAGCGTGCAGCAAGCAGTGGCCGGGCGACAGAGTGACAAGCAAGGGCAAAAACAGGGCGCGGCAGGGCAGAAGGGGAAGCCCGACTGTACGGAATGGCGGGCGAGTCGAATGCAGTGCAACACACGAACAACACAGCCGGAGGTGAGGAAGCGTAGCTGATGGAGAGGGGTATGGCTGTGACTTCGGAAGGGGCCTAGAGACGCGCACTATTCGGCAAAAGTTTTCGGCTTGAGGCGTTTTGTGAGGCGTTTTGGCTGGAGCTGTGTGCGGCACGGAATGCCGGAAAGCGGTCAAATACTATTTAAGGCTGACGGCTGGACTGCGGAAGAGGTGTTTCAGGACGAGCGGGGTAGCTGCTACTGACAGGGGAGAGTGGAGCTGCTACTGACAGGGGAGAGCGGAGAGACAGAGGCACAGGGCTCAGAGGCCAGGGACAGGGGGCGCTGGAGGCTGTATGGGCTGGCGGCTGCGCGTGTGATACTGGCGTTGGGCTGGATGGACAGAGGCACAGGGCTCAGAGGCCAGGGACAGGGGGCGCTGGTGGCTGTATGGGCTGGCGGCTGGGCGTGCGGGACTGGGTGCTTAGGTAGGGTTGGGCTGGAGGGACCCGGGCTCACGAAGAGCACCCCGGTGGCACAGGGCGCGTGGGTCTTAAAAGCAGGCACCCCCCCACCCCGGGCGCGACTCCCCCCACACACTTGCCGTCACTCGCGGCGTCGAAACACACGCAAAACCCCGCAGGCTCCCGGCCGAGAGGCCGACCACCGAACATCGCGCAGTCCTGCGACGGACACGCGGCGAGCGCAACCACGAACCCGTGTCATGCGCAAAGCCCACCTAGTCGCAGGCGTCCCTGTCGCCGAACCCCCACCCCCCATCCCTCAGTTGTCACCGCCGGCGAGGCCGGGGGAACCGTGTCTTTACCGCAGTAGTCCAGCAACGGAACACCGGCACGGCCGCCTCCGGGCCGCATAGCGGCGCAGGGCAGCCGGGACCGGCGCCCCACCCCCCATCACCTACTACATGCCTCCGCATCACTCGGGACCGCCGCTACCGTCGTCCAGAGGGCCGCCGGCGCTGGCTGACTGCTGAGCTGGTGCTGACAAAAATGGGCAACTCTGCGGGCTGCTGCTAGCAGAGGGACATGTCGCTGCTGCTGTGGAAGGAGGCGAAGCGGGCGTCCTCGACGTCGGTGTCGTCGTCACTAGAGTGCCACGCAGGGTGACCGGCAGGCGGGTAGGGCAGCGGTGGCGGCGGGAGGGGTGGCGTGGCGCTGGCTGCGGCCGGGAAGACGGCGGGTGGCGCCAGGAGCAAGGAGGGGGGTGCCGGAAGAGGGGTGTAGGCGGGCGGTGCAGCAGGCGGGGGCGGAGGGTGGTCGGGCGCGGGGAGGAGGCGCAGTTAGGAGTGTATTATGGAGCGGGCCACGGCTTCCGCCTGCTTCCTTGCATCTTGCCCTGTATGTCCCATAGAGCAGTACTGCAGGCTGTTGGGTCATATTCGAAGGGCGACCCGGGCCTAGGCGTGCAAGCGCAGTGCAGCAGCATGCAGTCTTAGCTCAGCGCCTCACAGCCCTGGGTCCTCTTGCGGTGGCCATGACAGCGCCCGTCCGCTCATACCTTGCCCGCTTGCCGGATCCTGACCTGCACCGACGCTAGAGGTGCACCCAAGATAAGGCTACAACAGCCTGTCACTGTGGCTGCAGGACTGGTGGCCTTGGAGATAGCTAGGAAAGGGACGCCCGGCTGGCGGAACTGGCGGAACAGGTCGTAAGTACTAATCGTTGCTGGAGGGATCGCGGGCTCCCGGCCTCCTGCTGCCCCCGCTTCCGCTGCGAGCTGAGCTACGGCCCCTCGGGCCCCTCAGGCCTGCAAGGCTGGTAGATGGCCGCTACACATCTTGAACGCTCGAAACCGGCCCCCACGTACGGTGGGCGGCTGCGTTACGCCGTCAGGGTGACCACGCATAACGTGGGATAAACCGATGAATTTCGCCGTCCCTCTGCCCCCCAGCTCCCTCGAAAAAATGCAGAAGCATCAGCCTTACATCATGACGTGCCAGTAGGTGCTGGGACCCCGAATGAATAAGATGAATCCCTAATCCTCTCGGACCGCTCACGCCGACGCGAGCCTCGAACCCCGCAACCCGGCACCAAGTCTTGCGGCTGCTGTCCGCAACATCCTGTCAGAGAATATTTCATTCTTCGAGTTAGGGCGTTTGCCCATGTCATTCCATGGTCGCCCGACCCTTGAGGCAGCGATACCTTCCAGCACACCCGGAAGCGCTGTCATTTCCCTACTCGAGACGGCCGGTAATATGCCCAAGCCTATAATTATGCATGACTTATGATAATCTTTTAGGGACGTATGTTCTGTGGACGTTTCAGCGGAGGGCCCTCTGCTTCACCTGCGTTCCCGACCATCGTCATCCCGTTGATAACACGTGCATCAGCATGTATGCACCGCGTGATCACTAGACATAATAGTCCGCAATGACTGGGGCGCTAGGAAGTACAGGCCTCAATGTCCGACTCGGGCGTGCACGTCCTGAACCCCGTCGCAGCCCCGACTCGCTCAACAATAGCGCACACCTGATTCTTGTGTACACATACACATCGCCGTGAGGCATAACTTAGACCTCCCTTATGAACGTGACAGGACCTCTCGGCAACTGGGCGATTTGCAATACAGCACGAACGGAACGGACGCGCAGTGCCTCCTAGGACCACACCTTGGTTGTTTATCCTAGCCAACATAGCACCTGGAATAGCCTCCGGGCGCTTCTCGTCCCAGGGGGACGAGCTCCGGTCTCGCCAAGGTCCCAGCCATGCAGAGCACCGGTGAGCTAAACTCTCAGACGCATAATTAGTTAGCGTGCGCTGAGGCCACGGCAATTTGTCGGAAGCAGCGAATCGGCAACACCGCGAAAGCTTTGGCTGGGGAATGCCCAACCCGGCAGTGATTACTGCTGTTGCGAACGTTATCCTTTACTAGAAGCGAGACCTGGACCATCCGTTTTGGGGGCCGGGCGCAAGCATGGACTTCCAGATTTTTTAGGGATAGGCCAACGTTCGGCGTTGCAGGAGAAGTAACATACGCGCTGGCAGCGGCTGCTGCAGCAGCTGCTGGGCTGGCGGGGTCGGGCCTTGCCCAAGACTGGAGAACTTCTGGTGGAATGGGCGCTGAAGACCCCGGCTACCTCAGCAGCGGAGACGGCGAGTGCTCGCGCAAAGCGCGAAAACTCAGGAAGCCAAACGACATCGCGCGCTGCCAGGTAATTCACCGAAAACTGCGTGGGGCCACTTTTGCGTTTTGCCGGCCAGCTGCTCGTCGCCCGGGTGGGCCGAACCAGTTGCCATCGCAGCGCAACACCTGACCTCCCGCCTTCCGCCATGACGCCTGCACCCCGACTCTGACCCTGCAACAGGTGGACGGTGAGTCGGACATACAATGAGCCAGGCACCGGTGGACCGGCGCGTCTGTGATGCTCACCAGCAGGAGGGGCCGTAGGGTGTGCACGCATGGATGCCCCATGCTTTGGGGGCAGGGCCACGTCGCTGTGCCGCAGTCGCAAGGCGGCACCCCTTACCCGATGCCTGCGAAGCATCCGACCTGTGTCATGTGCTTTGGCTTGAACCGCGTGTGATGTTTTGGGGCGCGTACGTCCGCACTGGCCAACGGTATCTAGCCACAGCTGCTACGGGCGCTGACCCGTCGGTGACCGGCGTAGCCGCGGGAGAGGGGCCTCCCGCTTGCACTTTCTCCCCATCAAGAGCGCATTCTTGAGCATGCTCAAAGGCTAGGCGATTGGCTTCCAAATGGCAAAACCGTCCCTTCTTACGAACACACTCGCATTACTAACAGGGCATGGCATGTATCTGTTGCGGCCGAGGTTGGCCAAACTCCTCGCACCACACCTCACCCACCTGCTTTGAGCGCACAAGCTGCCCCCAACCATCCCTTGATCCCTTCCTGGGCACTCCCCCCCTGCTCCTGCGCATCCCACGGTGCACAGGCTGCGGGCAGCCCCTGGCGGACGCCAAGCTGTACCTGCGGCGGTACAGCGTGTGCGAGGCGCACTTCAAGGCCGAGTACGTGCTGCTGAGCGGCGGCCGCTACCGCTTCTGCCAGCAGTGCAACAAGTTCCAGCCGCTCGACAACTTCAACGGCAGCAGGCGGTGAGGCACGGCAGCGCTGGGGGTGGGCGAAGCACGGGGTGCAGGAGCACGGGAAGGAAGCAATCCGCCAGAGGGGTGGGGTTGGGGGGGCCCAACCCCCGTACTGTACTGTATGTCAGGGCACGCGACCCAGTGGCTTACAGTCGTTGTGGTCGCCACTCGCTTGCCAATGTGCACGCAGGAGCTGCAAGGCCCGTTCCGAGGACCGCAACCTGCGCAGGCGGAAGCAGCGCACAGATGAGCGCGCGATGCAGACAGTGGACGGGGGCGGCGGGCCTGGCGGGGGCGGCATTATGGGTGCTAGCATCCTAGGCCTTACGGGCTCCCACGGCGACGACCCGACGGCGGCGGCAGACGCTCTGGCGGCAGCGGTTACCAATGGCCTGGGCGCCGCTACCGTGGTGGGTCTTGGCAGTGGCGGCGCCATGAGCGCCGCGCTTACAGCGGCAGCCGCCGCTGCCATGACGGGGCCAGGCGGCGCGGGCGTCAACGGCAGCAACGGCGCGTTGCGGCTGACTGGCAAGGGCGCCCACCTGGGGGGACTGGCTCTGCCGACACGCGCCGCGCTGGACAACGGCGTGCTGAAGCAGCTGGAGCCGCCGCAACTGAAGGCGGAAGCTGACGTCAGCTTGCTTGGTGCCAATGGCGGCGGTGGTGCTGGCGCCGGCAGCCAGGCGGCGCTACTCGCGGCGCTGCAGCAGCTGCAGGCCGGCGGCGCTCTTGGCAGCAGCGGCGGCAGGCTGGGACTGGGGCTGGGGCTGGGAGGCGGCGGCGGTGGCATGAGTGCCGGGGCGGGGATGACCGCGGCCCTCGCCGGCCTCTTGTCTGGCAGCGCCCTGGGCGGAATTGGTGGCGGCATCAGCAAGGGGCTGAATGGGAATGTGCTTGGCGGCGGCCTCGGCGGCGGCGGTGGCGGCGGCAATGGGATGGGCACGAACGGCAACGTCAACGGCGGTCTGACGGGCTCCGAGCTGGCGACGCTGCAGGCGCTGCTGATCGACGGCGGCTCGGTGAGCCGCTGGGCGGGGGGGGGCAGGGGAGGGGAGGGGAGGGAGAGCGAGAGTTTATTCAGAAAGGAGAGGGCCGCTGGCGATGTCTAAGTACAATGTTGTCTGTCGGCATTGGGGCGACATAAAACGTACTGCAGTGCTGTCCAGTGGCGCGGAAAAACTGCTAATCACGCGTTCTTGGCCACCCGATGAGTTGCTCTGATCCACATCGCGCCTTGCTTGCTTGCTTGCGGCGTCCGGCTCGCAGTCTGGGCTCAGCACATCAGCAGCGGTGCAGCTGCTGGCAGCTGCCTCCGGCGGGGGAGGCGGAGGCGGCCTGCTGGGTGGGAATGGCGCGGGGCCAGCCGGCGGCCTGGGCCTGGGACTTGGCGGCGGCGGCGGCGGGAGCAGCGGTGGGCCGGGCCTGTCGCTCAGTCGCACCAACAACGGATTGAACGGCGGGCCATCCCTGGACAGGGACCTGAACATGCAGGTGGGCTGCAGGAGGGAGAGGGAGGCGAGAGAGGTGTACCCCCGTTGCCTAGCATGGGAAGCAACGAATGGTGCAGTGCGCGCTGCTTGGCGCATGTCGTACGTCGCCGAGCGCATGGCCACTGCGTGCGATGCCGGCCCTGAGTGGAATTCACGTAATGCGAAACTGAGTTGTCACCTATGCTCGCCACTGTTACCACCCCCACCACAGGTGGTCCAGATGCTGCTGAATCAGCTGGACGGCAAGAACGGGTTAGGTGGCGGGTTCGGCGGCGGGCTGGGCGGCGGCCTGAGTAATGGCCTGGGCGGTGCCGGCGGCCTGAGTGCCCTTGGGATGCGGCTTGGAGGTGGCGGCACAGCAGGAGGAGCAGGACATGGCGGCGGCGGCGGCGGCGGAGACCTGGGTGTTCTAGCCATGAGGCTGGGGGCCGGTGGAGGCCCGGGTAATGGAGGCGGCAACAGCAGCGGCAACAACACCACCGTGACGGCGGCGCTGGCGAGCGCTCTGAGCGGCCTCGGCGGAATGGTGAGTGACCCGTGTGGCGGCGGTGGCGTTGTCAGCTTTCGCCTTTGTCCCGGCGGTGCGGTGCGGTGCGGTGCGGCGGCCCTTCAGTTGCTCAGCTGCTGCATGCTATCCGCATGTGTGTGCATATGGCCTTGCCCTCGTCCTTGCCGACCGCCTTTGCGCCTGCGATGTGCCGCTTGCAGAACGGTTTGTCTGGTGGCCTCAACGGCGCTAGCGGCCTCAACGGCGTCGTCAACGGCGGGCCGAATGGCGGGGTGAATGGTGGGCTGAACGGCGGCAACGGCAACGACGTTGCAAGCCTCCTCAGCGCCCTGCTTGCTGGAGCTGGCGGCGGCGGCAGTCTGCCGCCGCCCCCGATAAACGGCTTCAACGGCATGAGTAACGGACTGAGCAACGGCCTTAGCGGCGCATTAAGCAACGGCCTCAGCAACGGCCTCACGCCGGCCACCATCGCGTCGCTCATCGCCCAGGCCACCGGCCAGCCTGGGGCTGGGGGCGGCGGCGGTGCACCAGGCCTGCAGCTGGACGGCGGATTCGGCGGAGGCCGTGGCGGCGGTGGTGGCGGCGGAGGGAACGTGACGGCTGACCTGCAGAGCCTGCTAGCGCAGATGGCTGGCGGAAACGGTGGTGGCGGCACCGGGCAGCAGCAGAGTGAGTGCCGGTGCGAGTCACTCCAGAGGTTTGCGCGTGTTGCCTCCTAACGCATTCTGTGCCCTGCGGGCTGCTCGCACCCGTCTGCCAGGGTGTTGCCGAGTGCTCGCGCTGACGCGGTACCCCCATCTTTGCCCACTGCCTGTCGCCTTGCGCCTCCGCCTGCAGTGCTTCTCAACCTACACAACCACCAGCAGCAGCAGTCGCTACCACAGCCGATGCCGCAGCCGACGGCGCAGCCGACGGCGCAGCAGCAGCCGCCCTACATGCTGCTCAGTCTGGACAACCTGGCCCTGCTGCAGCAGCGGTAGCAGCGCCATTGGTCACAGCTGCAGCTGCAGCAGCAGGTGCAGCAGCAGGTGCAGCAGCAGGTGCAGCAGCAGCAGCAGCAGCAGCAAATACAAATGCAGCGCTGGCCGGAGCGGCAGCGGTAATTAGGGGAGTCGCGGCGGCAGCAACGGCTCGCTTTAGGCGGCTCATAGAAACGCCTGTGTGGGAGGCGCGTGGATGCCCTGACGCGGGCAACTGGTAGGTTACACATGCCGCATACCTGCGAACATTTGTTTTGGACGCACGACAGGGGCCAGCCTGTCTGTCGTCGTTGCGTGCAGCGCGGCTGCAGTGGCAATGCCTGCTGTGGCATGGGGCAGGCCAAAGGAACATGACGCGGCGCTTGTGTTGTGGTAGCAGCGATGGTTATTGCCGCCCCTCAAGCGCCGCTGACCACCTGCCCCATGCTGACGCGGCTGCTGTAGTGCTTGCAACAGGGTCTTCGCTGTATAGCGACCCGTGTGCTGGGTCCAAAGCTGTATCCGTTCTTGAGTCATGAGTATTATCTTACAATCAGATGCATGGTCGTATGAGCTGTTGGTGGCCGTACCAGCAGCGTTTGGTACGGCACACAGCTGACCCCACGGTCACATCGTGCCATGACTAATAAATTATAGATGGTTGCAGTGGAAGCATCACGGAGAAAGCCCGACAAGGATAACCGCAGGGCTACGCTGCTTGCGTCAATGGGCGCATTCGGTATTCCCTCGGCCGCGGTCGCATCAAGTTAAACCTGAGGAGCATACTCTGGTTGGTTGCTAGTGAAAGCAAACGGCGGCGCGGAAGGCGGAAATGCTGTGTGCTGCATATGAACGTAACACAATTACATGTACGCGGCCAGACGTTTGGATGGCTGCCTGCGTGTTCAGTTCCGCATGGTGCAAATGTGAGTGTGTGCCAGCAATTCGTCTCTTGCCTTCATCGGGTTGAGAAGACCAACCCATCGATGCATCTATCCGAAGCAATGTTTGAAAAGGTTTGTCATTTTGAGGGCACGCGCCGCGGCGCCCCATGATTGGCTGTCGGGTAGATAGGACGCGTGTGCGCGTGTGTGCGTTGGCGCCTCGGCACGAGCGTCCATGCTGACTGGCTGGCTGGCTGGTTGACACAGGCGATCTGATTTGGGTCATGCAGGAGCATGTTGGGAGCGGGCTGGGCAGCGCCGTGGCCTAGCCGCCCCCAACAAGCTCCCGCAATCCAATGAGCGGCCAAGACACAGCACGTGCGCGTGGCTCTGGCACCTGCGGGGCGGTGTACACCGCACGGAACAGCTGACCCAGATGAAAGGTGATGGGACGAGGCTGCTGCGCGTCTCCGCGTGACAAGCAAGCCGCGTGTATGTACCGAGCAACGGTTCACGTTTCCATGATTGCGCCACGGCCGCCCCAATGCCGCATGCCGGAAAGTGCAGGCGCACCGGCGCATGCAAGATGATGGCTGCTGCGGCATGGGGCTCCGCTCTGCCGCTGTGCACGATTGCGAGGGCGTTTGCGCGTTTTGAAGGCATGTACTTTCTTGCAACAATTCACAAGCAATGGAGTACCAGTACGTACAATTGATTGCGTGGGTGGGCGGTTGGTAGGATAAAGTGTATGGCGATGGGAAAAGCAATGCAAACCAAGAGTGAGCGTGTGCGTGGTAGCAGCAGGCTCGCCGCGCTCCTGACCAGGTGACGGGACGATTAGTACGGCATGGTGCGTTGTAGCAACACAGGCTGCGTACCTGCCAGACAGACACGGCGTCCACGACAGCGGACTGCGAAGGATAGATGGAGGGTGCGCCGGAGGTGTCTGCCTGGTCTGTACGGTTCAGTGCTGTCACAAGATGATTGCAATTTCGGTTACTTGTACGCTGTCGATGCAATGGCATTGAAGCCGCGGCACTGCTGATGGACTGGATGGTGGCATTTGGGTCGACTGAAATAAAGTCTGATACTGGCACTGCAGCGGCCTGCAGGATTGGGCGGGTGGATGGACAGGACAGTATGCTTGAAACGTAATGGCTGGTTGTGGCTGGTATTCTGAGAAACACAGGTGGGCGGCACAGGAAGCGAGGCAAAGTGTTGCGACGCGAGGCATGGACATGCCTTGGCAGCAATGTAAGGGGCCATGAGAAGAATTCGGAGTGTCATTCACGCCCGGGTGGTGACTGAGGATGCGAGGCGCTGGCAGTGCACGCGACAGCAGGGCCGGTGCACTAAGCACCATGCATGTGCATGCACGCAACAGTAGTGCACAGCATTAGCTGGGTTGCATGTAGCTAGGTTACATTGCGTCTAGTCATAGTCCTCCGGCATGCGGCTCGCTCCTGCTAATTTTTGGCGGCGAGTCCTTCCCCGTTTTTCTCCCGCCAAACGCGCAGGCTCGGCTCTCGCACCGGTGCCCCATTCAGTCTGGGACGACGCGCTGCACTCTCGCTATAGCGATTGAAGGCTATTGAACACAAAGCGACAGCCAGGCGATGGCTGCCCGCGCGACAACAGCTGGGGCACCAGCTGGGGGCGCGGCAGGCCGCAACACCTCGGCTGCTGCTGCTGCAGGTGCTGCTGCTGGTGCTGCTACGCGTGTTGCAGCCGCGGTGATTGAAAACCGCGCGAGAGAGGTAAGAGGCGCCCCGCTGCTGCTAGAGAGTGGAGAACGCTGATCCTTTGTCGCGGAGGGGGGTCACGCTCGGCATGTCGCCCTATCGCTAGTCTGCGCCACCTTGAGTATACTGTCTGCTGACTTCACGACTGCTGCCGCTGCTGCCGCGCGCTTGCTGCTGGGTGTTGCGCAGGTGGGTCTAGCGGTGCTGGACCCGGCGCGGCTGAGTCTGCGGCTGACCCAATTCATAGAGCCGGGCAGGTGAGACAGCCGGCCGAGGAGGCGGCAGGTGGGAACTGGGCACTGTGCTGCTGGCTGCCTGGCATGATGTGTGTCTGCAGGCGGCGACTGGCGGTGGCATGCAGCGGTAGGGCGTGCGTGTGGCACAGTTGGAGGCGTGTGGGAGAAGTGGCGTGTGGGAGTAGGCTTTCATAGCGGTTCACACAGCCTATGTTTACGTGCAGATGAAATCAATCCGGTGAGAAGCGTTGATGTGGGCCGGCGCCGCGGCGATATTTATGAACCCTGCATGCGTGAAGGGACGAATGGCTGCCGCCTTGCCCGCCCACTTGCCGTACTCCCCGCCCGCGCCCACATGGCGGCTGCACCACACAGGTCCTATGCCATAACGGCCATGCTGCTTGAGATGGTGGGCGCAACCGACGTTGTGGTGGTTGCGGCGGTTGAGGGCGGTTGGCGGCACGGCGGCGGCGGTGGCGGCACGGTGGCGTTTCACGAGGTTCGTTGGCGGTTGAACAGGGCATGTGGTTTTGCATTGCATACCATACACCACCTCGACAGCGGGGTCGATCGGCGAGTGGCGAGCCCCGTCGCAGATGCAGAGCCGCATCACATCATGCACACCGGCACGCCTGGTCCTGTAGTCCTGGTCACTTGGGTTTGGGCACCACCACCACCACCACCACCACGTACAGGCGGGGCTGAACCGCACAGTTGCTGGCTGGGTGGCCGCTGCTGCGGCGGCGGCGGGTGGCATTGGCGGCGGCGGCGGCGGGCGCTACGCCATTCACCCCATGCCGCGCGCCTGCTTCGATGACACACAGGTCTGTGTCTGTGGAATCCGTTGCCGGGCTTGGTTTCGGAATCCACAGGATCCCTCTGGCTTGACACGCCTTGCCGAGGGCCCCTGGGTCTGCAGCATGGCGCCGCCTGAACGCCTCAACTCCTACTCACGCCGTGGCAACGCATCTGTGCCGCGCGTTCGCAGGGCGGGCGGCTGCTTTCCGAATACGCCACACCCGACAGCGCTGCCGCGCACCTGCAGCAGCAGCTGCATTCGGCGGGGGGTGGCGGCGACGCAGGTGGTGGCGGCGGCGGTGGTGGCGGCGGCGGCGCTGCCAGCCGTACACTGCAGTACCTGGCCCTGGGTGCGAAGGCGCGGGTCGGCTTGCAGGGGGAACGAGCGGGTTGTGAAAATGGGCGAGTGAATGACTGAGGTGCCTGATGGAAGCCAGCGGCAGGCCCATACATGCAGACAGGCTGGAAACATTTATGACAGTGCGTGGGCAGATGTATGGAATTACGAGGAGGGCCAAAAGGTGCTACAGAAGCAACGGCGCTAGCTATAGCTTTGATGCGGCCGGTCATCATCAAGATGATGAAGAGGCCCCTTTATGTATTTATGCCTTGCTACTTGGCTACTCACTGGCCAACAGGAGCTGCCGGCGCGCTGCTACACTGGGCGCTGGGGCCCGAGGCCGTACACGCCGCCCTGGGTGGCGTCGGCGGCGTCGGCGGCCGGCGCAGCCGGCGCGGCGGCGGCGGCGGCGGAGCCGGCGCCGCCGCCGCCTTCGGCGACCCTTACGGCGCTGCGGCGGCGGCGGCAGCGGCGCCTCTGCTGCCTCCGCCGCCCCCCCTGGCGCTGCGGCGGGGCTGCCTGCGCCTGGAGGCCCTGGACGCGGGCCTGTACATGACCGGCTTGACGGGGCCGGGCGGCCTGGCGGAGGCGCTGGAGGTGGGTGAGCGAGGGCGGCGGGGTGGCGGGCATCAGGGCAGTGCTGCCGGGAGCTGTGCGTGCCATGGTTGGGACTTGGGAGGACTACTTGGGAGGACTAGCGACTACTGCCGCTGCCGCTGCTGCTGTTCATGACGACGAGGTGTGGGACAGCCGCACCGATGACGTCACAAGTCATACCCTCTACAACGGCTGGCTACAATTGTGCACCAACAGCGGCGCTCAGCCGTATATAAACCCCCTGCTTTTCTACCTGCTAGTCAGCTCACTCACACAAGCAAACACACTCGCTGCGTACGTGGCGCCGTGCTGTGCTGTGCTGTGCTGTGCTGTGCAGGTGGTGGGCGGCGGGCGCAGCCTGCAGCGGCTGCTGGGCGCGGGCGTGCGCACGCGGGCGGGGGCGCGGCTGCTGCGGTCCAGCCTGCTGCAGCCGCTGGCTGACGCGGACAGCCTGGAGCTGAGGTGAGCGCGAGCGGTTGGGTGAGGGAGATTGCGTGACAGATAGAGGGGTTACTGGTAAACAGTCCCGGTGAGAAACAGGTAGATGGGACAGATAGAGGGGTGTGTGTACTGCTGGAGTGGGTGGATGTAGGAAGGGTTGGGGAGTGGGACAGGAGCGAAGTAGGCACGGGATTGCAGAGGGCGCGGAAGGTTATAACTCGCTTTCTTGGGATGAGGAGAGACCGTCGTAAGCGCCACACAACCGCACACAACCACAAGCACACCAGCTCACAATCGCTACACGCCACACACACACTCCACCCGGTTATTTGCAGGTACGACACGGTTGGGGAGCTGGCGGCCGACGGCGGGCGGCTGGGCTTCGACGCGGGCCAGGTGCTGGCGCAGCTGCCGCCCGACCTGGACAAGATGTGCTACAGCCTGGCGGCGGCGGGGCTGCTGGAGGCGGGCGGCAGCGCTACAGCCGCTGGCGGTGGCGGCGGCGGTGGCGGCGGCGCAGCAGGGAGGGGAGGCGGCGGTGCGGCTGCTGATCCAGGTGTGTGCGCGTGCGTGCGTCCTGGGGTATGTGTGTGTGTGTGGTTACCAGCCCAAACTAAACCAATCTACAGGAAGCGGAGTTAAGCAATGCAGTCAAGGCGATACAACAAAATACTCGTTAGGTTGAAGCTGTCAAAGAAGCCGCGTTGGGTGCGCCGGCGACTAGAAATGGATGGGGGGGGGGAGCGAAGCACGTGGCGTTTCCTGATGGCTACTGATGAGAGCTTGGAAAAGTGTGTGTGTGTGTGTGTGTGTGTGTGTGTGTTGGTAAACGGAAACGGAGAGGAATCCCCGCAATCGCTCGCAGTTACTGACGGATACGTACCGAATACTTCTTGGACGGTACCGCGTAGCCCCGGTAGTCATACTTACCCGCAGAAATAGCCTGGAACCCGTCGGGCGTTCGCGAAGCAAACCGACCCCGACATGCACCCATATGCTTGTGACATGCGCCTAAAAACGTTTACCCAGCACGCCTAATTCCCTGATTCCCGCCCGCTGTCCGTAGTCTCACCTACAGGCGGCAGAGGAAGCACAGGCACAGGGCGGCAGCGCGAAAGTGTCACGGGCATGGCAAAGAAAAAGAGGCGGCAATGCTAACGGCGTGCAGCAAGCAAGCTAACTAGACACGCAGCCCGCCCAATCCCAACCCAGGAAGCGGCTCTCCTCCCTAGTGGAGGAGAGGACGAGGCAGGGCAGGCGACGCGCTTAAGACAACGCGGCGGAATGGGGCGCAGTGGCGGGCGCGGTTGCAGACCGGCGTAACGCGCGAAACCCCGTGCGAAACCCCCGGAACCCCCGGTGGCTGGACTGAACCCGAGAAACTGCAGTGACCCCGCTGACTCCGGCTGTGTGTGAGTGAGGTATGCCGTGGGCTGGCGGGGGCTGGCCCCCCGCTCCCCGCTCCACGGCAGCACCGAGACTAAGGATGCTCGCGGCCGCAGAGGCCGCGTCGGTATGTGGGACAGGCACAGATGGGCGGGGCAAGCAGGGTGGCAGACGGCTGCGTTACATGCGGCGTGAGATTGCCGCAAGACCAGGCGATGGGTGCGTCCCATAGGGCGCACCCACGCAAACAACCCTCCACGACGGACGCGACAAGGAAAGCAACCCAGCACGGGCAAGCACGAGGACCCCACCCACAGCCAGCAGCGCCCGCAACGTGACCCCACGCCCGGGCGCCCGTCAAAACACAAAGGCCGGCGCCTAATCAACGCGGCGCCGCCAAACACCAGCAACCCCCAGCCCGTAACCCCAGTTAACACGCACGCGCACTACCGTCAACACCCCCCTCCCTTAACACACGTACACAACACAAGTACCCCCCTGAGTGCTAGCGCCACATGTTGGTGGCCCAGAGCTCCACAGTCGGTGATGTGCGCCAGCGTTCAAGGGCGCATGATGGCGCCTGGCCGCCGGCGGGGTAGGGCGACGGCATGCGGGCTGGCAGGCTGGGTGATGAAGAAGCGGCGAGTGAGCTCCTCAAGCGTGCCAGGCGGCGGTGGTGGTGGGGCTGGGCCGGGGTGGGCGGCGGCGTGGGGTGCGCCGGCAGCGGTGTGAGCGGCGCGGGCGGCCGCAAGGGCAATGCGGTCACGGTAGTACATGTGGGGGAAGGCCGCCAGCAGTTCACGGTACTTGGCTTCCAGGCGGGTCCGGAGGTAGCCGCAGTCAAGAAGGGCTCGGAGTAGGCGAGCCATTTCCAGGCAAAAGTTGCTGTAATCCAAGATGATACGCCGCAGGCGGTGAAATTGGCCGGTGAGGATGTTGCGCTTGGCGGCCTCATTGACGGAGGAGTCGGCGGCAACAAACCGGGACAGACGGATGCGGGCGAACGCGGGCTGGTCGCGTTTGTCGTACAGGCGGGTGGTAATGCGGCTTTTGCCAGCGGCATCCGTTGAGCTGACGAGCAGGATGTCCAAGAAAGGCAGCTGTCCCGCGCGGTGGCGTTGGACCGTGAGGTTGAGGCAGCGGGGGTATAACCCGCGCAGGACGACACGGTTTGGGGCGGGGGATACTTCCAGCTCATCGGTGGTGTAGAGTAGCCGGGACAGGTATGGGTTGTTGAAGGCGCCGAGATCATCCAGGAAACGCTTGGAAAACCGGAAGCGGCGAAGTATGGCAAGGCCGGCAGCGGAGGTGGTATCACGTTGCCGTAGGAATTGGAATTGTGCCGTGTGCCCGCCCACCCGCTCAGTACGACACGGCCCCAGCACGCCACACACATACATGGGGCACGCATGCACAGGTCGCTTCACGTGTGTGCGTGAGTTAGGAAACACGGGATGTATAGAGGAAAACGCAGACCGTATGCGTGTGTGTGTGTGTGCACCTGCCTGCTGGCTGCTGCACTGCACCGCACCGCACCGCAGGCCGCGGTATTGGGGCGCTGGTGCAGGCGCTGCTGCTGCTGCGCGGCGTGCTGGCGCTCACGGAGCCGCTGGCGCAGGCGCTGGAGGTGTGTGTTAGAAAAGCACAAGGGAAAGGAGGTGTGTGTGTGTGTGTGTGTGTGTGTGTGTGTGTGTGTGTGTGTGTGTGTGAGAGCGAGCAAGTGCGGTGGGGGCGGAACAGCAGTAGCTGTTAATTGGCTGAGGTACTACGGAGGAGGGACGGTTGTTGAAGGTATCAAGCTCACGGTCCCCGCCGCCGTGCCCGTGCTTCTTTCTTGGGTGGACGCACGCAGGGCGCCCAAAGCCCGCTGCTGGCGGCGGTGCGCGCCAACTGCCGCAACCCCCACCTGGGCCAGCTGAGAGCGCGCATTGACCAGGTGCGTGCTGCCGCACTGATTGCAAGGACACTGGGGCGCGCGCGCGCGTGTGTGTACGGGAGCTTGTGTGCGTGTACGGGAGCTTGTGTGCGTGCACGGGAGCTTGTGTGCGTGTGTACGGGAGCTTGTGTGCGTGTGCACGGGAGCGGGGCAACCACGGGCTGTCCTGCTGTGACCAACGGCGGCAACTGGCCTCTGGTTTTCAAGACAATAAACAATGTGGAAGTGGAAGCACACGCGTTCATCATGCTCAGCAGCGCCCAGCTGTCGCGCACGTCCGCCACCTCGGCAGCCACGCACTGCCCCTCGCATGCACTGACTGACGCCCATTACCCCCATCACCCTTGCTCCTGCTACTGCCGCCCATCGACTATCTACTGGCGACTTTATGATCAGGTCCTGGACAATGAGGCGGCCGCCGCCACCGCCCGCGGCGGCCCCTTCGTGTCACGCGTGCAGCAGTGCTTCGCGGTCAGCCTGCCCGGCGGCAGTAGCGGCAGTAGCGGCAGAGGGGATGCGGCAATGCGGCAGGAGGGGGAGGGAGCAGACGTTGGGGCCGGCCCGGATGAGGAAGGCGACGAGGGTGATGAGGGCGAGGCCGGCGAGGCTGCCGCAGCACGGCTGCTGCAGCGCCGCACACAAGCCTGGCGGCAGAGGGGCCAGGGAGAGGAGGAGGCTGCAGCAGGCGCTGGTGCCGCCGCTGCTACAGCCGCTACAGCCACGGACGAGTGCGGCGGGCTGCTGGCAGTAGCACGCGGCAGCCTGTGCCGCCTGACGGAGGCGGTGCACGAGCTGGGGCAGCGCTACGGGCAGCAGTGGGCCCTGCCGCTCAAGGCAGGTGGGGAGTGGCCTAGTGGGTAGCAGGGTGCAGGGCGGGGTAGGGTGGAATGGTGGATAGTGGGGTGGGGCGGGGAAGTTCATATCAGGACCCAAAGCTTAGCAACCGAGAGGTCGTGAGGCTGACGCTTGCTGAGGACTTGAGGTGGGCAAGGTGGGTCGCATGGGGCGCCAGTACGGTAATGAGGTGACTGATCGAGCCGGAGCAAGCCTGACTGAGTGGGTGGGTGCCGTCGGCTTGTGTCAGTCAGTCAGGCAGGGTGCCATCACTCTCGACGCGACTCGGTGTGCCTTGGCCTGACGGCCCCCGCACGCCCCTCCCCTCCCCGAACGTATGTTCTACATCTCCCCCGTCATTAGTTTAACATGCATGGCATCCCCTCCCCCAACGTATGTACGGCACCAGGTTGCTTACAGCGGCCGCAAGGGGTTCTACCTCACCCTCAACCAGCAGCAGGCCGCGGCCGCGGCGGCAGTTGGAGCAGATGGTGGTGGTGGTGGCGGTGGTGGGCGGGGCGGGCGAGGGCGCGGGCAAGGCAGAGCCCAGGCGGCACACCCGCACCCGCACCCGCACCAGCACCCGCACCAGCAGCTGAAGCTGCCGCCGGAGCTCTTGGTCCTGGAGCGCCGCGGGCGAGGTGATTGGGGGCTGGGGGGCTGGGGGGCCGGGGGGCTGGGGGCGGGGGCGGGGGCGAGGTGATTGGGGGCTGGGGGGCCGGGAGCGGGGGTGGGGGGCGGGGCCGGGGGCGGGGGCGAGGTGATTGGGGGCTGGGGGCGGGGGGCTGGGGGCTGGGGGCTGGGGCTGGGGCTGGGGCTGGGGGCTGGGGGCTGGGGGCTGGGGGCTGGGGGCGGGGCCGCATGGCGTCGCCCACCCAGCAGAGTACGACACTGCACACGCAATGCGGTACACAGGCACGCTGGTTCTGACCAGCCACGAGCTAAACGCGCTCAACAGCCGGCTGCGGGACGCCATTGGGGACTGCCTGCTGCTCACGCGACAGGTCCGTACATGCCTGGAGAATGATAGATGCCGAAATGGGCTGTGGTGGTTTGCTGTTGGGGTTTTAGTGGCGTGTGGGGCTAGGGGCAGAGCGTGAGCATGGGACGAGGCCGGTCCAGGTGCCCAGGTGGATGGATGGATGTATGGATGCCGCCGCCGCAGTAGTGTGACTGACATGCGCTAATAAAATGTGTGAGTCCATTCAGGAGCCGTGTCAGGACTGCCGCTGCCGCCGCCGCAATGCCGGTGCTCCATGACACGTACCGTGCCCCCAAACGCCCCCACCACACCACACCACCCACTGGACTGCCCGCCCGCCCGCTTACAGCTGCTGGAGGCGGTGGTGGTGGAGGCGGTGGGCGGCGGCGCACTGCCCGCCCTGCAGCGCCTCACGGACGGCGTGGCGCTGCTGGACATGCTGGTGGGTGGGCGGTGGGCGGGAGATGAGTAATGGGCTGGTGGGTGGGCAGTGGAAGATGAGTAATGGGCTGATGGGTGGGCGGTGGGAGATGAGTAATGGGCTGATGGGTGGGCGGTGGGAGATGACTAATGGGCTGGTGGGTGGGCGGTGGGAGATGACTATTGGGCTGGTGGGTGGGCGGTGGGAGATGAGTAATGGGCTGATAGGTGGGCGGTGGGAGATGACTATTGGGCTGGTGGGTGGGCGGTGAGAGATGACTAATGGGCTGGTGGGTGGGCGGTGAGAGATGACTAATGGGCTGGTGGTGGATGGTGGATGAGAGATGCTGCCGGCCTGCTGAGGAGTGGTGGGGAGTGGCTGCTGATGGGTGTGGGTGTGCGTGGCTGGAACATGGGGCTAGGGGTTGTGCAGGGCGTTACTCATCATCAAGCAAACAGCTCCGTGCCGACCTGCTGCTGCTGCTGGGTTGCCACGCACGACAGTAACCCCGACCTTCTCCCGGCTATCCCGGCCGCCCCTCCTCACTGCCGCCCTACCCCCTGCTGCTGCCGCCCTCGCAGGTGGGCTTCGCGGCGGCGGTGGCGCCGGACGGGCCGCTGGGCCCCTGCTGCCGCCCGCAGCTGCGGCCGGGCGGCCCGCTGGCCATTGTGCAGGTAGGCAAGTTGTACACCACCATAGACAGGGCGTGTATCTGTGGCGAGCGGCCGCCGGGACCCAGCCACAAGCTGTGGGGGCCTTGGGGGCCCAATTCGACCCAAGCCCGTTCAGATCCTGGCTGGCCTAGTCAGTTAGCCATGCATGCATGGCTATGTGTGCATGCCTGCATCAGAGCATTACCAGCCATAGCTCCAGCAGGAATAAGCCCAAAAACGAAACGTAATATTAATGCGTAAATTACACCCGCGCTGCTGCTCCACGCACCATCCACCCAACACAACACAACACAACGCAGGGCCGCCACCCGCTGCTGCAAGCCGCCGCCAACGGCGCGTTTCGCTCCCAGCAGCAGGCCACCGCCGGCTCCCGTTACGGCGGTGGCGGGAGAGGAGCCGCAGCGGCAGCAGCGGCAGCAGGGGCGTCGCCTGCTGCTCCGCCTCCGCCGCCTCCGCAGCCCAATGACACCTTCCTGTCGCCCGCCACGGCGCCGCTGCACCTGGTGACGGGCCCCAACATGAGCGGCAAGTCCACCTACCTGCAGCAGGTGGGGTGCGGTGGGTGCGTGGGATGCACCCGTGGGCGCGGTGCCTGCCTGCGTTAGGCAGGCGCGGGCAGGGCTGGATGGGTGCGGGTTACAGCAGCAGGACATGCATCAGGCGCACGTGTCACAAGTGGTACGTGCGTGCGTTCCGGGTGAGTGTGGATAGATGGGCCCCCGACCATGGCCCACAGGAACCCTGCTGAACCGTTCACCGCCCGACCTGCAAGCTGATGATGGGTTTCACACACCCGCCGCCGCTGTGCGGCACCGCACAGCAGCCGCAACAGCAGCACGCACACTCTCCCCCCCCCCACGCACATGCCGACATGTATGCGCCGTGCATGCATATGACCACGCCGCGACCATGTATGCGTCATGCAGGTGGGGCTGCTGGTGGTGCTGGCGCAGGCGGGCTGCTGGGTGCCGGCCGCGCACTGCTGCCTGCCGCCCTTCACGGCGCTGCTGGGGCGGCTGGGCACCGCGGTCCAAGGGGGTGGAGGCGGTGGAGGCGGTGGGGGCGGCGGTGGGGGTGGGGGCGGCGGCCCGTTGGGGTCTTCCTGGGCGCCGGAGGATGACCTGGAGTCGGGGCGCAGCAGCTTCGTCACGGAGATGCAGGTGGGTGGCAGTGGGTGGGGTGGGTGGCAGTGGGGCTTACCGGTGGAGCGTCGAGGGGCGTGTGTGGAAGGGGCGTGTATGGAACTTGCGCGTAGATTGGGAGTAGTGCAGGGTTTGCACAGCAGGTGGAGGGGCGGGCGGCCCACGTGCGTGCTCATCCTGCGACCGTCACGCGCACACGGTACGTGCATCTGAGGTACGTGCACACCTGCTGTACATGCACCGCCCTACCTGCACACATGCATGCACGGACGTGCACGCATGCACGCACATGCTCACATGCATGCGCACCTGCACCTGCACGCGCAGGACGCGGCGCACGTGCTGTCTTCCGCTGGCCCGCGCAGCCTGGTGCTGCTGGACGAGCTGGGGCGAGGCACCGCCACCGCGGACGGCGTGGGGCTGGCCTGGGCGGTGCGTGGCTGGGATACCGTACCGTATAGTTAGAGCTAGCGCTTGGGAGCGTGCGTGTGAGCGCATGCATGTGCAAGACGGAGGGTGGGCAGGTAGTCAGTGGCCGTGGGTGGCGTGCGTGTGAATGTGGTGTGCGCGCGCGCGCGTTTGCAAATGTGCTTATTACGCAAACTACTATAAACGAGCGATCTTTCCGATTCACCAGCCCTGTGACTGTGAGGCTTCCGTCGCCTCATAACCCATGGCCAACCATTTCCACCACGGAGCATCTCCCCCATGCATATGCACATGCTGAGATGCACATGCACACATGCACATGCACACATGCACGTGCATCCATGCACGCGTCGATGCACATCCATGCACGTGCATGCATGCATGCATGCAGATCGCCGAGGAGCTGCTGGCCCGCGGCGCGCCCACGCTGCTGGCCACCCACTTCCCCCAGCTGGCCGAGCTGGCGGTGCTGTACCCGGCGGCACGGCTGTGGAAGCTGCAGGTAGCTATACATCTAGCTGCAGCAGCTTGGGTCGCTAACTCGTTATCTAGCTGGATGGGGTGGGTATAGGTGGTGGCAAGCTAGCGGCGTGGCGGCGGTGGCGGCTGTGGCGGCGATGCGTGGCAGCAGTACTAGCAGTACAACAGCAGGGTATGCAAATGACGGTGGAGGCAGGGCGTGGCGGGTGCTTGCTTGGCGAGCAGTAGTATTGCGTACCGTATTGCGGTGCGTGTGCATAGTGTGCAGCAGTAGGCGACGTACGTGTGCATGTGTATGTACCCTCCCAGCCTCCCTCCCGCCGTTCGTTCGTTCGTTCCGCAAACCGTGCCGCCCCCATCTACCTTTTCTTGCTGCTGGGCGCCCCGCCCGGCAGGTGGACACCTCTGGCGGGGAGCTGGACTTCAGGTGGCTACTGCAGGTAGGTAGGTGTGTATTTGCTTGGCGGGAACGGGGTGGCGGGGCTAGTTCATCCGAATCCGCAATTCGTCTAGTGGGGGGAGGTGCGAACGTGATGGGCTAATGTATGTCTGGTGGTCATTATCACGGCGGCACGCACGGCTACGCGGGGGGTGGGGGGGGGCGGGGGAGGTGGGGAGGGGGCGGGGCACGCCATCGTGATGCAATCCCGGCGTACATCACGTCCTTGATCGATCCCGGGCGGCTGTGCACAATTTTTGCGTTCAATCTCACGCCGTGGTTGATGCCCGCGCGCGTTCTGCACGATGTCACCTGCCCCTGCTACTGCCGCCACTGCTTCTATCTACTGCTGCCGCCATTGCTGCTGCTGCTGATACTGCTGCTGCCCCCTGCTACAGCCGGCCGCGGCGCTGGACTACTGCCACTACGGGCTGCTGCTGGCGGCGGCGGCGGGGCTGCCGGAGGCGGTGGTGCGCGAGGCGCGCAGGTGGGCGTGTGCGTGCATGCGTGCGTGCGCTTACGTGGACATGGATGAATTACTAAAACGGCCCGCAACGATTACACCTGGGATGGCTGCACGTACGCACGGATTGAATGGACACAGCAGGAGCGCAAAACGACGCAGTCACGCACCTCAGCCGCGCCTTCGCGGCCAAGCAACCAATGCAAACCGCCGCAACGCACACGCATTCTACACACGCACACACACACACACACACACACACACACACACAGGTCTTGATCGCATTGCATACACGGTCTTTGCTTTGCTTGTTTTCCCCTTGTGATCTCTAACACACACACACACACACACACACACACACACACACACACACACACACACACACACACACACACACACACAGGGTGGCCACGCTGCTTGAGGAGGGCGAGCGGCGGCGGCTGGAGCTGTGCGCCGCCGACAGCGCAGACTGGGCGGCGGCGGCCGCCGTCTGTAGCAGGTGCGATAGACGTCACCGCCGTAGTAGCGAGCGAAGCAGCAGCCAGCCGTGCGACCGGTAGCTACCTGTAGCTGCCTCGCTCAGCTAGCTCAGCTCCCCCCCTCCCCAACGTGTATTTATTTACAGTGCGCGTCTTGTCCGCTCGGCTCGGGCACGCACGCATCTGCTGATGACTTCCTGAACTCATATCTCATCATGCGCGTACGTCGTTTTACGCATTGAAAGCACGCATCCTCTTATGCCACGCACCTTCCTGCTGCGCTTGCTTGCCGCCGCATTACATAATGCGCAATGCACCAGCAGGCTGGTGATGCTGGCGCAGCAGTGGCGCAGCAGCCACAGCGGCGGAGGCAGTAGCGGCGCCGCCGACCTCTTGCCGCCGCCGGGCAGCCGGGACGATTCAGCAGCAGTAGCAGCAGGTGCAGCAGGTGCAGCAGGTGCAGGGGAGGCAGCCGGCGGAACTAGCGGAACAGGCGACCCGGCGAACTATTGCGAGGAGGGTGATGAAGAGATGACTGAGCTGCTGGGTGAGCCGCAGGCGGCGGGCGGAGCCAGCCGGCCTGCGCAGAAGCGGAGGCGGTCTGGCGGTGATGAGGCGGCAGAGCAGCAGGTGCGCTGCGGCATGCGCTAGCTGCTGATGCGTGCCTTGATTGCTTGCTTGCTACTGGGTGCGTCTGGGTATCTGTATTGTGTTATGCCTGGCTAGCTGCCGGATTGGGTGGGTGGGAGAGTCATGAGCAGGTACAGACATTCCCTGATGAACGACAGCGGCACGTACGCAATCAACGTCCCCAGCAGGTAGCAGCGCTGCTGGAGGAGTTGCGCGGCCTGGCGGAGGCGGCGCTGCAGCTGACGGCGGCGGTGCGTTACGGCGCCAGCAGCTGAGGAGGCGGCGTCGGAGGAGGCGTCGGAGGAGGCGATGTACAGCAGCGACTGCGCCGGACGGTGACGGGCTGTATAGGAGATAGACGCTGGGTTCTGCATACCGTATGATGTGGGTCGGGCAACGACGGTTGTGCAGCGGTGTAGCGCGCGGTGCGTGCAGCGGCGCTCGAAGGCTGGGGACGGGAGAAGGGTGGTGGCGGGCGGCGGTGCACGCCCTGTCAGGCTAAGCGGGTGAGGACTAAGCATGGCATGGGTCTATGCCGGAATTGGTCGGTTCTAGGCTCAGGGCTTGCACGTTTGTGTGTGTGACGGCTGGAGAGGTGTGATGCTCCTGGCGGATTGCTTTAGAGGTAGGTGGCAAGGGCGTGGGCGACAGCGTTGTGCGTGCGAGTCATGTAGCTTGCCGAGTGTGCTGAGATGGTGGCACCGTGGTTGGTTTCATTCCATGTCGGCCGTGGCACGCTGCTTTTGCACTAGTGTGGGCTTGTGGTATTGTGCCCACGAGTCTCTGGGTGGGTTGGGGAGGAGCCATGGGTGGGTCGGGGAAGAGCCAATTATGCAGGCCGCATGGCACGTCGTTCCGTGTGTAAAGGGCAAGCAGTTTTGTGCTAATATTATTATCAACAGGTGTATTGGTTTATTGGTGCTGCCCGAATCGCGTCGCTCATCATCGGTCACGTGCGGCACGCGGCCACAGCTGGGGGGAGGCCAGCGCCATGCCCTGGTAAGGCACTTGGAGGTGGTGAGGGTGCGTGGAGTTGAGAGGTGTTGTGGGTTTGGGTCTTTGGGTTAGGGTGGGGGTCGTGGGGGACGTGATGGGGTGAGGATGTTGCGTTTGGCGTGGCAGCACAGCACCTTGCACAGCCTCTGTAGCAGTACACTGCAGCCGTGTAGTGGCGGCCTGAGGGCCCACGGCGCCAGCGGGTTTCGCCCTTCACTGTAGGGGGCGCCGCCACGCGGTGCAGGCCATCCAGGTGCATTCGGCGGTGAGGAGCCGCATACCTAGCGCGTTGCCTGCTGGGGCGCTGCTCAGCCGTGCCTGATCGGACTCGCAACTATTGCAACCCCTGCACATACAGCGTGTCAGACCCTGCAGACGCCTGCACCCCGCACACCACGCACGCACGGTGTGTGACCCCGGCGTGTACTCAGACGCCAGCTGACGCCAGTGCCCGGCCTCCCAGCCTACCCCGCTGTTCATTGGTGCTACTGCTACTGCCGCTGTGAGTGCCCTGTCGGAATGTTGACGTTTCGCCATCTCAAACAGCAATGGGCACGGTCATGGGATTGGGGCCTGCGTGTACGTGGCGAAAGGCCAGGCCGGTTGCAGTCTTGCAGCTGAAAGTCGCTAGCCTGGTCGTCAGTCCACGCAAACAACTTTCATAATATTATAATAAGACTTCATAGCCATACACATTCCTGCCAAAGCAAGCATGACTTCCCTTACGCGCGCAAATCGCATTCGCTGCTCTCCCGCCCCTGCAAAGGCCAGCAGGCGCACGGCTGCGCCTCCATGCGTTGTGAAGAGGCCGCAGGTTGGCGCAAACGCTAGTCGCCCGGGCTGGCTCCAGCGCCTGTTCTTTGCCGAGCCCGAGCCGGAGCCCCAGCCCCAGCCCCAGCCCGAGCCACAGCTCAACGTCGGCATGATCGGGCTGTATGTAAGCATTATCGGGCTTTACATAATGCTGAGCATGGACATGAAGGCTGACACCATGTCGATCAAGGCGGACATCAAAACGCTGTCCGACAAGCTGGACCGCGTGGACGACAAGTACAACGAGGTGAAGATACGAGAATGCGGGATTGAAGCAGCTGGTGGGCCGGCTTGAGAAGGACGTGGACATCGCCCTGCAGGGTAAGCGCGGGCTCCAGGAGCCGGGTGAGGCAGGCGAAAGGGTCTGGAAGGACGGGCGGGGGGTTTCTGTAGATGCGGCGTCGGCGGGTGGGCTGCTCTACCGGCGTCCGGCAGCGTTTGATGGCCCGTGCCACGCTCGCGTGTTCGTGCAACATCGCGATGATACGGGACACTTGGTGGGGTCGTGCATGCAAGACTTGTTTGGGGGGGGGCGCACGAACAGCCGTAAGGTAAGCCCGGGTTCTGTCAGGATGTGTGGGCCACGGGCTCGGGGTGAGGGACGATGCCGAACAGGTCTGTGGGTGCCGAACAGGTCTGTGGGCGGCAGCACACAGCACTCAGTGGGCGTGGCCGGAGTTGCCCTGCTAGCTGCACCACTCACGTCTGACACCGTGCCCACGCTTGTGACCTGTGCCGTCACAGGCCGCGCCGCCGCCGCCAGCCGCAACTCGTGAGCGTGTGTGCGGCGCGCCCGTGTCGGTCATCACAATCAAGCCACCGGTGAGAGACATAGCGCTGGTTTGGAGTTATGCCTTTGCTGAAAGCGCTAGTCTGGGATTATGCCTCTGCTGAATTCCGTACATTGCTGTGCGCAAGTTGGAACGTGTGTTACAAGGTGGGCATGGCTGCAAACACCTTGTCATGCAACATCTCCCAGACCGGAGCAAGTGGAGTACTGTTGCATCACACCGTTCTGAGCGCGCCGTGTTTTCGGCTTCCTATACATTGTGCGCAGGCTGACGACGGATGAAGCGGTCCACGGATTGGCCGGATGGAGGGTGCGACATGTGGAGCACGCCATTTTTATGCGCCGGGCGGAGTTAGGGCGGAGTTAAGGGTGTGACTGTGGCCCAGGTGGGACAGCCTGCGGACAGCTTGTGTACCGCACTCAATGTCGCAGCATACCGCTGTATGCTTTGGGGGGGTTTAGGGTTTACGCTCACTCAGCACCAGTGTCATTGACATCCACATCTGAAGACGGAACACGCCATAACCCGAATGCCGGGACATGTGAAGCGCACACGCATGTCTGTTACGTACATGAAGTGATGAGTGTTGCGTGTATCATACAGAACAGCAGCACATGCGTGCCTCCTCACATACAAACGCTCAAGCGATATGGTGCGACACTATGTGAGGAGGCACGCATGTGCTGCTGTTCTGTATGATATACGCAACACTCGTCACTTCATGTACGCAACAGAAATGCGTGTGCGCTTCACCTGTCCCGGCATTCGGGTTGTGGCGTGTTCCGTCTTCAGATGTGGATGTCAATGACACTGGTGCTGAGTGAGCGTAAACCCTAAACCCTCCCAAAGCATACAGCGGTATGCTGCGACATTGAGTGCGGTACACAAGCTGTCCGCAGGCTGTCCCACCTGGGCCACAGTCACACCCTTCTCTCCGCCCGGCGCATAAAAATGGCTTGCTCCACATGTCGCACCCTCCATCCGGCCAATCCGTGGACCGCTTCATCAGGGGCCTTTGCAGAAAGTCACTCCGCCATTATCATCCCACCGCGTCTGTGCTTTGCTTTATTCATTTTGGAGTTATTGAGAGTGGCTAATAGATGGCTGGAGCGCTTGTATTAGAAAGCACAAGGGGCATAGGGACATAGGGTGAAGGCACGTATGCGCTTGTGTGTTTGCCGTGTGAGGGGAGTAGCTGCATGCATCAGTGTGCGATGCGACTACAGAGGGTGCTTCTTATGCTAGAGCAAGAGTGCAGGCCATGCTGCCTTGCTACTAGTACTAGCTCGGCGGTACAGTTTGTGGTTGCAGCGGTCGCCACCCACGGGCACCACATACATGAACCACATGAAGGTGGCCCTCCATTTTTGCAGAGCACGCCGGGCGGTTAGGCCGCGCAACCCAACGGGCGTTGGGCGGATTGGGGCAGTTTTGCTTACAATGCGCCCGCTTGTAATGATTGCTGAGCATGCCTGATGAGCTCTCTTACTGTCTTACAGACTTAAACCCGTCCGGCAGCCAGCTTCCATCACGGTACGGAGGTGGCGGAGGCTGGATTGAGGCATCTCCTAAACAACAGCACCTTCTCCAGTTCTCCTCAAAGCTTCACACAAGCCACTCCACTACGTTAAATAAACAGCCGTCCAGGCCACGCCCCCAGGGCATTCACCCGCTCGCGGCCTTCACTCGCTCCCTAAGCGGTGCAGCCCACCGCCGCTCGCGACCACTGCGCCTCTCTGCCCTGTGACCAACGGACCACGCGCCTGATGCCCATTCGTCCCATTCGCCCAGCAGGTGTCCGCTGCCCGCTCCTTCTCGCCACCCCACCCCACCCCCCTTCCGCTCCGCTTCCACACCCCCACAGCCCCAAGCTATGCCTCCGCCTCCGCGGCCCCCAAGCTCTGCCTCCGCCCCCGCCCCCGCCCCCGCCGCCTCTGCCCCTCCTCCACCCCTCCTGCGCCTCAGTACAGGTCCACGCGCAGGCGCAGCAGGCGGTGCAGCACGCGGCGGCGCAGCAGCTCCATGTCCGGCTGGTCGAAGTCCCAGCGGACCAGACCCGCGCCGCGGCGGTCCGCGAACATGATGGCGAACACGCCGCAGTCGCAGCCGTTGCGCTGCTCGTGTCAACAGTGTGTGTGTGTGTGTGTACGTGTGGGGAGAGGGGAAGGGGGAAGGAAGGGTCGCGACACGGGTAAAGAAGGCTGGGCGTTTGAGTGCAGATGGAAGCGTTTGGGGTTGGTGGTGGAGGGTTGCAAGGACACGTAGCGAAGTGTATAGGGTGGGCAGAGGGTGGGTGATTGTTAAGGGCGGCGTAAGATGTGGTCGGTGCTCGGGATTGCGGCGGTCAACGCTGGCGTACAAGGAATACGAGGTGGGCTCGTGCACGCGCTAGGAGGACATCATGCCAACGCCCCATCTGAATGCCACACGCCCTTCTTGGTGTCACTTTGCGCTGTTCGTGTCAATAATGTGAGGGGGGGCAGGGGGAGGGGAAGGAGCGAAGGGGGGTTGCAAGGATACATGGCTAAGTGGTAGAACAGGTACAGTAGACCAGCAGCCGCAGTCGTCGGAAGTGGGGGAGGTACGCGAGCAGGACACGATGCAAATACCCGATCTGAATGCCACACGTCCCTGGTGTCAGTCCCGCACCTGCGTGGGGATGTCCTTGGGGAACTCCACACTCCAGCTGCTGGTGTCCCACCTGCATGTGCACGTGTAATCGCATGTGTGACCAAGCGTGTGACAGCCGGGGCGGCGTGACACACACGGTACACCATGCCACGGCACATCCCCACACCACACCGCACTCCCTCGTGGCAGGGCAAGTGCGGAGATGGCCTGGAACCCTAACCGCTCAGGATGGGAGTGCAACTTCGCTTTAGCCCCCAACCTCTGCGCGCCCTCCACGGCGCCCCGCCCCGCCCCGCCCCGCCCCGCCAACCAGCACCAGCACCACCAGCGCCACCGCCAGCGCCACCGCCAGCGCCACCCCTGCCCCGCCCGCCCGCGCACCGGTTCTTGAGCTTGTCCGCGCTCTCGTCCGACACCCACTGCAGCAGGTGCTGCACCAGCTGCCGGTCCTCGCCCTGGAGCCAGGGGGAGGGGGGGGCTCCATGCATTAAGATTAGCAGCAGGCGCAGCAGTTGCAGGCGCAGCAGTTGCAGGCGCAGCGGTAGCAGCCGCAGCAGTTGCAGCCGCAGCAGTTGCAGGCGCAGCAGTTGCAGGCGCAGCAGTAGCCGGCGCAGCAGTAGCATACGCAGCGGAGTTTGCACACACGCAAGCGGCCGCTAGTCCTAGTACTTCCCCGACCGCCCAGAGCTCTCCACCAAGTGCACCCCGCCTCGCCCCACCCCCAGCACGTTGCTCATCCATCTGTTCCAACCGCCCCACCCCAACAATCCACCCCTCCACACCGCTCCTCTGGCTCCCTTCACCACGTCTCCCCCCTCCTCCCCCAAACCCAAACACCCAACCATGCCCCCAACCTCCGAGTGCCGTTTCTGTTTCTAGAGTAAACTACCGCCAACAACTCTCGCTGCTGTCCTCCCAACGGCATCCCCACCCACCCAAACCTCCCGCCCCTGCCCGCCCGCCTGCCTCAGCCTGCCCGTCCGCCCCCCCGCCCACCTTGAGCGAGTCGTAGTAGCGCACCGCCCGCGCCGCGACGTCCACCTCGGCGCAGCACCAGTGGATGCCCTGGTGCACCGGCAGCAGGATGCGGTCCAGCAGCAGCACCGACTGGTCGGGGCTGGCCTGTGCCGGTGGGCGGGTGGGTGGGTGGGTGTGGCAGTGGGTATGGCAGTGGGTGTGGCAGTGGGTGTGGCAGTGGATGTGGCAGTGGGTGTGGCAGTGGGTGTGGCAGTGGGTGTGGCAGTGGGTGTGGCAGTGGGTGCGGCAGTGGGTGTGGCAGTGGGTGTCGCAGTGGGTGCAGGTCGTGAGGGTGGGTGGGTGGCGAGGGAGTGGGTGGGTGCAGGTATGGGGTGCGAGGTGTGTGGCTCCGTGCATGCTCGGTGACGAAGGCCCGGCAAGAGATTTTGAAGCAGGATTGGAGGCCGATGGGAGAGGGGTGGGGTGGGGTACTGGTGGGTGGGAGGCTTGTAAGGTGGAGGGCTGGACCAAGTTGGAAGGGTCAACGAGGTGAAGAGGGTCCGCTCCTGCCATCAGTCCACCGCGCCGGCCACCCACTACCGCCACAGCCCCCCGGCACCTGGGCCGCACACAGGCCCCTAACCCCCCACCGCACCCCACCCAAACCCCACCCAGCCCTGCACCCCCTGCCTGCCTGCCCCCCCCCTCCCACCTGCATGCCGTTGCGCAGGCGGGCGGGCAGGGTCCAGCGCCTCACGTTGGCGTAGTTGTACTTGTTCTCGTCCTGGGGGCAGCAGGAACCAGGGCAGGAGGTGAGCAGGAGCGGGAGGAGCGGGATGAGCGGGAGCGGGAGGAGTGTAGGCGGGCGAGGGAGGAGCGGGAGCGGGCGAGGGAGGAGCGGGAGCGGGAGTGGGGTTTACGGTGGCATGCCGGTTGCTGGGTGTAAAAGGGGGCCGGGGCCGGCGCCGGGACCAGGGAACCACGGGTGGGCGCGGTGAGGAACGGACGGCTCGAGAAGGGCAGGAGCTACAGCTGGGCGGGGGTTCGTCAATGCCCAATGCCGCCCGCCCGCCACCACCAGCCACCATGAAGCGTGCCAACTGACACGCCAGCCGCCTGTCACGCGTACGTGCACACTACCCCCCTCCCCTGCTGACTCCTCCCCGCTCATTCACGCTGGCCTCCAGCCCCCCACCTCCCACCTCCCACGTTCCTTGTGGTTTAGCATGGGCTGGTACGTACCTGGAACAGCTTGTTGTAGAAAAAGCTGTTGAAGAAGTGGCAACGCGGGTAGCTGCCGCCGCCGCCGCCGCCCCCTCCAGCCGCTGCCGCCCCGTTGGCGCCGCCGCCGCCCAGCTGCCGCAGCCGCGTGTCTCGCTCCTGTTACGTCGGTGGCATCACAACCGCAAAGTGTTGGCAAACATGAGGGAAAGGGAGACTCACACCGTGTATGCACATGCGTGAGCGGTGCTTAAACACAGCGTGTATGTGCAGCCAGCAGTCAGCTGCAGGCCCGTCAGCCCGGTCAACTCCTGGTCACCTTCCTGCCCCTGCTTTCTGCCCTGCACCCCGATCCAAAGCACAACCACGTCTTTGCCCCAGGCACCACCCAAACCCTCGGGGTATCTAAGCACCCCGCCTCGCATCCCCGCGTCCCGCACTCTGACAGCACCCAACCCACCCGCCCAACCTGCCCCATCCGCATCCCACATCCTGCCCACCGCGCCACCCTGCACCCTGCTCCCGCAAGCCAGCCACCCCCGCACCCCGCCACCCCCGCACCAGCAGCACCCCCAAGCCCACCTGCAGCAGCAGCATGTAGAGGTTAATGACCTCGTCGTTGAGCCAGGTGGCGGTGGCCATGCACTGCAGCTTGTCGCGCGGCAGCTTTATGTCGGTGGCGGGGTTGGGCGCGTAGGCCAGCAGCGTCTGATGGGGAGGGGAGGAGGGTGAGGGGGAGGAGCAGGAGGACGAGGTGGAGGTGGAGGTGGAGGATTAGGGGGACAAGCGAGGAGCGGTCGATACAAGGCAGGCGCGGACGGCGCGAAGGGGGCAGGCGGCGAGGGGCGGATGGAAATGTGGGGAATGCGGTGAGCGATGAGCGGGGAGGGCCACGTAAGGAAGCGGGTGGAGGGGCAGGTAGGGACGTGGGGAGCGAAGAGGGGGCAGGGAGGGTTCGCGCGCGCACCACAAGAGCACCTGAAACCAGAACTTCTCATGAAACCCGCTGCACCCGCAGCCAGTCCCTGCTCATGGCCCGTGCAAAGCCCCGCTGTTGCCTGCCACCCACTCCCTCCCCCCCTGTGCCCCCCATTTGCATCTGTCGCCTTGGCATGTGCATCGCTCGCTAGTTTGGTTTCTTGGTTTACAAAGGGCTGGTGTTCACAACCCCCTACCAGCTAGTTTGGGCTGGTAACCCCCCCATTGCCCCATGCCGTCTGCCGCCCCTACACCCGGCCGCACCCGCAACTTTTTTGTATAGCTCTTCCACTCTGCTTACTTAGCGCGCGCTCACTCAGCCGTCTAGAAATACCTTGCCTTGTTCTAGTGCTTGTACTGTTGCTATGTTTGTGCTCCTGCGCCACGCTGACCGGCCCCGCTCCATTGGTTGCACTGCTCGCATAAACGGCGCCGATCACGCGTGGCGCCCGCGCGCTCGTGCGCGTAGGTGAGTCAGCTCGGGCTTAGGAAAGGTCAGCAGCGTCATACTCGCGGTATCCAGAGCGCGCGCGCGTCCGACGGCTAAGGCTTTCCACAACTTCACACTACAATAGCTTCTACGCGCACACGCGCTACTCGAAAATATACGCATTCTTTAGGTTTAGGCATCAGCAAACGGGCTACTGTGGAGCTGGAGCTGCTGGTCGGCGCGACAACACCGACGGCCATCGGTATGAGTTCCTGGCGTGCTGCTCCTGTCACTCACTCCTGTCATCACCAAGACCGCTGCACCAACCAACCCCCCCCCCCAGTCCCACCATCCATGCATGGCCACCCCCCCCCCCGTCCCCGCGCTTGCACCCAGCGTTCACCCCCTGCACCCCCTCTGACCGACGGACTGACCTCTTTGGGGTTGAGGCTCTTGTTCATCACCAGCCGCCACGAGTCCGCCTCGGCCGGAGTGATGGGCCGCAGCAGGTCGCCCGGCTCCTCCTCCTCCTCCTCTTCCTCCTCCTCATACCCCTCCTCTTCGTGCCCCTCCTCGCCCTCGCCCTGTCCGGCCGACACGCCGCGGCCGTGTGCGCGTGGCGGTGAGCGATCGAGTAGAGTGAGCTGAGTGAGTGGGAGTAATGCCGCGCATTTCTCTGTTGCTGGCACCCTTGCTCATACTCGCTGGCACGCTTATACTAAGTGCCATATTCGCCAAGTACGGTGACACCGTGACTTGGCGTCGCCTGCCCTATAGCCTACAAACACATGAAATGCCCCTTGCCCGTTCCCGCTCACCTCCACCTCTTCCTCCTCCTCCGAGCTGCTGATCAGATCACACACGTCCTCATCCGCCGGAGGCGGCGGCGGCCGCGCGGCGGGGGCCCGCCGCCTGGGCGGCGCCGCCTCCTCAACCGCCTTGGACGGCGCCGCCGCCTGGGCTGCAGCCGCCGCCGCCGCAGCCGCCGCCGCCTGCTGCTTCGCCGCCGCCGCCGCCGCCGCCGCCGCCGCCTCCAACCGCCGCTGCTGCTCGCGGCGCCGCGCCTCGTCCGCGGCCTGAATGGGGGTGGGGCGGCGTGACCCAACGCGTGTGTCCGCAGGGGTGTTCCCAGCTCTTTGCCTGCCTGACCCATCGCTTTCCTGCAGCTCTCCCCCAAGCGGACTGCTCTGGCACACTCCACCGCAGTCGCTCCAGCTGCTCATACCGTACCCCTGCTGATGCCCCTGCTCGCCCCTTGACACACGCACACACACACACACGTTTGTTCTCTCATTGTGAGCTCTCTCTCACACACACACATGTTGCGGCTTGGGAGACACAGACTACCAAACCAATGCGTGATTCTTTGGGATGCTAGTGCTCTGCCGCTAGCATCGGACAGCGTCTCAGATACACGATTACGTGATCCACCCAGATAGCTGTAAACCCGTTGTTACACACACACACACACACACACACACACACACACACACACACACACACACATATGTACACGCACGCACGCACGCACACACAGCCTCTCACCAGCACCCTGGCACAATCTTAACACAAACAAACAAACAAACCCTGATACTCACAATCTCATACCCTGCCCCCACGCACCTTGATGCCGGCCACCTTGCGGTCAGTGTCCGCCGCCGCCGACTGGCGCAGCTGCGACACCACCTTGTCGTGCGCGCCCAGCTGCAAGTGTGGCGGGTGTGTGTGGGGTAAGGGGGGAGGGCAGTTAGTGCACGCGGTGCAGGTGCTTGATTTGGCCATGCGGGGGGGGGGGGGGAGGGCACAACAGGATCAGGGCAATGCAGCATGCAAGAGAGCGTCCCGCGAAGTGGGCTGCAATCATGCCACTTGCGCATTGTGGTCCGACCCGGCCTGCCATGCGTGTGTGTACGCGGTGACGCGTGCTTTGGCATCTCCGGACTGCCCAGTGCTCACATCAGAGCTGTGTTCCATGGCACCGCCTCGCATCCACCGCCTCGCCCCCACCCCGTCGCACCCACCCCGTCGCACCCACCCCGTCGCCCCCACCCCGTCGCACCCACGTCGCCTCACCTTGAGCCCAATCATCTGCAGAGCCTCCGCGCCGCCCTGGTCCACCGCGCGCGACAGCCGCGCCCGCTCCGCCGCCGCCGCCGCCGCGGCGGCGGCCACGCCGTCCGCCGCCGCGGCGCCGTCGCTGCCGGGCGGCCCGTGCACCAGCGCCGAGCTGCGGCGGGCGGCCTGGCGAAGGCGGGCGGCGAGCGAGGTAGTGTCCGCGCGGCTGGCGGCGCCCTCCTCGTCATCCTGCGTTGGGGCGCGACGGCGGCGGCGGCAGCGGAGCGGACACCAGCGTGATGCGGTTTTCTTGCCGATAGCAGGGGCACTAGCGAACGGCCAAATCAAGAGCTCACATCGCAACAAAGCCGCCCGCGCCAAACATTGCAAACGTCGTCCCGGCGCGAACAAGATTGTAGCCTCGCACTCAGGTCCCAACACCAGAGACACGCACACGCACCTCGCCAATGTACCCTCCATCCTCACGAACAACCGCCGCCGTTGCTGCAGAAGCAGCCGCAGTAGCCGTCCCCGCCGCCGCCGCCGCCGCCGCGGCCGCCGCCGCACGCTGCTGCTGGCGCAGGTCCAGGAAGCGCGCCACGGCTCCGCCCAGCGCGACGTCGCCGCCGGGCGCGGCCAGCTCGGCGCCATAGGCCGCGTAGGCGTGGGCGAAGGGCACCTGGGGCAGCGGCGTGCCGGCCATCAGCGCGAGCTGTGTCGTCGGCAGCAGCGCAACGAGCCCCGGCCACACACACAAACACACACACGTTCAATGGAACGCAAGCCGGGAGGACATACAGGTGCATGAAGGTCACGCGCGCGGGTGCATGCGCAGCACAGAGACAGTCCTCGGGAGTGAGCCCCCGATTGAGAAAGGACAGCAGCAGAGAATGATGGCACCCACCACCAGCGAGCGATATAACCTGGCTGCACCAAACCACTCCTCCCACCCCACGTCCAGGCGCACCCACCTGCCGTGCATGCGCGCCGCCCGCCAGCGCCGCAAACCCGCCCTGCGTCGCCAGCACCGTGGCCGCCTGCTGCATCGCCTGCGCCGCCGTCATGAGCGCCAGCGCCTGGTGCGTGGCGTTGTACGCCTGCAGCGGCGGCTGCGGCTGCGGCGTAGCGGAGGCGCCGGCGCCAGAGCCGGCGGCGACCGGCGAGCGCCCGGCGAGCGGCAGTGGGGGCCTGCTGCCCAGCCCCACGGGCCCCGGGCTTCGTCGCCACTCGGTGGGGGGAGGCAGCGGCTGGTGCTGGTGCTGGTGCTGCGGTTGCTGGTGCGCCGCGCCCGACCCCGCCAGGCCCGCTGCAGTTGCCGCCGCCGCGACCTCGAACGCCGTCCCCGCCGGCAGTGGGCGCAGGCCTGGCGTGTACAGCGGCGCTGCCCCGCTGGCTGCTGCAGCGGGTGTGCGAGAGGGAAGGCCAGTGCCCGCGCGAGCCGCCGCCGCAGCAGCAGTGACAGAGCCGGGGCCGGGGCCGGGGGTGGGGCTCGCGAGGGAGAGGTGGTTCAGGCGCTGCGTCGCGGTCCCGGGCGTGTCGAACGCCAGGCGCTGGGGCTGGGGCCCCCCAGGGGTGTCCGCAGCGCCGGCCCAGGCCCTGCCTAAGCCGGGCTGCTGCGCAGGCGTGGAGCTGCTCACAGGGGTGCCCATCAGGCCGGGCGGCAGGGGTGGCGGTGCCGCAGGTCGCGGCGCGGGCACCGCAGGCGCCGCATGCTGCGGTCCCGCGCCCGGCACCTGCGGCCGGGCTGAGGCTGCGGGTTGTGCCCGTGGAGGCAGCGCCGGCTGTTGCAGCCCTGCCTGAGAGCTTGCGCCAGCGTGCGCAGCGCGATCGAGCATGCCGACTGGTGCAAAAGGGCTAGGGTGAGCGCCTGGCCCCTGCACTTGCAAGAGAGCGCTGCGCCTAGGTAAATCCGCTCGAGGCCTGTCCTGCGGCCAGCTCTCCTGCACTATCATGCTCATCCCGAACGTGGGAGCGGTGCCGGACGTCCCAGAGGATGTTGCTGCCACGACAAATTCATCAACGCTGGCATTTGTCTCCTTTGGCGCCTCCGGTTGCGATGCTGGCTGCGCCTCGGTCAAGCCCGCGCTAGACGTCTGAGCCAACTTCTTGGTCTCCTGCCGCGACATATCCTCAGCCCCGTCCTCATCACGTGACCTCTTCTTGCCGCTCAGTGGAAACCGGCCGAACACAGGCGATAAGAGCCCTTTTAGAGAGTCTAAAAAATGCATCCTTCGTCGTTGAGGACCGACTTCCTGTTCTGAATTAGTGATACTAAGCCATAGTGATAAGTTCGACAGGCTGAGGAATGCGGCAAAGAATGTGAGGCACCTGAACTGTGAGCGCGGGAAACCACTTGGCCCATGCAGATTGTCCTGGGTCCGTGCGCCTTAAACCGCAAGAGCATATAATTTCCAGAGAGAACTACACAATGTCAAGCAGCGCGCAGCGAGCGTAAAAAGGCGTTCACGTATAAGGGCGGGCGTCGACGTTGGGGAAGCTTGGACCGTGGGGGCAGCGCAAGCCTGCACAGCAGGGGCCGCATCCACAACTGGCACATGAGAGCAGTATTCATACAGGTACAACTGCTGCTTCAAGTGCGTGGCTGGCTGTCAGCGTATGGGAAAGGGAGGGAAAGGGTTGGCGACACGCCCGCTGGCACGCCGGATCCAAGTCCCTGACTCAATTGTTCGTCGCTTTGTCGTCGCTATGTAATGTGCTTCGACATCTGCAGTCTACACAATTATACCTCTGACGTCTATAACACGGAGTCACATAGCACCAGCGCAACATACTGGCCGAACTCATACCAAACTGGCTGCCCGTAGCTTTGCTTGACTGATCTGCACGCGCGTGACTGGCTCTGTATATGCGAGCAGTCGAACCCAGCCGTTCAAGACTAAGGAGTAAACTCGCAGAAGCGCGCTGGCAGCTTGCAATGCGGTTGGCGACGGGCGCGTTCATCGCGTCGCTCTTGGCCTTTGCTGTCTGGGAGGTCGTGGGCAGTACCTCAACCACGAATGGCGCTGCCGTTGCCAGCGTCAAGTACGCGCCGCGGAAGAACAGCTTAGCGGCCGGCGGGGAGACAGCTGCATCGGAGCTCTCCAAGTCAATGGACCTGCTAGCTAAGGGAAAGTACGAGGTAAGCACTGCAAGGCGCAGCTCGTCCGTGGCCAGGTCATAATTGCGTTACCAACTCAGGGGCCTGGCAATGCTCGGGGGAGGGGAGGGAGGAGGTCTCCACGGTTCGTGTTGGCAGTAGCAACCCCCCTCCCGGCACCCCCAGTCCGCCTCCGCGCGCCCGTTGTCTCCGCATACCCTAGCCCGTTCCGCATGCTGCGGGACCGCACGGCCACGTGTGCACGTATCTCACACACAAACACACGCACACACGCACACTCTGCAACACGCATTCGTGTCACACAGTCCATCAAAGGCACGGAGGTGGTGTGGCAGCTGCCGGCGGAGGGCGCCAAGGCCGCCAAGGGCGTGGTGTTCATGGCGCATGGCTGCAGCCACGGCGCCATCGACTTCTGGCCCAAGAGCGACGGCTGCCCGCAGTGCACCGGTGAGAGTGATGAGAGGAATGAGAGTGATGAGAGGAATGAGCGCGACACGCCGCAGCATGTGCTACATGCTTCCCGGCCCTTGGTGCGGTAGAGGATTTGAGCGGCGTTGGCGCCCGAGGTGCGGGCGGAAGGGCGGGCGCGCCCTCTCCTGTCCTCCACCCCCCTGCAACCTCAAACCCTCCCCTCTACGCCTTCTTCTCCTAACTCGAATGCATGTAATCCTCCCGCGGCCTGCCTCGCACCCACCGCCCCTCACCTCAAACCCCACCCCATACCACCCACCCCTCCATTGCCCTGCCTTAGGCCTGCCCGAGGAGATGAACATCACGCTGCACGTGCTCAAGCGCGGCTACGCGGCCGTGGCCATCTCCAGCTACGACCGCCAGATGTCCAGGTGGGTGTGGGTGTGGGTGTGGGCGGGGGTGCAGGCGGGGGTGGGGGTGGGGGTGGGGTGGGGGTGGGGGTGGGGGCAGGGGCAGGGGCAGCGGGGGCAGGGACATGGGGATTGGGATAGGGAATGGCAGGGGCAGGGGGCAAGGGCAAAACGCTGGCTATCGCTCTTACCTGACAGTCTTTCCACCGCCATCGCTTCTCTTCCTCGCGACACACACACACACACACACATCTCCCTTGTGATCTCGAACACACACACACACACACATCTCCCTTGTGATCTCGAACACACACACACACACACACACACACACACACACACACACACACACACACACACACATCTCCCTTGTGATCTCGAACACACACACACACACACACATCTCCCTTGTGATCTCGAACACACACACACACACACATGTGATCTCAGGTGCTGGCAGAACATGTGGGGCTCCCGCGATGAGATCCTCAACACCGCCTCCGACTTCGCCGACTTCACCCGGGTGGGTAGGGTGGGCTGGGTGCAGTGGGCTGGGTGGGTGCGGTGCGGCTGGGTGCGGTGTCGTGGCTGGGGATGGCTGGGCTGGGTGCTTCGCGGCCTTTGGTGCTGGGTGTGGTGGGAGGGCCACGTGCAGCATGTGCTGGGCATGCACATGCGCTGGCAGGGGGGCTGCTGCGTGCGTTTGCGTGCTGCTGCGAGGTGCTGTGGGCCGGCGCCGTGGACTGGACGGGGGGCAGGTGGTGGGAGGGCAGGCCCACACACGTGCAGACGGAGCGGGCCGTGAGAGAGCCGGGCCGCAGCCGACAGCTGCCACGTCAGCAGCCGCCACCTCCCTGCCTTCCTTGTCCTCAGCGGCGCCGCACACGCGCACACACACGCACCTCCTTTTTTAAGCAACCCCGACCCCCCCGACCCCCCCCCCCGACCACCAAGACCGCTGCACCAACCAACCCCCCCGACCCCACCCGACCCGACCCCACCCCGACCCCTGTGTTGCAACGTCTGTTCTACGTCTACCTCGTCATTAATTAAACATGCATGGCACCCCACCCCGACCACGCCTCCACCCCTACCACCCCCTCCCCAGGTGGAGAACGCGCTGAAGACGCTGCTGGCGCGCGAGGGGCTGGAGGCCGCGCCGCTGTTCGCGTTCGGCGCCTCCAGCGGCGGCGGCTTCGTGCTGGGGCTGCCGCCCGTGATGCCGGGCGTGTTTAGCGGCGTGGCGGCGCAGGTGGGTGGGGGTGGGTGGCAGTGGGTGGGTGGGTGGGTTTGTGGGTGGTACTTCATTCCAATTCCCAATCCGACCATTGAAACCCAGAAACCCGGAACCACAGAATGGGTGGGTGGGTGGGTGGGTGACTGCGGTGGGGAAATGGGGGAATGAGGGGGTGGAGGGGAATTCTTGGGGTCCCCTCGGCTGGTTGCTTGGGGTTCATTCCAGAACCCCATGCAACCAACCAAGTGGACCCAAACCCAGCCGTCGTGGAGAAATGGGGATAGGGGGCGCTGCCTTCCAGTCCTAAACCGATGGGGACGGAGCGGGAGGGTCGGGGCCCAGGGCGGGTGCGGCGTTGGGAAGCCCGATGCAGGCCTAGCATCCAGCGTTGGGTAGGGGTTTGAGAGGGTGTAAAATGGTGGTGGGTGGGGATGGGTGACCACCAAGGTGCCCGCGAGAGGTCTGGCTGGCCCATATCTGCCATGACACTGCCCCCCGCCCCGCCCCTTACCCCGCATCCCGCCCGGCATCCCGCCCGGCATCCTGCTCGGCATTCCGCACTGCACTGCACTGCACTACACCGCTTCGTCAATGCCCCACGCTGCTGCGCGCCTCCCCCGTCCACCTACCTCTTGTCCCGCCCGCCCGCCCGCCCGCCGCTGCAGATCATGGGCGGGGCGCCCAAGCACTTTGCGGCCTACGAGCGGTGAGGCGGGCCAGGGCGCTGGGATGGGGGGGGGTGTTGGGTTCAGTTGGGATGGGGGGGGGGGCAGGGGCTCTGCGAGGCGGGGCGGGGCGGGGCGGGGCCTGCACGCACGTAAGCGGCGCGCGGCACTGCGCAGTGTTGGAGCATACAGCCGGCGCCATCAGGCACGTGTGCAGCCGCAGCTCGACGTCAACATGCACTAACCTGCTCACCCGACATCGCCAACCACACCCGCCGTCGCAACCCTCCACCCATCTCCCACACCTATACCAAATGCCCCGCCCCGCCATACGCACACCCCTACCCCCCCCCCCCACACACACACACACACCTACTCTTCCCTTGAGAACCCTGCCATCATCCCTCTCCCCCGCGCCGTGTGGTCCTGGGACTCGGGTGTTCGCTGGTTTTATTTTTTGAGTGAACTGCCCACCTAAACCCGCCTCCACCTGCCCCGGGCTGCTTCCCGCCGCCGCTCCCTGCCGCTCCCCGCCGCCCCCCGCCGCAGCGCCCGCGAGACGGACAGCGTGTCCAGCCACTGGCCGCCCACGGCGCTGGTGCACATGCCGCGCGACTCCCACATCGCCCAGCTGGTGGACATCAACATGAAGGAGCTCAAGGCGCTGGTGCGTGCGCGGCTGAGCGTGCCTGAGTGCGTGTGTGGCTGAGTGCGTGTGTGGGTGTGTGGGTGACTGAGTGTGTGTGTGGCTGTGTGGGTGTGTGGGTGTGTGGGTGCGCGTGTGGCTGAGTGCGTGTGTGTAATAGAGAGGGCTTGCTCCCCCTCCTGCTGCTGGCCAGGTCAGAGGGGCGGCGTTGCCAGGCTTGGCCAGGTCGGAGGGGCGGCGTTGCGTGCCCAGGTCCACCTGCTAGGTCCCGTTGCGGTCAATGTCTACAGCACACGTCGCCCCAACCCCCCTATCCGCCGCACACCACCACTGGCACGCCCCCATGCAGAATATCCCTTACCTGGAAATCCAGATCCCGCCGCAGCCGCTCACGCCGCTGTACATGGCGCAGGTGGGCTGGGCTGATGGATGGGGCCATGGGGGCGTGGGGCCATGGGAGCGTGGGGGCGTGGGGGCAGGAGGTCGGGGGCGAGCAAGTGGGCAGAGGCAAGGAGGAATGCAAGGGAGGCAGGGCAAGGGCTGAGCTTCGCAGCGGAGGTCTGACGTGGGGAGGTGGGAACGGTCATTTGGGTCAGCTCAACCCATGTGTGCCGGTGCCTCCTGAGTTTGCTCCCGTCCCTGTCCGCGCCATGCCTTTACACACGCACACCACGCGCACCCCAAACCCGACACGACACGACACGACACGACACCGCGCCCGATTCCCCGCACGGCCCTCGCAGCGCTGCGCCCCCGAGGTGGATGAGGCCACCAGCAAGGCCCTCTATGAGGCGCTCAAGTGCGTTTGGGCGGGGGCGGCGGGCGTGAAGGGCTGGCGAGCGGGCGTGTGGCGCATTGTTTGGCTCAAGTAGAGGGCACCCGTGAGGTCGGGTGGTCGGAGTTTGTATTGTGTGCATCCATAGGCGCTCCTACGCACGCGCGGTGACACGCACGCGCCCCCCATCCCCTCCACACCCATATGGGTTTGCACCGGTGGATTTGGCTTGGAACGAACTACCCATCGGTTCCCTGTTCACCCATCCCCCCAACGTACCCACCCACCCACCTTGACCCGCTGCCGCCCCCCCCCAGCCTCCGCTCGCTTCGCCTGCCGCCGTTTGCATTTTGTTTCTCACCGGGACTGTTTACCAGTAACCCCCTGCCTCCGCAACCCACCCAGGGCCGCGGACTACCTGGACGCGGACGGCTTCCTGCGCCACAACCCCCGCCTGGCACCCGACTGGTGAGTGGGTGGGTGGGTGGGGGTAGCCATCCATAGGACGGTGTGTATCAAATGCTGTGAAGTGCTGATGTCCAGAGGAACAGCAGGTAGCAGGGGCGGCAGGCGGGAGAGCGGGAGTGTGGGCAGGCAGTTGAGGGAGAGGCAGTGGGAGAGGCGCAGGAATGCTGATGGGAGGAGAGGTGCCGAGGCGGGGAGGGAGCGGAGGCTGGACGTGAGCTGCGGCCAGTGGCGGCCAATGACCTTCTTGGTGCCGAGGCCCTTCTTGGTGCTGAGTCAGGCGCCGTGCCCGGCTGCCCGTCCGTTGCCGCGCCCACTGCCAAATCTTATTAGCGTCGTTGTGCGTGGCCAACGCCTAACCCCTTTCCCCAAAAAACCCCTGCCCTTCACCCGGCCCCATCCGACTATCCGCCCACCCACCTACGCCACAACCCTCGCCCTCCCCCTGTCTACATCTCCCCCGCCATTAATTTAACATGCATGGAACCCCCCTCCGCGCTCTGGGTTGCGCTGGCTGGTTCGGGTTCTCTTGGTCGTTTCACTTTTGGTTTCTAGGATGCACTACCCCCTCCACCACCTGCTGCTGCTGCCGCTGCACCAGGCGCATGATCCTCCAGCGCGCCAACGTGCCGGGCGTGACCAGCGGCAAGCTGCGGCTGGAGCCCGACCTCAGCCCCATCGCGGAGGAGCTAAACCACCTGTACGGTGAGCTAGGCAGCGTGCCGGGAGGGATGGGGACTTGGGGAGGGAGGCAGGCAGGCAGGCAGAGTGGCGGCGAGGCAGGGGCAAATGTGGGAGGGGAGGTTGGAGATGCCAGCCAAACCAATTCAAACCCCATGCAAGATAGCGAGGAGGGCAGGGATGGGACATGGCCACGGCTTGGCCATGACGTGCACAACGTCGTGGCCCGCACACGTTGTGCCCCCGGGAAGCGGACAGCCGTGTGGCATGGCCCGTCCGCCCCTGGCGCCCCATGCCGTCGTTGACCCGGCTGCATCGCTCCTCCAAGTAGGGCCTCAACAGGCCCTCGCCAACTGACTTGAGACGCCGTCTGCCCTTGCCTTGTGCCTGGCCTTGCCCGGTCTCACCCCGCACCCTTAGTTCCATCCCCTAATCCCCAACCGCTCAACCCACAACCCGCCTGCGCCGCCCCCACACCCAACCCCCCAGGCGCGCACGAGATCTCGTCCGAGTCCACCACCGACCTACTGGACTGGTGGGAGAAGAGCCTGGCAGCCATCCCCGCGGACCTGCGCGCGGTGGGGATCAAGGGTGAGGAGGTGGAGACTGTGCGGCGGTGAGGCCGGCGGGACGCGGGCGGCAGACAGGAGAGGCCGTAGCAAGTGAGTGGTGTAAGGGGCAAGAGGTCGTGGTGAGATGTGGGTGCGCCGGATCGTGGAGGCGGCCTGGTGAGAGACTGGGAGCCAGGTTAGGGCAGAACCAAGTAGACCAGGGCGCAGTGGACATGTGTTGCTAATTCATGATGCGGCGATAGGAAACAGGCGGGCGGCGTACTAGGAGCACTAGGGACGTCGCGGTGCGACAGGCCCAGAAGCCGGCAACTGGCGATGGGGCTTGCGCCCTGCGGCGTTGTATTCATGACTGACATGCGGAGTTCAGCACAGCGCTGGACGGCGTGCGTTTGCTTAAACGGTATTGATGATGTGGCGATTTGGTTCATCCGTTCAGAGGACCCTGGTGTGTGAAGTGTGTAATATGTGCGTGTGTGACCCCATGCTCACACGACTGCAGCCTCATAAGCTATTAAGCTGGGGTCTAGGGCATCAACAACGCTGCAGCATCCAAAACATATCATGTGGTGTGCCCAGGGGTGCCCCTGGGTGTGCCAGGGTGTGAGGGTGGGCTCAGCCCACTCATGATGTTGGCAAGGGGCAAGAAGGCTCAGCCCACGTTTTCCCGCATGGGAGGACCACCTTTCTTCATTTTTTTGTCTGTTACACATGGACGACATGGTGGCCGAGTGGCGCACAGTGATCACACGCACGCGGATCTGACGCCATCGCTTCCAGCGCCCTCGGGCCGCTTCCACGCCCCCTTCACACATCCTGCGCATCGCGCGCCGCTGCGCACCTCCTGTCCGTTCGCAGGTCACCCCTCACTCCACCCACGTCGCATCCTCCCGTCCCTGGCTTCCACACGCACCGGGCGCTGCTGCACACATCCACGCTGTCAGACCCACGTGCAGCCGACCAGCGCGTCTCATTCACCTTGCCCTCTACCCTACCCAGTGACACGCGGCGCCCTCCACTGCTGTCACGACCGCGATCACGACGGCGCGGGGAACACACCGCTCGCTGGCTGGCTGGCTGGCTGGCTGGCTGGCTGGCTTAGGCCTCGGTGGTGAGCTCCTTGGCGGCCTCCTCAATGAAGGACTTGAGCGAATCCTTGTCGCGGGAGCCGCGGTAGGCCTTGACCTCCTCGCCCTTGTGGATCACCTTGAGGGTGGGATAGCCCTTGACCTGCGCAAGCAGGCCGTTGGTTGGTTGGTAAGTTGTCGGTTGGTCCGTTGGTTGGTTGCTTGCTTGGGCCGCTCCAGGGAGCAAGCGCGGGCAGATAGGGCGTGGGTGAGGCCAGGCGGACCGTGCCCGTGGATGAGTGGTAGCGAAGCACGGCAGACCCGTCCATCGGACGACCCCACCACACAGAAACCAGGAACGTGTATCTGGCAAAATGTGGCGCTTGATGGACGCCGTACCCCGTGCTTCCGTACAAGCATGTACTCGGCACGGCACACCGGTCATCACCCGTCCACCAGCAGCCTCGCCCCGCCCCTGCCCGCTCATCGCTTCCCCCCCCAACCCCCATTCCGTCGTCCTCGCCCCGCCACCCCCGCGCACCTGGGCGTTGGTGCACACATCGCGGTCGGTGGTGCAGTCGACGTGGGCGATGATGATGTTGGCAACGTCCTTCAGCTCCTCACCCAGCTCCTTCCAGGTGTTGGCCAGGCGCTTGCAGTGACCTGCAGCACGACAATGCTGACGGTAAGCGCGCAACACCGCAACATCCCCGCCACTGTTATCTCCGCCCAATGCGCCAAGATCACTTCGCCATCGTCGTCGTGAACAAAGCGCGCTTGCTCGCCATTCGGGCGATGGGAGACTTACCGCACCACGGAGCGTAGTACCTGGAGAGCAAGCACAAGAGCAAAACGGCTTAGAGAGATGAACCCGGAATGTGCTGCACGCAACCAGTGCACGCCCCCGGTGCCCCTTGGCTCTACCGATGCGTCCGAGGCAAAACTCACTTGACAAAGTAGACCTTGCCGTCACCAGTCTGTGCACAGGAAGCGAGGAACAGGCTCAACGGGCTCAAGAGGATGCCGCAACACCGTGTCCCGCAGCAAACTGTACCTATATTAACGCACGCCCATTGCAATGTCACATGCTTCATACCTTCTCCTCGTAGTTCGACGAGGTCAGGTGCGCGACGTGCGGGCTGGTGAACTCGCTGGCGAAGGCCGAAACGGCCAGCGCCGCAGCAACGACGGCGATGAGAGTGAGCTTGGCCATTTCTGTGAATGTTACAGAAGCCAAAACTTCCTGTGGCGCTTATCGGCAGGAGTTGCGCGCGGGTGTCTGCCCCCCATGCGCATGCAGTTTCCCCAACCTTGCGTCCCTGCGCACCCCTGAGGCCGCCCCCCCGTCCGTCGCGTCGCTTTTAGAGCTTGCTCCGGCATGCAGTTGAGGTGCTGCCCTAGCTCCCCTGGAATGCATGGTGCCCGCTTTGCAATAATCTGTAGCAACTCAATGCCCTAAACAGCTGCGGGTGGTGTGCCCTATCTGTCCATGAGCGCGATGAGGATCACCCCCCCCCCCTCAACCCACTGGCGCCATCACCTTGGCCCCCATGAGCTGACCCTTGCACGTTGCGGCCCTGCCCGGTACGAAATACGAATGCCCTCGAAAACTTGGCTCTATGTTTCAAATTGCGAACACCTGGCGAGCCGTTACAGCAAATGCGACAAGAGACATCATTAATATGTTTGCAGGCGGCGGTACGTCCCACCTCGAAAGCCGCGTGCCCTTAACCTGACCGCCCCCTTGGTTCACATCCGTGCTGCCGCAGGCCCGGAGCACAATCAACAGCTGCATACTGTACATCAGCCAACTACGGTCCACACAGCGCAGGGAATCCCGCAGGACGTACACGCCGTGCACCGGCCGTAACGCCCGTGCAACCAACGTGTCGGTTACCCCAGCCCGCCACTACAGCCCTTGGGCCCACACAATGTGCAGCGTATGCAGTCTGTCCACACAAGCATGAGCTCCCGGCACACATGCGCATCGCGCTGCCTTGCAACACCTACCCACCATGTTGAGACGCACATCCTGCAGCCATGTATGGTAACTTCATTCATTTGCATTTCATTATTCTGGGGTGTCCACCTTGCCCACCGGCACCGACCGCTACGAGCCCTGGCGATTGCAGAGCATGCCTACGGTGCCAGGATGACGCGCACCGCGCACGTAAGCAGCTGCGCGCGCGCACAGTGTCAATCATGGCGCACAGCAACTTGTGCCCAGCCGTGCAGGTCGTCCTCTGCCTCGCCCCAGCAGCACCTGGCGCCGCGCAACGGCTCCTAGTAGCCATGGGCATAGCTGGTGTGCAACCGATGGGTGTGAGTCGCCAGTCTCACACATGGTACGGCCTTCCACGACCAAAGAGCCCCCCCCCCCCCGACGCACCGCAGCGCCAGTACGCAAACGCTTGCCGGGCCAAACGACGCACGTGCGGCTCAGAAACGCACCACCTGGAAGCACGCCTGTGCAGCTGCCTATCGACACGCTTGCTCACATGCAATCACCCAGAGCCATGCCCTCAGTGTTGCTTCGTGCTGTGCTTATCCTAATGCTCCCCGCTTGTCGCTTGCTGCGCCTCAAAGTACTTGCGCACGCTGCCGTGGTCATCCTCCACCAGCTGCCCCGCCTTCCAGCAGCCCGTTGCCTCGCCGATGGCCTTGTTCTTAGCGTACTCGGCGTCCACCTTGGCCTTGCTGCCTTTCCAGCCCATGTAGCGGACCAGGCTCTGTGAGCCCAGCAAGCGCGCCGCACGGATGCGGACCTGCTGGTCATCCCACTGGCCCTTGAGGTAGTCGCGATTGATTTCGCGCCATTTCCCAACGCCATGGACCTCCAGGCCCTTGAACAGACCCTCTCGCTCGGCATCGCCCCACTTGGCGCGGTCCGCGACCAGCACCACCCGGCGAGGCTTGAAGAAATCCTGGTTGATGCTGCCGTCTGCATTTAGCATGCCCGCGGGGCTGTATCTCCGCCGCATTTGAACGATGTAGTTGTCACGGTCCTCAGGCATACCCCAGCTGCCCGGCGGGGGCTGTGGGATAACGGGGCTGTCGCGCTCTGCTAGGGACGCAGCCATCGTCGCAAGTTCAGGGCTTAGATAGTCCGAGTATTTTGAGGATTCAAACGCAATTACAATAAATGGCCAAGACTGTCGTTTGGTATGGTCGCGCCTGTTGTTCGCGCCTTTCTAGAGAGCTGGTGTTCGCGTGGCTTTTCGGGGAGCTGATAATATTTGGCAAGAGGCTAGCAATATATTGAACTGGTGAAAGTTAAATGGCGCCGGGACTTGCCAGCGAGATGCCAGTGTTGCGATGAAGCGATGCCCAGGCGTTTGCCCCCACGGTTTGCCCCCCTCCCCTGTTTGCCCACCCCTCCCCTGTTTGCCCACCGCCCTCTCCTGTTTGCCCACCCCCCGCCCCCCCTTTGTCCCCCGCATACCCCAGACTTAAATCCAGTACATACCATTATTTACAATTGACCGTGGAAATTGGTCTGCCGACGAGATTTTGCACAGCGCTCGGCTGCTGTTTCACCGTCCTGACCTGCCCCCATGAACCCCTGTCATCATCCGCCCCTGCGCCCCTCCACAATTCACCCGGACCCCTCCCCCCATCAGCTCCCTACACGGGGTCGTGCGCCACAGGGTCCCAGCCCGTGATCAGCCCCTCCTCGCAGCCGTCCAGCACTGCCATGGCCGCCTCATCCAGCTGGAAGCCGAACACGTCCAGGTTGGCGGCCTGGGGCGGCGGAGGGGGCAGCAGGTGCAGGTAGTGCAGGTGCAGGTGAGTGTGTGTTTCAAGTTCAAGTTTGGGGGTAGAGCAAAGCCCAGGGGGCCAGGGCGGGGAAAAAGGCAGAGGGAACGGTAGTTCCAACCATTACCGTATACAAACATGGGGGATGACGCCCCTCCCAGCCTCCCTAGTCCCTATCCACCTGTCGCTCCGGGTTTACGGACTTGGGCAGCGACACCATCCCGTGCTGCAGCCCCCACCTGCATGGGGTAACACACGTGATGTACGGAGTGCGTATACGGCACAGGTGATCCAAGTGCGGCTGCTGGCAGACGCTCCAGGTCGGTTGCTCATGCGGCTTCGACTGTTCCCCACCTCCCAGCAGAAGCCGCACACGCTATTTCACTGTACAGTGCCCGGCAGGAGCCCAGTGACACAAGTAAGAGATAGACCGCAGCACACATACCGTACAGCCTCGCTCTCACCTAATCATGACCTGCGCGGGGCTGACGCCAAGCCGCTGCGCCACGCCCGCCACCCGGGCGTCTGCCAGCTTGGCGCCCTTGCTCAGCGGCGAGTAGGCCTGCAGGGGTATGTGTGTATTCCGGGTGGTCGGCAGGTTACCGGGAGGCAGGGTTGCTTGCTTGCTTGCTTGCTTGCTTGCTTGCTTGCTTGCTTGCTTGCTTGCTTGCTTGGTTGGTTGGTTGGTTGGTTAGTTGGTTTGAGCCTTAGATAAGGCTTCCCCGCGTCCACGTGGCTAGCAGCGCACTGAGCGAAAGTCACGTTGCATGGCACGAACCGCACATGCTGCATCGTGCACATCATCACGCCGGGCCTTCTTGGGTGTTACAGCTGTGGGGAGACCTCCTTCTTCACCGGCCCTAACCGGCCCTCGCCCACCTCCACTGCGATGCCCGACGCCTGGCAGTACGCCACCAGCTCCCGCCGCTGCAGGAAGGGATGCACCTCAATCTGCAGGAATGCGACGGAGCGTGCGCGAGGGGAGGGGGAGGGGCAGAAAGGGGGGCCGGAGCCTACACTGAGTTTTGGTAAGACAAGGCAGGGTATGGGGTACGGGATACCGGACAATAATGGGCAGCGAGGTGGCGGCGGCATTTGTACATGCATCCCCAGGCGTATCTACACATCCATGCAGGCGCTGCCCGGACGCAACTCATGTTGCGTCGTTGAGACATTGAAACCGGAGTCAATTCCCGCACCAGCAACGGGGTGATGGGCCCGGGTTGCTAACCCCTACCTGGTTCACTGCGGGCTGTATCGTGGCGGGCCTGCAGCAGGGCAACGGCATTCCGGTGCCTCATGTTTCCGCACCCTGCACAATTGGTGCCTCACGCCTTGGGATCATGCAGGTACACACCCACGTGCGTGGGAGCCACGACCTGTTTCACCTCTCTCTGCCCCAGTCGACTTGGTTTCTGTAATTGAACATCCCTCTCCCGCCCCACCCCACCCACACACGCACGACCCCCACCTACACCCACCTGCTCAGCTTCTCCAAGTGCGCCTGGCTGAAGTTGCTGACGCCGATGCTGCGGACCCAGCCCTGTGTCACACACGCACATGCACACACACACACACACGCATACACACATACATACATCTTTCATAGTACTCTCCCTTGTTATCACTAACACACACATACACACACACACACTCTTGTCATCTACAACACACCGCGGTGGGCTCCAAATCCGCACGTGTGCGTAGAGTGGTACACTGCTTTCATGGCCTTTCCGTTCTCAACACACGTGCAGACATCTAAGTATCATTGTGTCCGCTACAAGTTCCGACTACGGTAGGCTCCCAACACACCCCTCCACACGGGAATGCGCGTACAGCATACACACGCGTGGCACGCACCTGCCGCACCGCCTCCTCCAGCGCCCGCCAGGCCCCCTCCCTCGGCCCCGGCTCGCTGGGGCAGTGCAGCAGCATCAGATCCAGGTACGGCAGCCCGCTGCGCCGTACACTGTCCCGTACGGCGGCCAGCGCCCGGTCGTAGCCGTACGCGTCACGCCATAGCTGCGACAGGTGTGGGTGGGTGTGGGGTGCATGGGTGTTGGTACGTGGACGCGCGTGTGAGCGTGTGAGCAAGCAACTTGGTGAAGCGTGCGCTAAGCACCCGATTGCTGAAACAGCTCTCTGTGCATCGGACTACGCGTTGGCCAGGCGCATGCCATTACTGCCACCCCGCCCTTTCTCTGCTCCTGTCAGCAAGACCCTGACACCTGCCGTACCTTGCTGGTGACGTACACCTGGTCCCGTGGCAAGCCGCTGTCCCGCACCGCCCGGCCCACGTCAGCCTCGTTGCCGTACACCTGCGTGCGTGCATGGGGCAGCATAAGGCAGCAGTTGCGTGAGTGCATGTGTGTGCATGTGTGTGGGGGTAAGGGGGGAGGCAGAGGACAGAGCAGGCGCCAAGATGCGGGCGGCATGCGTGCCAAGTGGCTGCAGATTCATGGCTGTCGCGATCCGCCCCTGGTAACGGGTTTACCGAAATTATTTCTTCTGCCCGTTTCAACACAGCGGCAAGCCTGACAGCGCCTGTCACGCACAACCCACGCACGCACCTGCGCCGTGTCAACGTGGCGGTAGCCCAGCCGCAGCGCCGACAGCACGGCGCCGTACGTCTCCTCTCCGGGGGCAGACTTGTACACGCCTGAAACCAATGGGGCGGCGGGCGGGTTGGTGGTGCAAGGACGCACGGATGGAGGGAGGTATTCGAGATGCTGGCGTGGGTCGGCGGGTGGTTTCGGGGGTGTAAAAGTGAAGGAAAGGGCAGCGAACGCAGCGAAGACGGGGCCGTTGGTGCCGGCTGAGGTGTTTCTCTTGAGGACTGTGACACCCTTCCAGGCCGGGTCCACACTGGCCGCTGCCCGCCACTGTGCAGTGCAGCTCACCTGACCCCACGGAGGGAATGCGGTGCCCCGAGTTGAGCAGCAACGAGGTGCTGACAGCCATCCTGATGGAGGGGTCTGCTCGCGGCGTGGGTACTTCAACACGCACACACGACCTCGGCCTTGCACTCTGGAATTGCTCACGGCAAGCGCGCGTCCCTCTCTATGCGGTCGTTTTTCTTTGAGACGCTGTTCTCAGTATGAAGATGTCTATTTAGGTTGGACACAAGACTGCACATGCGAGGGCGTCCAATCAAATTGAAAGTGATGTAAAGCACACAAAAGTATTCCGGTGTCGGTCTGCATAAGTGCATTAAAGCAGTTACATGTATAAACGCGCGCACAGGCTGAGTGAAAGCTTACGTTGCTGCCGCGTTGCATGCAACTAATGCAGAACGGGGGCAACGTTGCATGCCGGAACGTCTTCTTGGGACGACCAAGGCCGCTCCGCATTCTAAGGTGTGGTGTAACACTTAAGCCCTGATTTACTAAGTGCCACTGTGTACAGGGCGGAGCTTATGACTTGGGCGCTCAAGACAGCTCAACACTTTGGCCAACCGTTGACACGCCTGGACACGCTCTTGGGACGACCCGCAGCCCCCGACTTAGACTTCTCCCACAGCTTATAAGGATCATGCAATGCATGCAATTAAGTTTGACCCTTCTTCCATTTGATTTTCATGGACGGACAGGTTCCAAATCTTTCCACAACATCCCTAGTGTTCCCCTTTTCCATCCGCTCGAGTCAGGTCCTAGCAAGCACCGGTCAGCAGTCCAGCACATTTCTGGCCGCAAGGGCCGCGATGGGGAGGCTATATATACATCACCATAATGTCGCCTGCAGCAAGGTGAGGGTGAGCATGCCGAGCGCCACGGCTGCCGTGCCTGCCGTACGGCGCCACTGCGGGGCTGCCCGCGTCAGCCTTGCTGGCGGGCTTGCTTGGTATTGACTTGTTTCTGTTTAATTACATGACTCTCTAAATCCTTACATTGTAAACATCACTTGCTTTCCTCGCAACTTACTGCGTGACTTTGGCTTTCCGCGACCCAACAACGCCCGACGCACAATCTTGCCGATGAAGATTTAACAATTATCAGTAATGTGGTAAATAACTACTTAAAGCTTTTCAGGCTACGATTGAGGACCTCGCGCGCGAGGCCTCCGCCCCGCGCGGGCTTCGGCCTGCAGCGCGAAATGGCGGAGATGAAAGCCGAGGAGCCTTTGAAGCTTGCTGAACAGCCGCAAAGTGCGCCTGTGCGGAAGGATTCAGGTGGGTGACGGAGGAAGGTGCAGGGTCATTTTGCGTTGCGCGCGAGCAAGCGCCCGCTCATGCCTACAGCGTCTTGTGCACTTCATCGCATATTCAGCACAAATTTCAACATCGCGCTCAAACCCGCTTGCACGCAGGCCCCCGGCGTGTGTCATTTGATACGCCCGCAACGCCACCCGCCAGCGCGCCCGCGGCCCCGGGCGGCAGCCCGTACACACCTGGCGGCGCTCCCTCGCTCTCTGGCGAGGCCTCGCTGTCTCCCGCGCCCAACCTTGCACCGTCTCCCACGGCGCTGCCGCCCCGGGGCCCGTCGCTTGACCTGCCGGCGCCGCCCCCCACTAGTGCCTGGCGCACCTCGCCTGCGCCTGCAGCACCGGCGGCGGCAGCGGTGCCGGCGCCTGCCGCGCCCGTTGCCGGCCTGGGCGCATCTCTGCGGCTGCCGCCGGCAGCGCCGCCGTCCCGCGCGACCAGCATGGCTGGGTCCGAGGCGTCTTTCGCCATGGCACCCGGGGCGGCTGGGGCTGGCGCGGGGGCTGGCGGGGGCGGCGGCAGTCTAAACGCAAGCATGCGCCGGACGAAGCGCCGGCACGCGGCGGCGGCCGCCGCCTCTGGCGGCTCCGTATTGGGACCGGCACCCGTGCCCGTGTCCGTGCTGGCGCCGCCGCCACCACCTGCTTGGGGCGCCGCGCCGCTGCCGGCGGGCGCGGGCGCACTGCCGCCGCCGCCGCCGCCGCCGGCAGATGCAACGGCCGCAGCTGCGGCGGGGTTGGGGATGCCAGCCACGACAGCAGCAGCAGCAGCAGCAGGCGGAGCAGTTGCAGCAGCAGGAGCTGTAGCAGGACAGCAGATGCCAGCACAGCTGGGGTCTGAGGCGTCAGTGGGCCCCCCGCAGTCGGGCGGGGCGTCACCCTTCGCGTCCGCAATCGGTGAGGCGGCAGGCGTCTGGTGCGGGTGCGGCTGTGGGGATGGGCGGAGCGGGTGTCTCCGGACAGGCGGCCTACCGGTACTTGTTTGTAGGGCTGCGGGGGGGCTGCAGGGAGGGTGATGGGTGGGGTGGGAACCGACTTTTGGTTTGTGCAAAGGGCGTGTGGTTGTGTTTGCCCTCGAGCCCCATGCCTCATCCGCGTCTTCGTGATTCGCGTGCATGCTCCCCCACCTGCCGACATACATACACAACACGCAGTACAACCGGGCATGATGGCAGTCATGGGAATGGATGAGGCAGCGGCCGCCGCCGCCGCCGCAGGCGCCCATGCCGAGCCGCCGCCGCCGCCGCCCATCTGCGGCCCGCTCTACACGAAACCCATCCCGCCCAACGTCCTGGCCATCACCGTGGAGCGCTCAGAGGTGCGTGCGGGGCGTGTGTGGGGTTGTGGGCATGTGTGTGCGCAGGCGTGTGTGTGTGCGCGCGCGGGTGTGGTGGTGGGGGTAGCCATCCCTGCTCAGCACCCGCCCGCCCGCCCACCGCAAACCCGCCCAACGTACGTGCCCGCCACGTCCACCCATGTATGGGATGGGATGGTCTGGGTCAAATATTGTGAAGGGGTGGGGTGTGGTCACCAGCCCAAACGTTAAAAACGGGGGGGGCTTCGTGTGGCCGCCTCATGGGCTACAGGGATGGTGGGATTGCACCAGCCAAAAGCAGCAGCTCCCCACGCCACCCGCACCTCCAAGTCCGCCCCCACAGGTTAAGGCCACACCACCTCCGCGCTCTGGGTTGGGCTGGCTGGTTCGGGTTCTCTTGGTCGTTTCGCTTTTGGTTTCTGGAATGAACTACCCACCCTCCACCCACCCCCCCACCCCACCCCCACACACACTCTGACCCCCCCTCCCCCCGCCACCCACACCCACCCACCCACAGGCCCTGCGCCACGACCCGCTGCTGACCAACCCGGTGATCCGGGTGCACTGCGTGGCCCCCGACACGGGCGCCTACCTGGCCACACTGGACGACCCCAGCCTGGGGCCGCTGGACCCCATCCGCCAGGAGCAGGTGGGCGTGTGTGTGGGGGGGGGGGGGGTAGTTCATTCCAGAAACCAAAAGCGAAACGACCAAGAGAACCCGAACCAACCAGCCCCAGGGGGCGGGGGGGCCGGGGGGAGGCGGGGAAATATGTGGGGTAAATAGGTGGGTTGAGGGAAGCGGGGTAGCCATCCATGCGGACAAAAGTGGGGGGGAAGTAGGATGGTGTTTTGTGGTGGTGAGGGTAGTGGGGGGAGAGGGTGTGCCCGTGGGGTGTGCCGGGGAACATGGGGCTCTGGGGACATTCATCGCTGAACCCTTGTCTGTACCCGCCACTGCCCTTGCCGTCTGTACCTCTGCCGCTACCCCGGTCTACCTTTGCTCACGCCTTCACGCACCCTCCACATCCCCCACCCCATAAAAGCTCCGCTACCCTCCAGCTCATATGCCTTCAACACTACGTTCGTGCCCTCGTCCACGACTTGCACAACAACCCCCAGTACTATTCCCCCTTATCCCCTGATGCTAGCGCCCTGGCCGCCGCCCGCCTTGCCCACTACGCTGCCCTTAATGCTGAGCTGGCTGACAGCATGCCCCATCATGGCCTGGCCTATGCAGTGGACGCCCCCGATGCCTACTACGCAGGGACTATTAAAATGCATAAATCCCCGCCCTCTACCCGGTTCCTCGCGTGCTCCCAAAACTGCCCTTCCTCCCATATCTCCCTTATTGTCACTGCTATCTTGCGCCTCCTTTTCTCTACGTTCCACCGTGTATGGCAACGTGACCTCCCTGGGTTCCCCATTTGGATGTGTGATCAGTCTGCCGCTGTTATCTCCATGCTGCACCGCTTCAACGCCCACCAATTCCCCGCTGACGTGCCTGACCCGGCTGCCCCTGGCACTTCCGACCCCCACCAGCCCTCCAGCGCCCCCAACACCCCGCCCCCCTTTGCTTACCCCCGCGCCTTTGACTTCACCCGCCTGTACACCAACCTGCCTCATGCCCTCATTCGGGAAGCCCTCTACGAAGTCGCCGACCGATGCTTGGTCTATTCCCATGGCAGTACTTTCTTCTCTGTTACCGTCTGTCCCCCCAACCCTAATTCTGAGGATGCGAAACCTACTGCGTACGCCGAGTTTGGATCCGGCGCCCAGCCCTCCCGCCCCTCCAAACCATCCCGCTCCCGCAACACCACATACTACTTTTCCCTGGACCAATTCATTTGTCTTCTATCCACCCTGCTGCGCGCATCCGTCATCCGCTTCGGGCCGCTATTGGTTAAACAAATATGTGGGATTCCCATGGGTATCCCCCTGCGCCGTTTATTGCCAATTTGTTCCTGGCCTGGTATGAGTACCAATTCCTCCGTCAAGTCCCCAAACCACAGCCCCGCCCACCGCGCGCCAGCCCCGATGCCGCCACTGCCGCCCCTCGAGCCGGGGACGACGACCGTCCAGCTGCCCGCGTTACCCGCGCACGCACCGCCCGCGCGGCCGCCTCCGCCCCCTCGGCCCCCGCCGCCCGCACTGCCGGCACCCGTACTGCCCGTCCTCCTGCCCAGGCTCCCCCGACCCCCGCCGCCCCTACCGCACGGGAGCCGGAGGAACCAGTGGCCCTGCGCGTCAAACGTAACATCCTGGCCGCGTTTGCGTGGAGCAAACGCTACCTTGATGACCTGTGCGCCCTCCGCAACGTTTGGATCACCCGCTTGCTCAAAACCACCCAAGAATTCTGCGGCCTCCGTGGCATCTACCCACCCGAACTTGACATGCCCGCGCAAACCCATAACTTGCCCGACAACGAACTCCCCTTCCTGGACATCCTCCTGGTGTCCTACACGCGTGCCGGGCGCTCTCGCATTACCACACGCCTGTACGACAAACGCTGCCAGGAAGCCTTCCACGGTGTTCGCTTGTCTCGCTTCGTGCACGCATCCTCTTGCGTCAACGAAGCCGCCAAGCGCAACATCTTCGTGGGACAATTTCGTCGGCTACAGCGCGTTATTCTGGAGGTGGACTCTTTCATATGTGAGACCGCCACACTTCTGTACACCCTGTGGCGCCAGCAGTACCCCACCCACTTCCTGCTTCAGAAATTGCGCGACCAGCTTGCCCGGTGGCCCCAATTGTTCATGCTTCAACGCAAAGAGGGCTTGGACCTGCAAAACCGCATTGTCTCGTACTTCCAAACCCTGCGCCTGCCCCCTCCCTCGCCACCTCCACCTCGTCGTGCCCTGCCTGCTTCCCCCTAGGTGCCTCTGGGACAGCATGCCCATGTCCCGGGGCTGGCGTGGCGGCGGGAGCTCTCCGGAGCCCCGTCACGCCCCCTAGCTTACTCATTACCCCCCGCCCATGCACACTGCCGTGCTGGGTGCCGCTCCCATGCATCTCTGCCTTCAAGCCGCCTGTATGTACCCCGTCCCTATAGTCTTTTTGCAAGCATCTTAATAGCCTACTACAATACTGTTATCCCACACTGTCCCGCACTTTCGCACTGGGTTGGGTTGAGTAGATGAATTGCCCCTGCCCACTGCCTTGCGCCACACCTGACCTGCCCTGCTCGCTGCCCTGCTAACGCATGCGATCCGGCGCGGCGCGTGGTGTGGCGCTTGCTCTATGCGGCGCCAGGTGAGTAAGGCGTTCAGTATAGGAAAGTCCAGCAGCGCGCGCGCGAGGCACGTACATGCGTCGAGGTATTCGCGTTTTTCTGAGCCACTACACGACTTACGACTTGACGTATACTCGGATCACCTGAGCAACTACTTTCTTAGGCAGCAAACCTATTAAAACGGGGGTCGCCGTCGTCCGCCGGAGCCGACTACACCTTCTGGTCATCGGTACGCCTTCTGTGTCGCATCGTCTGTCTACATCTCCTTCTTCATTAATTTAACATGCATGGAACCCTCTCCTCCCCCCCCCCCCACACACACCCTCTTCCCCCCCTTCCCCCAGCTGCTGGAGTTCGTGGGGCGGCCCGCCCAGGTGACGGCCGCCAACGCCTCCGACTACCCGGTCCCGGCCCTGCAGCGCTACATTCCGCCCGTGCAGACGCAGCCCTTCGACCTGCTCAGCAGGCCAGAGGTGGGCTGGAGGGGTGTGTCTGTGTGTGTGGGGGGGGCGGGTGTAAGGGGAGGGGTTGTGTGTGTGTGTGTGTGTGTTTGTGTGGGGGGGCTGGGGGGGGAGTCTGGGGGAGGGGTTGTGGTCTGGGGGCTGGGGTTGTGTGTGTGTGTGTGTGTGTGTGTGTGTGTGTGTGTGTGTGTGTGTGTGTGTGTGTGTGTGTGCTGGGGCAGCTGGGGCAGACGCGTGCTCGACGTGTGCGCAAGTGCCCGCGCCGATCCAGAATGGAACAAGGGACCACCTAACACATCGCACACATGTGCACACACTCCTTGATTTGTTTGTTTGATTCCTTGTGGCCTCCGACACACGCACACAGGCCCGCACGCTGGCGGCGTGGGAGGAGACGCTGCTGGTGGACGAGGCGGTGGAGCGGCTCATCGCGCTGGACCCGCTGCTGCTGTTCGAAGTGGGTACGGGGGTGGTTGTACAGGGGTTGGTTGTACGGGGGTGGTTGTACAGGGGGTAATTGTGCGGGGGTGGTTATACAGGGGGTGGTTGTACGGAGGTGGTTGTGTGGGGGTGGTTGTGCGGGGGTGGTTGTACAGGGGTTGATTGTGCAGGGGGTGGTTATGCGGGGGTGGTTGTGCGGGGGTGGTTGTGTGGGGGTGGTTGTGTGGGGGTGGTTGTGTGGGCTGGGTGGTGCGGCGTGTGGTGGGGCACGGGGTGGGGTAAGCTGGGATGAGGTGGGTTGGTGTGTGGAAGGTGGGAGGAATGTAGAAGGAGCGGAGGTGCTTCCATCCAACCGCCCCGTCCTCCCTCTTCGCCCTCCACTCTGCCGCTTTCGCTCCCTCCCCCATCGTCCCGAACACCACACACACCATCCGTGGATGGCTACCCCCCCGCCCCCTCCCCCCCCTCCCCCTCCCCCTCACCACACCCACCCTCACCACACCCACCCACTCCCACCCACCACCTCACACAGGTGCTGCAGCCGCCCGTCAGCTTCCAGCGCTACCGCAAGCACGAGCGCGCCTTCGACCCCGCCGACGGCTCCCACCTGGTCGCATGGGGCTTCCTGCGACCCGCCGGTCCGCCGCCCGCCGCGCCCGGTGGCCCGCGGCAGCCGCTGCTGGGGCGGCTCAAGCTGCAGCTGTACAAGTACAAGCGGGGTGAGCTGTGGGGGGGGGGTGTGGGGGCGGGGAGAGAGGAATGTGGTTGGGTTCTAAAGTTCCCGGTTTCGGTTACCGTGTTGAAACTTGGGGCGAGAGAGGGGGGCAGGGGAAAGCAGGAGGAGGGGGGAGCGGCAGGGACAGAGGGGAGGGCAGGGGAAGGGGGGGCAGAGGAGGGAACGCGGGCTGACATGGACGGGGAACTCCGTGAACGGAGGAGAGGGAGGAGAGGAGGGCTGCAGGGCGCGCTGCAAGGTGGCGACACGTGTCTGCATGGGGCATTGACTGACGCAAACCCCTCTGCCTTTTTCCTTTGCCCCCATCCCCAGACATCACCGCCGCCACGCATGTGGGTGCCGACAGCCCCGGCCGCTTCAACTTCCTGCGCCGCTCCACGCCCGCCGGCCCGACCGGCGGCGCCCCCGGTATCCCCGGCATGGGCGCGGGAGGGGATGGCGGCGGCGCTGCGGCGGGCACGTGGGCTCCGCCGCAGGCCTCCCCCGCCAACATCAACGCCGCCAGCCGCGCCTACCTCAATTGGAAGGTGGGTAGGCAGGGAGGCGCGAGACCCCTGCCTGCCTGCCTGCCTGCCTGCCTGCGTGCGCCCGTGACGTGACATGAGCTCCGAGGCCCCTGGGCCCCTGGGCCCCGCTCCTCGCTCACTCCTCGCTCCTCCCTCCTCTCAATCAGCTGGGCAGGGATCCCGATTACACCTTAACCTCCTGCAAGTCCCTATCTGGGTTTGCAGCACGATATGGTGGCTTTAGCTGCTTTGATGCGGCTCCTGCCTGCGACGATTGGGGCTGCGGCCCCAGCGCAGGACCCTTCTCTCCCCTCATCATCTTTCACTTCACGGCCTCACCGTAGAACAACCGCAACTCTTCCCATCCCCTTTCTGACCAACTACGGTATTGCTTTCACTTCCTCCACTACTACTACAACTACCAACCTCAGGCGCTCATGGCCGTGGGCGGCGCCAGTGTCGTGCCCAAGTACAAGTCCGCGATCACGGTGGTGCTACAGGTGGGGGCCGTGTGCGTGTGTGTGCATGCGTGCGTTCTTACATGCATGCTTTTCCTTCCTATACGGTATCTCGAGTGAGAGACGCGCGACGCCTCACAACCAAGCCGCGGTCATCATGTGCGGGTGCGACAGCAAGCCCCCACTGTTGCTCCCGGCCTGTGCGGCCTGTGCCTGAGCCCCCCACCCCCAACCACCCATCTGCACTGTTACTTCCGTGTCCCTCCACCCGCACGCCCCACACCGCCTGTGCTCCACGCCACCCGTACCGTATCCAGGCCGTGCCGCGACCGCCGCCCGAGGTTGTAATTACGGAGCCAGCCAAAGGCATCCGACCCTACCTGCCCGCTGGCTACGGCAGCGGCTTTGAAACCAGTGAGTCTGGGTCGTGGTGGGCGGCTCCGCCGTACCTTTTCACTCACCTGGATCAGCCAGTGTGGGGTTGTTGAATGCGAAGCGGGATGGGGTGGGGGGGTTGAACGGCAGCGTCGGGGTTGCGGCAGGGGTTACCGAGCGCACGAGCCGGCGTGTTACCTTGCTGCTGACATACCGTAACTTGTTTAGGTTGCCAGGTGTTGGCGTGTTCTGGGGGTCATTGGAAGTTAACCTGACATGTCTGCTGCCCCGTCTTTCACTCACGCACGCATGCACTCACGCACGCACGCACGCACTCATGCACGCACGCACTCACGCACGCACGCACTCACGCACCAACTAACTATTTGACTACCGCACCAACGAACTAACTATCTAACTAACGCACCCGCAGGCCGCGTGCCGCTGTCGGCCTACCTGGGTGGCGAGGGCGGCGAGGGCATGGGGCTGGGCGAGGCGGCGGAGGACCTGAGCAAACACCCCCTGTACCGCCCCATCACCGAGCCATGCAAGGTACTGCTGCGGCTGCTGTGGCGGCTTCACTGCTGCTGCTGCTGCGGCTGCTGTTGCTGCAGGGCCGCTGCTGTAATGCTGCTGGGAACGCTAGCTACGCCTTTGCGCTTCTTCGCGCTCACACGCACCGCCTTCGGCTGGCTTCGTTTTCGGTTTCCCTTTCCTTCTCTCCTCCTTCTTGCCCATATCCACAAGGTAATCGCCATCACAACGTTTCTGAATGTCCCCGCACAGATCCCCAACACGCCGCTGCGTGAGCTCCCCGGCGGCCCGGCGGGTGTGACGTGCCTGGCCTTCAGCGCGGGCGGCACCTACCTGGCCCTGGCGGCGGCGTGCGGCCCCACCGCGCCCGGGCCCGGCGGCAGCGACAGCTTCAAGCTGTGCATCTACAAGACGCTCACGGGTGAGAGGGGACGGCGGGGGTGGGGCAGGGCGGGTTGTATCTAATATATTTAGATCCCGATACCTTATTGCTGCTGCTCTCCTGCTGCTCTCCTGCTGCTCTCCTGCTGCTCTCCTGCTGCTCTCCTGCTGCTGTTCCTTCGCTGCCGTGCACCCTGCCCTCTGAACCCTGCTGCTCTTCTTTTGTTCTCAGGCGCGCTGGTGAAGACCATCCACGGCGCCCACAGCGGCTTCGTGTACGAGGTGGCGTGGGCGCGCGGCGACAGCGCCCTCATCTCCGCCTCGGCCGACTGCACCGCCAAGGTATGGGAGCTCAACCCGGCCGCGGCGGCACAGGCCATGGCGGCGGCGGAGGCGGCGGCCGCCGCCACCGAGGCGGCCACGCTGGCGGGCGCCGCCGCCGCCGGCGCCGCGGGCGCCGCGGGCGCCGCTGCCGCGCAGGCGGCTGACGCCGCCGCGGCGGCAGCCGCCACCGCTCCCAGGATGAACCTCTTGGCGACCGTAAAGCCGGGGGCGGCGCCGCCGGCGTCTGCGCCACCGTCGGCGGCGCCCACGGCCCCAGCCACGCCGAACGCCAGCTTCACGACGCAGCGCGGCGGCGCCGCCGCCGCCGCCGCCGGCAGGTACGGCCGCCCGGCGGCGACAACGGGCGGCGGCGCCGCCGCCACGGGCGGCCCGGCGATGCAGATGCTGGCGGGCGGGAAGGCGGGCGCCGCCGCCGGGCTGCCGCCCGCCACGGTTTTGCGGCACGCGTGCTACGTGTACAGCGCCCAGTTCCATCCCGTACAGAAGCAGGGCAGTGCGCTGGTTGCCACGGGCGCGTACGACGGCACGGTGCGGCTGTGGCGGCGGTACACTGGCGAGCTGCTGGCCGCCGTCAAGGTACGACACATCAGCAGTGTACGACCTGTTGTAACCCATGCGAGCTGACCACAGTGGCCCTGACTGTTGGCCGCCATGTGTGTACTACGTGCGATACTCCATAACATGACTTAACCCTCTAGCTCTTTGCTGACATCAAGCACCCGCCATCTCACGCCTGCTTGGCTGCCCCCTTTCATCCACCCCACCACCCCACCACCCCACCACCCCACCGAAACCCATCCACCCCGCCGAAACCCATCATCCACCCCACAGACACAGTCGGGGGCCATCAACAGCCTGTGTTTCGACAAGCTGGGCACACGGCTGTACAGCGGCGATAGCGCCGGCGTGCTGCAGGTGGGGGTGTGGGCGGGGGGGGGGGGGGTACTTCATTCCGGAACTGCGTCCACAGCGACACCGCGTAGCGGCTGGAGAAACCAAAGCGACCAGGGGGCCGGATGTGGGTGCGGGCGTGTGGTGTGCGTGTGTTGCACGTTATACGGTGTATCATATGTGGATGCTACTAATGTCCACACAGTTCAAGGAGCCACGCTTGCTGCTGTTTTATCGTATTTCCTCCTTGTTGCCGCGTGCAAGCACGTGCAGCCAGCTTGTGGGTCTTTCGCGGCATTCATGGGGCGGCCCATGTTGCAAACCATTGCAAACGTGTTCACACGTCCACAGGAGTTCAGCTGCGACGTGAACAAGGGCGCAGAGGCGTCAGCGGCGGCGCCCGGCGCCACCAACCTCAAAGCCTCCACTATCGCCACCGGCGGCCCCGGTGGCGGCGCGGCTGGCGGCGGCGGCGGCCTGAACGCAACCATGATGTCTGCAACCATGCGCCCGCGCGCCGCCACCGGTGGCGGCGCCGTCAACCTGAATGCCAGCATGCTTCCTCGCAACCTCAACGCCTCCTTCCGGCCCTCCGCCACCGCCACCTCCACGGCCTCCAGTACGGCAGTGGCGAACGCAGCGGCGGCGGGCGGCGGCGATGCGGCGGCGGGCGCGGCGGCGGCGGGCGGCGCCGCCGCCAACAAACTGAATGCGACCACGGCGTCAACTGCGGCGAGCGTGGCCGACGCGGCGGCGGCGGCGGGCGCGGCAGCAGCGGCCAACATCCTCCGCGTGCTGCGCCAGTAAGTGCAAGGAACAAGCCACCCACACCACGCAGACATTCCACGCTGTGCTGCCTTCAACGCTCCACTTGCTCATGATCTTTGCACTTTGGTAGCCCTAGCTACGATGCTAATCCTGAATCCGACACAAGCCAAATCAAACGCATCACCACGAGCGAACAAATTAAACACGCAGGTGCGACGAATTCGACGGCGAGCCACTGGCGCACGTGTTCCTGCACCCCAGCGGCCGGCGGCTGGGCGTGCTGACCAAGCGCTCGCGGCTGCTGGTGCTGGAGACGCGCGGGCTGAGCCGGGCCGAGCAGTTCTACGGTGTTCGATGCCGCGAGGCGCCGCTGAAGGCCGCCTTCAGCCCAGGTGCGTGTGTGCGTGCGTGCGAACGTGCGTGCGTTTGTCGTTAGTTACTGATGATGCGGGCGGTGTTGTGACAAGGGTGGTGGTCAGTGGGTGCTTGTGGGCGTGCCATGTGCCTTGACGCCGGGTGTGGCAACAGTGCATGCCCTTGTCCCTTGCCCTCCGCAACCGCACGGCAACGCCACGGCATATATATGTCCGCACGACGTCATGACACCACCACCACCAGCAACAACAACAACTTCGAGTCCACCCCTGTTGTTTTAGAATGGGCTGGGTTACCACAACCCCATCCACACACACAATCTCTCGCCCACCAAACCGAACCCACCAACTCATTCTCACCACACAGACGGTCGCTACCTGGTGTGCGGCAGTGAGGATGGCCGCGTGTGCGTGTGGGACGCGGACGGCGGGCCGCCCACGCTGCTGCCGCACTGCAGCTTGGGCGGCGACACCGTGTACCAGGTGGGTTGGTTCGGAGGTTTGGGTGCGTTGGGCGGTTAGCTCATTCCACAGAAACGAAATTTACCATTGCAAATCCCAGAACCCGTAGCACCTGCCGTAGCACGGCTTGGGGGGCACACGGCGCACATGCTCGCTTCAAACAGCTCTAGATATGGAAGATATCGCTCAATACTGTTACGACTTGAGGTGGTGGACTCCAGCTCGATTCATCCCTGTCACATGTGAAAGCCCCCTTAAAGTCGAAGCGACCAAGCCCACTCGCCCCCAGCTGAGTGCCTAATGCCGCGGCGCCTGATACGATCGACGGTGCCTGTCCATCGAAACCAAGCACTACCAACTACGTCCTTCCTACCGTGTCAACCTCCAATCTAAACTTCTTCCAATCTCATCGCCACGTGCCCATGCATGCACCCATGCATGCACGCCATGTGCCCACGTGCCCATGTGCCCATGTGCACGTGCAGGTTGCCTGGAACCCGCAGTTCCAGGTGGCGGCGGTGTGCTCCTTCGCCTCCTGGGCGCCGGTGCTGCTGGCGGCGTACGACGCCCGCCTGCCCGACGTGGCCCTCAGCCTGGGGCACAAGAACGGCGTGGAGCTGATGGGGCGGGAGCACAGGACGGTGAGAGGGCAGGGGAGGGGAGGGGAGGGGAGGGGTGGGAGGCGCGTTAAAACCCACACACGTGGGGTGTGGAGGAGGGGGAGGAATGGGTAGCCAAGCAGGGCGGAGTCCTGCAGTCCGCCCTAATTGCGAGGCCCATGCTCCAGCAACTAGGCAGCCAGGAGGCAGCCAGGAGGCAGCCAGGAGGCAACCTCCCCAAACTTATCCCTTCCTGTTTCACCTCCTGCTGATTCTGCGGCTGCTGCCAATCAATCCGTCGCCACCCTCCCCCTCCCCCCCGCCCCCAAGGCCGACACCACGTTGCGGCGGCGCTGGGACGTGCCAGACCGCCTCACGCCCGAGTTCCTGCGGCTCATGCTGCAAGACATCCGCAGGTGCGTGCTTGGGCATTGCTTGCGTTTTGTGTGTGTGTGTGTGTGTGTGTGTGTGTGTGTGTGTGTGTGTGTGCATGTGTGCTCTTGCAGGCGTGTCCAAGAGTGTATGCGTGTGCTCTTGGCGCGTGCTGGTCAGGGTGCGAGGCAGTCGAACGGAACTCTTCCTGCTGCCCCACACTAACACCACACACCAACCTCCCAATTTTCCAACTTTCCAAACACACCACCACACAGGGACGCGCATGAGCGTGGCGTCCTGGGTGCGCCCGGCGACCCCCACGGCGATAAGCTGGTGGTGCCCATCAGCCGCTTACGCGCCAGCGCGCCCGCCGCCGCAGCAGCAGCAGGAGCAGCAGCAGGGGCAGCAGCAGCTGCGGGCCAGCAGCCGCCCACGCCTTCGGCGCACGGCCCCGCAGAGGGGCTGGAGCTGCCGGGGTCGCGCTTCTCCGCGGCGCCGGGCGGCGGCGGCGGCGAGGACGACGCTGCTGCTGCGGCGGCGGCGGCAGCTCGGGCGGCGCAGTCGGCGGTGGCGAAGGAGCTGCTGCACAGGTCCATGCGCGGCGGCGCCGGCCGGCCCAAAACGGCGCCGCCGCCGTCAGCGGCGGCTCTGAACCTGCCGCCGCCGGCGTTCAAGGACGCGGCACCGACGGCGCCGCCGCCGCCGCCGCTCCAGGAGTATGCGTGGAACCACCCGCAAGCGCAGCAGCCGGTGGCAGCGGTTGACACCATGGCCCGGCCGGCGGTTGGCGGCGCCGGCGGGATCCGGGAGGACCAACTGCCGCCGTCGCGGTACGGCAGCGCTGAAGGCCTGCCGGTGTCGGGCGGCGGCGGCGGCGGCGCCGTATCGCCTGCCACACCCCATCAGCACGAAGGTACGGGCCACACCCAGACAAGCTTCTACCCACAGCGTTCCGCTCCTGCTGCGCCCATGTCGGCGCAACAACAGCAGCAGCAGGCGGCCTTTCAGCAGCAGTTGGCGTACCAGCAGCAACAGCAGGCGGCCTTTCAGCAGCAGGCGGCGGTTCAGCAGCAGCTGCTGCTGCAGCAGCAACAGCAGGCGGCGGCTGCGTATCAGCAACAGCTTGCGCAGCAGCAACAGCAGCAGGCGTTGGTGCAGCAGCAGCTGCAGCAGGTTTACGGCAGTACCAAGCCTCCCGCTGCTACAGCCACCATGCAGTACCCGCAGCAACCACAGTACGTGCAGGCACAGCCGTACGCACAGGCGCAGCCATACGCGCAACAGCAGTACGGCGGCGGCGCGTACGGCAGCGGCAGTAGTGCTGGCGGTGGCTACGGTTACGGCGGCTACAGCTCTCCCACCGCGGGGCAGGGGATGGTGGGCGCCCCGGGGACGCCACAGCAGCAGATGGCGCAGGCGGCGGCGTGGCAGCAGCAGATGAAGCAGCGCGCCTACTGAGGGGGCTTAAAAGCAAGATGCTGAGGTTCATGGAAGGCTGTGTCACAGGAACTGAAGTGTGCGTGATGTGATTGGGCCGCTGACCGATTAGAGGGCAGGAGGTGATCTGGTCAGCTTTAGCTGGCGCAGGCTGAGGGCAGTGCTGTGACGGAACAACAGTGTGATGAGACACGCCAGTGTTGAGCATTCTTACGTGATCATAGCAAGACGATTCTTCATGTTAGCGTTGTTATACATAGAACCTTATAGCAGCGACCTTAGTGTGGCACATCACAGGGTTGCTCAACCGTTTGGTTCACGCCTCCAGTTGACTTTGCGGACCCCTCAGCCCCTCGTGTTCGCTGGAATATGACGCTTGCTCCGACAAGGCAGTCACCTAGTCACCTGGTAACCTGGTGGTGCCCGCGAGGAGGTAGCTCTGAGCTTGTAACGCTTGATGAAGGCAGTGGAAGTTGTGAGGACGCCGCGTTGGCGAGAGCCACGGATGGCCCACCGTGGGGCACTGATTGCATTTGTGCCGTGCAGGGCACTGAACCTCGCTCTGACCCATATCCCGGCGTACCACGGCAGCTCATCAACACTCAAAGCTGTGGGCCAGGTTTGAGCAGGAATGCACATGCAAGGGGGCGACGTGAGGTGTGAGGCGAGGAGGCCGGGAAGGCTCGGGAGGCCGTGCCGACATGTGTGTTGGTGTCGGGTTCGACATGCTTCAACGACTCCGCTCGCACCAGCCAGGCAGGACATCATGCCAAGTTTAACTTACCACATTTGGGTACTTGTATCACATCATGAAGCCAAGAGATGCGCGCCAGCGACGACGCAATTGCCAGCGCTGCTGCATGGGCATGAGAAATCGTTGGTTGCGAGGAGCTGACCCAACATGCTCCTCGCAAACCCATAACTAGTTTCTTTGCTCCACTTAAGTGTCTACATTGTGGTACAAGAAGTCCCGACTGCAAATTCGCTCGTTGCCAAATTCTACCACCGTAAACTAGCGGCCCACCGGAAAGCATGCAGCTCCACGCCAGCAGCCGTGCCGCTCTGCGGCAAGTGCAGCGCAACTGTGTCGCTGCTCCGGCAGTCTGTGGCGTGAGCCGGTGCCAGCACGCGCGGTGCTCAATTCCGCAACTTGCGGCGAGCTCGGCACCTCGCCTGCCCTCGGCCCTCTTCAGCGAGCGTCTCTCAATTGGGCAGTATCGCAATGTTTGCGCCCGCGCTGCGGCCCCTGAGGCTGCTCCGGAGGCCAAGGTTGACGACCGCCTGCCTGTGACGGTGAGGGTTTGGGGCTGTGTGGGCAAATTCGTGAGGACCTGTCAGGGGCAGGGAGGCTTTCGAAGAGCTGCGGCCGTGGTTAGCTGTGAGTCCAGCACAAGGGCGCATTCGTCGGCACTCAACCGCACGCCGCTGCAGCGCCAATAGGTTCGGAGGCTGGTGTGCACAGGTCTCGTGATCACAGGGGCTGACCCCACGGGCTGACCCCCATCCCCACTCCCACCAAGCAACCACCTCCTTTCACGGGCCCCGCCCAGCGACCACCTCCGTTCCCCGCCAGCCTCGAGCTTGCCGCCCTCCTCCTCCCGCCCTCCCGTCTCCGCCAACCCACATCCCACACATCCCGCCCTCACCTACCTCCCTCACCTCCCTCACCTCCCTCTCCCTCTTCACCTCCCGCCCCGCCCCTCGCCCACCAGGTGATCACCGGCTTCCTGGGCAGCGGCAAGACCACGCTGCTGAACCACATCCTGTCCAGCCGGGAGCACGGCAAGCGCATCGCCATCATCGAGAACGAGGTGTGTGTGGGGGTGTGTGGGGGGTCGGTGGGTGTTCGTGTGGTGGTAGTGGTGGTGGTAGTGCTGGGTGGGTGACAGCAGGGGGTACGAGGAGGGCTTGAGGAAGGGGAGCGCGGGGTTTCAGGAGCGCAAGGGGTGGGGGACGACGGAGGGGCTGGTGCGGCGTGAGGAAGGCAAGGGTCAGGCCCTTATTGGCACCACCATTTTCATGGCCGCACAACAATCCAAACTTGGCTACTCTGGACTCCCCCCTGCCTGTCTACAACAATTCTTCTTAACCTAATTGCCTGGAACCCTCCCCCATATGGTATGCAGTTTGGCGAGATCGACATCGACAGCAGCCTGGTGGTGAACCAGGTGGCGCTGGAGGGCGGCAGTGGGGCGGACACCGTCACGACGCTGGCCAATGGTGGGCAGTGGGTGGCAGTGCGTGCGTGGTTGTGTTTGGGGAGGGAGCTTTGGGGGGAGGGAGCTTTGGGGGGAGGGAGGAAGGAGGGAGGAGGAGGGAGGAGGGAGGAGGGAGGTCTTGCGGCTAGTAGAGGCAGGGGAGGAGGTAGGGGAAGAGGCAGGGGAGGAGGGTTAGCGGATGAGGGACAGGGAGGGCGCAGGCTTTGGATGTGACGACCAAGCTGGGTGGTTGTGGGCCGCCGCGCTCCAGGCGCTCCATGAATGTGTGTTGTGCCGGGGTGTCGAGTGGAGGGCAGAAGGGGCGGAGGGGTGAAGGGGCAGAAGGGGCGGAGGGGCAGTCGTCCGTGTTCCGTGGCTGGAAGGAAGGGGGGAGGGGGGGGAGGGGGGGGGGGGAGTTGGGGGTGGCAGGCGCCCGGTACGGCAGCCGCCGGGAGGGGGGGCGTGCTCGTGGCCCCCTTTTGGCTGGATGGCTGGTGTGGGGCTTGCCCTGACACGGGACGCTGCCCTCGCCGCCTCCTAGTCAACACCTCACCCTCCTGATCCCCTCCCATCCTAACCCTAACCCTTGTGGTCCCAACCGCAACCCCGACCGCAACCGCCAGGCTGCCTGTGCTGCACCGTCCGCGGCGACCTGATCAAGGCGCTCAACAACCTGGTGGGTTAGGTGGTTGGCGGTTGGGCGGTCGGTGGTCGGGAGGTCGGTTGCGGTTGATGGTTACGGTGGGCCTCGGGTGTTGACGGCGATGGGCGGGCGGCCACCTTCTAGAGCGAATGGATGATGGAGGGCGGCTTAGGAACAGGGGTGGGGCATGGGGCCGCTGTTGGCGACTGAGGGCTGCAACACATAAGGCGGGGCCACATAAGGCCGGGCTGCTACCCTACCACGGTTCCTCACCTTCCGGACCTCCTTACCGCCTCACCTTCCTGCCTGCCTCCTAACCTTCTACCTCATCCTTCCTCCTCCGGCCACGCCTTCTCTTCTTAACTCATAATGCGTGTAACCTCATGCCTGCAGTACTCCCGGCGCAAGGACATTGACCACGTCATCATCGAGACCACCGGTGAGGAGCTGCGAGGCGCGGAGCGGGGGCAGGGGCGCCGGGGGGAGGGGCGCTGCGTGGATGTGCGGCCAGCTGGCTGCCGGGGAGGGGTTGGGCCTGGCTGGAAGGGCGCGGGGTGGTGGAAGAGGGGAGCAGAAATGTGGCCACGCACGCACACACATGCACACACACACACACACACACACACGCGCATGTGCCGGCCTGGGGCAGGCGGCTGGGCGCGAACAGCATGCGCGGGCAGCGGCGGCAGCAGCGCGTGCAGGGAGAGGCGGGGGCCAGTGCCAAGTGCGCATCATCGGCACCAGGCTGCAAACCTCACAACCCAATAACTACTAGACGCCCGGGTCTTTGCCCCCATCCTGCTCACACCCACTCATCCACCCACGCACCCCAAACGCACCCACGCACCCCAAACGCACCCCAAACACACCCCAACCCACCCACGCACCTGCCAAACCATCGTCCCGGCCCCCCCCTCACCACTCACCCCCACCACCAGGCCTGGCCAACCCCGCGCCCATCATCACCTCCTTCTACGCCGACCCCGACCTGCCCTCGCGCGTCAAGCTGGACGGCGTGGTGACGGTGGTGGACGCGCTCAACATCGGGTGGGTGAGGGGGGAGGGGTGGTTGGTGGTGGTTGGGACTGTTGTTAACTCTATACCAATCGGGTCGTCACACGTGATCACAGGCGCCACGCCCCCATTCTTAACACACACCCCCAAAACGCGATTGCGGGGATTCCTCTCCGTTTCCGTTTACCAACACCCCCAAAACATGCATGAACTACCCCCACCCACCCACCCACCCTCACACACAGGCGCCACCTGGACGTGAAGGACGCGGACCCGGAGAAGGTGTCGGAGGCGGTGGAGCAGGTCGCGTACGCCGACCGCCTGCTCATCAACAAAACCGACCTGGTGTGTGCGTGTGTGGGGGAAGAGTGGAAGAGTGTGTATGGGGGGGGAAGACTGGGGCTGGGGAGACTTGTGAAGCGTGGGGTTTAGCCGTCCATGCGGACGGTGTGTGTAAAATCGTGGAAGCGCCGATGACCTGAGAGGAATAGCGAAAGGTTACACGCGGAGCAGTCCATACCGTCGGGGCGGGCGGGCGGGCGGGCGGGGTAGTTCATTCCAGAAACCAAAAGCGAAACGACCAAGAGAACCCAAACCAGCCAGCCCAACCCAGAGCGCGGGGGGAGTGGGTGTAGTTGTGTGGGTGGCGGGTGGGTAAGGGTGGGAAGGGGTTGACCACGACCACCTGTTGACCTCCAGCACTCACCAGCACTCACCAGCTCCCAGGCACCACATCACAACACACCGCACGACACCACATCACAACACACCGCACGACACCACATCACAACACACCGCACGACACCACATCACAACACACACCGCACCGCACCGCATCACAACACACACCGCACCGCACCGCATCACAGCACACACGGCACCGCACCGCATCACAGCACATAATACATAACACAACACACACAACTGCCACGCACGCACAACAACGCCGCAGGTGACGGCCAAGCAGCTGGGGGAGCTGGAGGAGCGGCTGCGGGCGGTCAACGCCCTGGCGCCGTTCAAGACCAGCCAGAAGAGCAAGGTGCGGCACTGGGTGGTGGGGAGTTTTGGAGGGGTGGGGGGGTGGGTGGGGGTGGGGTAGTTCATTCCAGAAACCAGAAGCAAAACGGGGGGTGGGGGAGGGGCTTGTGAGTGGGGGGTGGCTGTGGGAGGCGAGACTGGGCGCGTGGATGCAGGGATGGGCAGATGCGGGAGGAGGGAGGGAGGAGGCGCACGGTATGCGGTGTGCGGTATCAATGCGTGGGAACGGGGGATGGGCGAGAGGCGACGGAGGAGAGAGAGAGGACTGACAGCGATTGGGTGGCGGCGGGTAAGCACACGGAAAACCGGTACCGGATAAGCTGGCCGCATGCTCCCCATGCTGGAGAATGCAGCGCATAACAGGCGCCCGCGAATACCCTACGCACATTCATAATCACACAATCACATGAGCCACTTCACTCGCTGACACACCTGCGCACACACACACACACACACACACGCACACACGTGTGCAGGTGGATGTGGACTACGTGATTGGCGTGGGCGGCTACGACCTAAGCAACGTGGAGAAGGAGGTGAGGGGGGAGGGAGGAGGGAGGAGGGAGGAAAGCGGGCGGGCTGGTTCCGGCATCTTGCCCTTTGCCCTTTGCCCTTGCTAAACCGCTGTCGTTACCACCCCATGCTGCGTGCGGCCCCTCTTCGCGCGCAGCTCAACCTGACCCTGTCCGGCCACCACCACCACCACGACCACGACCACGACCACGACTGCAGGTGTGCGTGGGCGTGTGTGGTTGCGGCAGGAAAGACGAGATTTGAAGCGAGGGGACTCCCGATGCAGGCCCCCCAACTTGTGTGCCGGGGCAGCCGAAAGCCGCAGTGCCTGCCTATTGCCTCGTTAACCCGTGTCCTTCAACCCTACAACCCCCCCACCGCTCCCCTTCCCTGCAGCGGCGCCAACTGCTCTCACGAGAGCCACAAGCACGATCACGCCCACGCCCACGACCATGACCACGACCACGACCACAACTGCGCCGGCGCCAACTGCTCGCACGAGTCCCACAAGCACGACCACGCCCACGCCCACGACCACGCGCACGCATCTCACAGGTGCGCAAACACAGGGCTCTGCATTCGCTAACCCCTTGCCGCCCCTCACTTGCATTCACTTCACGGTTGAGGCTGCGTCCGCGAAAGGAAAGAGCCGCTGTACCAGGGCTCGTATCTTAATCATTTTTTTAAGCTTAGCTTAGCTTAGCTTAGCTATCCACGGGACGGGACAGGCAAAGCTGGACCCAAGCATTACCCCCAAAACAAGATGCGAACCCTGCGCTGTACTGAACTTTTTGCCGTCGCCTGGCCTCATCTGCGATCCGACACATACAGCCACTCGGAGCACGACTGCGCGGGCGCCAACTGCACGCACGAGAGCCACGCGCACCACCACCACCACCACCACGAGGAGGAGGAGAAGAAGAAGGTGCGCGATGGCGGCGGCAGCAGCTGAGGCTGAGGGGCGTGGGGTCGGAAAGGGCGCTGTGGAGACCGGGGCGCTCGGCAGCACACGCCCTCAGCTCCTGCTGCTGTGTGTCCAGCCGGCAGCATCGCCGTACCCTGTGTGCTCCTCGCGCTTACCATTCACCGCCACTGTCAACACCGCCACCGCCACTGTCAACATCGCCACCGCCACCAACAACCCCAACCCCCACCCGCGCACTCCCACAGGTGGTTCACGACGACCGCGTGTCTTCGGTCAGCTTCCAGTTTGACGGCGAGATGGACCTGGACAAGGTGGGCGCGGGAGGGGTGTGGGCATGTGTGGGATATGGGGTGTGGGGTGGGGGTGGGGGCTAGTGGGAGGGAGGGAGATGAGTGGTGATGGAATGGAATGGGTGGGCGGGTGGGAGATGGAGGGGCTGGCTCAGGTTAGATGGCTCAAGAGGCGGTGGCGGTGGCGGAAAGGGCAATGAGCAACACGCGTGCCTCCAGGCTCCAGCGCACCGCGCAGCTCGGCGCATCCCCGCCGCCCCCCGGCACGCCGCGCCTGCTGGGGCCCTTACCACGACCGCACCACGCCCCCTTTCACACTATCATACCCACACTGACCCACTATCATACCCACACATCCACACTATCATACCCACACATCCACACATCCACACTGACCCACATCCACACGGACCCACCCACACCCACACCCCCCACACACACCCCCACAGGTCAACTACTCGCTGGGCTTCCTGCTGGAGACGCGCGCGGAGGACATTTACCGCATGAAGGGCATCCTGGCCATTGCCGGCAGCGAGTACCGCTTCGTGTACCAGGTGGGTGGGTGCGTGTGTGTGCGTGTGCGTGTGTGGGGACGCGTGCTTGTACGGATGTAGGTGCGTGTGGGGGGGGGGCGTGTGTATGGAGACGGAGAGGGAGACAGAAGAAGGGTCAAGTAGAGGCAGGGGTGCGGTGAGTGCGTTCGCGCTGCACTGCTTTGAGCTCACCTGCACCCACTCCCATTCCCTCTCCCGCACCCGCTCCGACACCCGCTCCCACACACCCACTCCCACAATCCCACACTCCCACACACCCACCCACACACTCCCACACTCCCACGCACCCGCACCCACAGGGCGTGCACCAGGTGTTTGAGGGCGTGCCCGACCGCAAGTGGAACCCGGGCGAGCCGCGCACGTGCAAGATGGTGTTCATCGGCAAGTACCTTCAGCCGGAGGACTTCCGTGACGCGTTCGAGGGCTGCCTGGTCAAGAAGGAGGCGGCGGCCGAGGGCAAGCAGCCGGTGGCCGCGTAGGCTGTAGAGGCGGCAGAGCAGAAGGAAGTAAGATGTGGAAGGAGGGGTGAAGTTTGGTGTGGTTAGAGGTCAGGTGCTGCTCGGTCCAGGCTTGGCGCACGTGTAATGCCGTACGCCGTTTGGCATGCGATATGGTTTCGGGGGGGGGGGCGATGTGGGCAGGAGGTCGGGCTAAGGGACACGAGTTGCGGGGCTGAACCGGCAAAGACAGCGGCTGAAGGTTGTGTTGGCGGGCGGATGGGTGGGTTGTGGTTACCAGCCCAAACTAAACCATCTAAAGGAAGCGGAGTTGAGTAATGCAATTAAGGTGATACAACGAAATGGGTGCTGGGTCATCAGCTTCAGGTACGGTAGCCTTGCCTGGTGGTGTAGCGCGCAGCTGCATGAAGTCTGCATTGAGGCCATGAGGAATAAGAAGACTGCCCGTCCCATCCATTGGTGACGTGGCAGCGCACCATCATATACGGGGTGGGTGCTACTCTGCCCTTTTGATAGGCTGCCACAGCCTTCAGCTAGCAAGGCATGGCACGGCTGTGCATGCATGCAAATATGTAAAACTGCGGAGTTAATGGTACATTCCACGCTAAGAGACCTCGTGCACAAAGAGGTTTGTGGCATCTGCTTGTAACATGCAAACTCCGGCGGTGCAAAGTGTGCCATCCTTGGTTACCGGTACACCAAACGTTTCACACTTTCACTAAAGCCACGCAAGCCGCCGCAAAACGGCGCGCACCGGAAGCAATCATACGTCTTGCAGTGCACCAATTCATGTGGGCGCCCAAGAGCTTTTTGGCGCCCCTCCTCACATACTCGCATGTCACATAGCTGCTGGTGTGGTTTGCATCACCGCCCCCATCTCCTTAAGATTGCGGTGTTACAGACGGGACATCCCGAGCGTGCAAGCACACAAGGGTCATCTGAAGCTGCAGCAAACCCTCCCGCAGTCGGAGTCCGCGTGACTTCGCGCACTCATCTCCTTGCGCTGGTTGTCTTGTTGTTGTCCTGTGACGTTCAAACATGCTAGGATAGCCGCACCACGGCAACAGCAGGACAGCAGGATCACGGCGGCACTTGCACCACTGGCATTCAGTCATTTCAGTCCGGAATGCACACTACTTGCTTTGCAATTTTGTGGCCGCTTGCATGTTGTCCCACCTGTTGAGACATGCGCAGTCTGCGGTGTCAAACCACATGGTGTGAGACGAGACGTCCAGGCCTCTCTGGACTTGGGTGCTAGAGGGGTCGAGCACAGACACTTCCCGGACATGCCCAATAGGCCTAGAACTAGCTGGGTATATGATTACCAGTATATATAGTCATGCGTATTACCGCATAGACAACCGAACTACTCAATATGCAACTTGTAACATGACTTACAAGACCGCTTACCTCGACAGTCCTTATGCTTCCTCCTCTTTCGCACTAGACTGCGCCTCTCTACCTTTTGCGCCTCCTATGCCTGCTCACTTTCCGCGTCACCTCCAAAGCCTCTCCCTCCCTCTCCCCAAGACGGCCTGCCACAGTCCTCCTCGCAACTCGAAGCCGCTCACACCCAACTCCCAGCCTCCCCCCTGCCCCCACGCCCACTGCCTACCTGCTACCCCTTGCTACACATCCTTGCAACCCCCCTCTACGCCTCCTCCTCCTCCTACTCCTCACTCGCCTCCTCCTCCTCCTCCTCCTCCTCCTCCTCCTCCTCCTCGCTTGCCACCACCGCCTCCCGCCGGCGCCCGCCGCCGCAGCGCCCGCCCGCCAGCGCCGCGTCAGCATCCCGCATCATGTCCCGGCACCGCCGCGCCTGGCCGCTCACCGCAGCCAGCCGACCCGTGTGCCCCGCCTTGGCCGCGCACTGGCGCAGCGCCTGTTGGCACCGGCGCGTCCAGCGCAGGTCGCACCAGCGGTACAGCTGCCACAGCGCCGGCATCCCCAGGCCGACGAGGCTGTACATGCCTGCAGCAGCGCAGAACACCCTCTGCACCTCCTTCTGCAGCCTAAGCAGGTCCTGCTGCGGCCGCTGCTGCTGCTGCCGCTGCTGCTGCTGCTGCTGGTGCTGCTGCTGGTGCTGCTGCTGCGGCTGCTGCTGCTGGTGCTGGTGCTGCTGCGGCTGCTGCTGCTGAGGCGATGGGCGCAGACTCCAGCCGAGCAACAAGCGGCGGCGGTACAGCCAGTCCGCGGTGGCCCAGTTGCCTGCCAGCATGGCTGCCTCGAAGGCCATCGCCGCGGTGTGAAAGAGACGGTCTTCCCCATCCCCATCCCCATCCCCATCACCCGCGGCGGCGGCGACCTGCATGCATGTGTGGTTGGGGGTTCCATGCATTTAAATTAATGACGAGGTAGAAGGTGCGGGGGAAGGCACCGAGCCGCAAGGGGGCGGTCACAGAAGGGGGAATTAAAGATATCCACGCATCCGCGCGCCTGCCCCCACAGCAGGACGCGGGCGTTTTGATTTGCGTGCGAGCTTGGGCTCGGGAGCAGGAGGTCAAGCAGGTCCAAGCAGGAAAGGAAAGGACGCCGTGCACGCTTCGCCGCCTTCAGATCGGCACCGCGCGCGGCGTGTCGCGGGCCTCCAGACGCACCTCCTGCTGCTGCTGCCGCTGCTGCTGCCGCTGCGCCTGCTGCAGCCCCCACTCCAGCTGCTCCTCGCTGCCGCCCGCGGCCAGGCCATTCAGATCCACGATCGCGCCGCGCTGCGAGGCGGGACACAAACATTCACCCACGCAAACGTAAGAAGAGAAAGTAACAAGGTTACCAAAAGGCATGAGAGCCCCTACGGGCTACTACGGCTCGGCAGCAACCAAGCAATTGCAGCACACAACAGCCCCACACACGCACGCACACCTGCTCATGCAGCCCCTTCAAAAGGGCCAGGTCGGCCCCATGCCGGGCCGCGCACGAGAGCAGTTGCGACCAGCTGGACAGCTGGCTCACGGCCCCCGCCCCCGCCGCCCCCGCCTCCACCTCCCCCTCCGCCCCCGCCCCCGCCCCCGCCCCCGCCCCCGCCTCCACCTCCCCCGCCCCCGCCTCCACCTCCCCCGCCTCCGCCGCCCCCGCCCCCGCCCCCGCCCCCAGCCCGCTCTGGCCGTCCAGGGCCAGGTAGCGAATGGCGGGCAGGCACGCAAAGGGGTCGGCGCTGCGCCAGTCCTCGTCCCGAGCACACTGCTGCACCGCCGCCTCCACAATATCCCCATAGCGCACACCCAAGCCCCGCTCCTGCAGCAGCCGCAGCAGCGGCACGTTCCCCGCCGTGATTGCCCCGAGCACCACCGCCTCCGCCACCCCGCGTCCCGGGTCCTCCTCCTCCTCCTGCAGCGGCAGCGGCAGCGGCGGCGGCGACGGCAGGCTCAGGCAGAACGCTGCTGCCCCCAGGTCGGGCTGGGGAGCCCAGGCCGCCGCCACCACCGCCTCCACAGGCAAACTCAGGCCCAGGTCCGCCACCAGCTGCTGCAGCCGCCGCGCGTAGCCGGGCACGCATGCAGCAGCGTGTCGCCACATGTGGTACGCCGCGCCCACGAAGGTCCGGCCACCATCACCAGTCACCTCAGGGTCCGGCCAGCCGCCCCGCCACGAGCCGCCCCAGCGCGCGCGCAGCCACCCGCACTTGGCCGCCCAATCGGGGGTGGGGCTGGTGGCGGCGCGCAGCAGCAGCTCCTGCCGGCGGCGGCGGCGGAGCTCCTCTGCGGCGGCCTGCTCCGCGGCCCCTGCTGCCCCGCCGCCACCGGCCTGCTGTACCGCTGCTGCTGCTGCTGCTGCTGCTGCTGCTGCTGCTGCTGCTGCTGCGGCGGCGGCCGTGGCGGCCGCCTCGTCCTCGTCCTCGCCGCCGTCGCCGCCGCCGCCCCACAGGCGCGGGTAGTGCCGCTGCAGCACCTCCAGCGGGCAGCCGTACGCCACGGCACGCAGCAGCAGCATGCGCTGCTCAGCGCCCAACACCCCATCACGCGGCTCCTCCTCCTCCTCCTCCTCCTCCCCAGCCGCCGCCCGCATGTCCCCCAGCATGACTAACAACTCAAACAGCTCCACTTGCCCGCCCTCCGCCGCTGCGGCCGCCAGGTCCCACCGCGACGCGCCGCCGCCGCCGCCGCCTCCAGCACCCAGACCGGCGGCGGCAGCCCACTCCTGCGCCGCAGCCAGCATCCCCTGCCGGCCATAGAAGCAGGCGACCTTCTCCACAAACGCCACCTCCCCCCCCACAGCGCTGGGCGCCCTCGCCGCGCCGCTGTTCGCCACCAGCCAGGGGCACATGCCGGCCTGCCCGTTCATGATGGCCGCACACCACACCGCACGAGCGTCCCAGTCGCAGCCCTCCTCGTTCAGCAGCCGCTCACACGCACCCACGTCCCCCGCAGCAACTGCCGCGGCCAGCACGTGCGGCCCAAGGCCCGCGCCGCAGTGCGTCAGCGCGGCCTGCAGGCTGGGCGGGTGCCGACTGGAGGCCGCCAGGCATAACAGCCGCCGGCGCTGACGCAGCGTCAGCGCTCGCCAGGGCTCGGGGCATCCCCAGTGGGACACGAAGTCAGCGCCGGGCCAGGGCTGCTCCGCTTGCGGGGGCAGGCTGAAGGAGAAGCAGAGGGTGGGGCTGCAGCGCCACGGCTGCCGCGCGCGACACAGCTGGATGGTTTTGAAGTCCTTCCGGAGAACCGCAGACAGCTCTTTGCAGGTCAACTTGAAGCCACATGCGGCCTCGTTCGGATGCAAGAAACATGCGATGCGGTGTATTAGCTCAGGCGTCAGTCGCGCGAAAAAGTTGATTTGCATGTCCGTGCCGAGCTCTGCAACTTTATTGGGACATTTCATCGTGACTTTGAATTACAAGTGTCTATACCTAACATCTGGGACAAGACTACAGAGGCTGGGCGGCAAAGACGAGCGCCATGCTGTTCGTGTCACGTCTCGATACCATTGCGGCCCATACCGCACCTTCCGAACCCCCAATGTCACCGCCCCTAATACGGAAGCTGTCAGCCTCCCCAGCACTACCATGCCTCTTATGCTCCCAATCCATTCATTCCTGCACAGCCCCCCTACCGCGCTCGTGTGTGGGGTGGAAAGGCCAAGGTCCGAGAACAGTGCCCCGCATAGACGTTCCTTGGCACTTGATGCCAGCCGCGCATTTCCACCTGGGTTTCAGCCCCCAAAAGTATCAGTTCCTTTCAGGTGCTCACACGTCACACAACTGGCACAATAGTTCAGTTCAAGCCACAATAGGTCGCTTACTTCCTGACTTGCTGGGTAGCCAATGCTCATTCCCCCTCCACCTTATCTCCCGTGCATCCAGTTCGTTTTGTGACTTGTGAGGCTTCTTATTCCCTTCATTATGGGCGAAACCGCCTATATAGCCAACAGCCGGTGCTCGCTCGTCACTTGCAACAGCCCGCGCTGTGCGGGTAGGTGTGTTGCCACGCACGGGGCGTTCAGGTGTGGCGTTTAGGCCATCGGGTCAACGCGTCAACGGGTCAACGCTACGACCATGCTGCTGTTGGTTGCAGCCCCGGACACGATTATGTGTGTGTGCGGGGGGGGTGGAGCCGGTGGCAGCGGTTTACCAGAATGAAGTGGTTCCACACGCTGTCGTTCGCTGGCCTCACTGCTCCAACCAAACCTTACAAGCGAAGAGAACACGTCACGCACCACAGCGACACGGCTCACGCGAGCGCTAAGGGCGCCATTGGCCCCGATGCACACACCAACCCAGTTTCCACGCACCGTCTTGTAACAACATGCGTTCCCGCCGTCTCGGCCCTTTCAACCACACCCAGCCAGCATCCGAACACAGGCATGCGTTTGATGCTTCCTAGCCCTAGTATAAGTGAGGATGCAATAAGTTAACACCCGGCCAGCCCGGCTGCGCCGAGGGAGCAATTTGGGGGCGAGCCAGCAGCCCACGATTGCGACGCTGTCGCCACCGCAAGCCACCAGCGGCTCAACCAGCAGGCGCGCGCTATCCTCACGTGCGCTGGCGGAGGGCTACCCCCCGCGCAAACAGGGTGGGTGGGTGGGTGGGTGGGTCGCAGGTGACTCGGGCGGGACGTGCTGTCATCGCGGGCGGCTGTTTCGGGCAGGCTCGCTGCATAGATGTGAGCGACGAACATTGATATTGAGCTGCAATAGCATAGTGATCACGATGGCAGCGCTTCCCAAGCACGCGCAAGCGTTTAGGGTTCTGCTGGCCGGGAATTTCGGGCCACCGGCAGGCCTGCTAGAGTCCATAGAGCCCCGCCCCTGTCACAAACGGCAGCGTGTAGCAGCAAGTGCCCACCAGGCAAGCTTATTTCTGGGCAAAGGCCAATAAATTGCACTTGCACCTTCCAACGAACCTCGCGACCCGCTTCACCACTGCACGTTGCAATTACCCTATGCATACAGGTTACTCAGAGACATTCGCGAGGCGCCAATGCTGAGGAAGTGAGTGCAAATCGGGCGTTCGGGCGGCTGGTCGTCGGGCGGTCTTGAACGTACTTTTTACAACGAGGGCAGAGCAAGAGCATGCGGAGACGCCAACTAAAATGGCCACGCAAACACGGGCCACTTGGCGCAGGCCCCGACTGAATCGCAACACGCGGACCGTGCGTGTTGGCACATTTGCCCCCTGGGGTCCTGACTGACCTGGCGTAGGTCAGGGTCCACCGTGCATGGCGTCCAATAGCTTCAAGCGCATGTACGGGCGGTTGTGGCCTTTGTGCTGCAAAAGCATAGATGCTCCCGATTAAAGTAGTTTGGGCGTTGAAGAACATAATAATCCAGCAGTAAGGGACCGGAAAGCCTGGCCCAGACAAACCCCCCAAAACAAGATACGAGCCCTGGGACCCGGCGTCACTCTCTCACCTCTCATCGCCTACCGTACTGTGCGCAATACACATACAATTGGTGCTTGCTGCAGGAGCGTGACTCGGCACGTCGCGATGCAAAGCTAGTTAAACGGGCCGAGTTGCGGGCCCTGCTGGCGGCTGGGGAGCAGGATCTCAAGGTGCTGAGGGCCCTGCTGCTCGACGACGATGCCAAGGAGGGGGAGGAGGAGGAGGAGGGAGGCGGCGCCGCAGCAGCAGCACGACAGGTGTGCGAATGAGTGATGTGCGTGGACGGGGCGCGAAGCAAGTCTTCCTTAGCTCAACCCAAGAGCTTGGCCCGGCAGTCTACCCTGGTCTACCTAAGTGTGTTTGCGGTTTGCCTGGCTAGGCGGGCTGAGTGTCAGGGTAGCTCGGCGTATGTATGTGGGTGCTGCTTTTGACTCCCTGCTCCTCTTCGTCTTGGCTACGGATTACTTTCTTGCACTGATGCACTCCAGACCCACAGCCTGATTACGACTGCCCACACCCAGCCCGCTGCTCACGAGTGCGGCATGCATGTACGCGGTTTTCTACCTTGCTTGCGCACGCACATGCATGCCTGTGCAGCAGATGCGCGGCGCGGGAGATGATGAGCTGGATATGGAGGCGATCAAGGGGGCGCTGGCGACCCTGGCTGCCATGAGGGCGGCAGCGCAGGCCGCCACGACGGCGGGAGGCTCGGCGGAAGGCGCAGCGGCAGCCGCGGCGCCGCCGGGAGAGGAGCAGCCGTCCGTGCGCCTGCAGGGGCGCCCGCGCAGCAGCATGCCGGCCGACCACATGTCGGGGTCACCCCGGCCCGGGCCTTCGGTTTTCAAGAGGTTGGAAGGCACGAGAAGTGCGCACCACCTTGTAACCACACACACACACATGTCGGCGTCCGTGCAGGCACGCCTGCAGCAGGACTCGCAGGGGTCCGACACCACGGACGAAGTGCAGCAGGCAGCGGCGGGAGGCGGTGAGGCAAGCGACGAGGCGGTGGCGGGTGTGGGTGCGGGTGCGGGTGCGGGTGCGGATGGCGGCGTGGCAGCTGTGCCGGCGGCGGGTGCGGAGGAGGCGCCGCCGGCGGGCGTGGACGACACTGTCGCGGGCGGTGCTGCGGGTGCGTGAGGAGGGGTGAGAGACACGCACCTGCATGGACGCCAGGGCAAAGCCACTGTTGCCATCTTGCCTGGGGCCTGGGGCCTGGGGGTGCAGCCTCCAATCAGCCGCTGCTCCCAGCAGCACCAGCTAGCTAGCAGCACATGCGGGCGGGGGGGGGGGGTACTGGTAAACAGTCCCGGTGAGAAACAAAATGCGAACACGACTGCGCTGGGCGGGGGGTGGCTGTAAATACCAGCCCAGTTGAACCATACCCATGCAAAAGAGCGAGGAGGAGAGCGTGGCCTATGCTGACAACGGAGATGAGCTATCTAAGGCCGCACGTGCGTGGGTCCAAGCGCGCGCATGTCCTGGACTACGTCTGCATTTCCACAGACACATGAGCGCGGGTATGTTGATTGGCCCCATGCATTGGTAGGTGGGCTGATGGATGTTGATGCCAAGTAGCTGGCTTCGGCCGTTATTACTTTTCTTATGACGGCCTGCTTAACTTGACACTGCTTGAAGACTTGCTGGAATGCCGGCTCCCCATGCATGCCTTGCGGCAGCTACCCAGGAACCATGCAGATTGCTGGCTGGGCCAACGTCAGCGTGTGTGTGTGTGCGTGTAAGAGCTGGGGACAGCGCTGTGCGTCTTACATGGGTTACACACATAAACACATTCCCCGCAAACCGCCGCAGCTAGCGGTGATGGAAGCATACCGTACGCCATCCCACAGCAGCCTCAGCGAACACTGCGGCAGCGCCGTTCAGGAACTAATGCAACATCACTGGTCCTCGCCACGATTCCTCGCTCCCGACTGCGCCAGCTAACTGCACGCCGCTTCCTGGTCATCAGTTGCACTTCTGCAACAGCGTCTGCGGGGCCAAGGCAAGGGCGAGGACGGCAAGGGGCGAGCGAGGGGTTGGCTTTCAGCAGCGGGTGCAAGGCAATTGGAAGGCAGCACGGGCTTCTATTGCGTCGTCGGGACGCGGTGGCGTGAGGGGCCGGGGCTGTACGCGTTTCCTATGCATGTACGCGTCACATTGTTACACGCATGGGCTTCAACAGCCAGCCAGCAGCAGCGCCGGGCGGGCGGGCCGCCGCACAGCCACGCGCCGCCGCGCAGCAGCCGCCATCACACATGCGTGCGTGGCCCCCCGATTGGACAACCCCCCCAAACCCACCAGCAGCCCCTATACGGTACAACGCTTGCTCACCCACAGCCCATACCCACGGCGCCCCCTCGCCCCCCCTTCCCAGGCTCCATCCCACACACCTTGCCCACACCGCACGCACTGTCCTCTGTCTGCTGTTATTTCCCTTGTCTTGTGAGCTCTAACACCCTACACACACACGCACGCTAGGCACCCAACCAGCCAACCCAGCCGACGCAGCCCCGCCGGCCGTTGTTCCCCCATCTGGCGGCACGTGCACGGCCCAAACCGCGTTACCCGTGCTGCCGCTGCCCACTGCGCGCCCCGCACTCCCCGCCCCGCCCTACCAACTACCCCCCCTCTTTCGCTTTTGGTTTCTGGAATAAACTACCCCCTCCCCCCCACACACATGCACACACACGCACACGCACCTGGTACACGTGCAGCACGTGCGCCGTGACGGATGCCCATGCCTGCGGGTAGCGCCGCGCCGATTGCAGGCTGAGCGGCGTGCTGCGGGCGTCGCCGCCGCCGCCGCCGTACGCGTCCTCATCCTCGTCCGAATCCGCATCGTCGGGCTGCGCGGCATGGTATGTGGTAGAAAAGCACAAGGGAAATGGTATGTGATGCGCATTGAGCGGCGGTCATATCCTTAAGGGCAATCACTGCGTCCCACCCACTCCGCTCAACATCCATCATGCTTATGCACAAATGCATGCGCAGTCACATCCGCTATCTGTCACCCGCCCAGCCACACCCGGCCCAGCCCCCCGCAGCCCCCAGCCGCCCAGCCCCCCGCAGCCCCGCAGCCCCCAGCCGCCCAGCCCCCAGCCCAGCCGCCACCCACCTGCTGGTGCCCCGGCAGCAGCGCCGCCAGCAGCAGCGCGGTGGGCGGCACCTCCGCCACCTGCAGCAGCGCCGCCAGCGCCGCCTCGGACGCCTCGGGCTTGACGCGCGGGCCGCCCGCAGTCAGCAGCTCCAGCGGGTCGTCCGCGCCGGCGGACTGTTGGGGGTGAGGGGGGCGGTGCGTGATGAGGGCGGGGGTGGGGTGCCATGCATGTTTGATTAATGACGAGGGAGATGTAGACAGACGTTGGGGTGGGGTGGGGTGGGGGTAGTTCATTCCAGAAACCAAAAGCGTGATGGGGGGCGTGATGGGAGAGACCCCGGGTGTAAGGACGGATGGAGACGAGGGCGTGCAGATGTGTGTGTGTGGGGGGGGGGGAGGAGTGCGGTATAGGAAGGTGGTGGTGGTGGTGGTCATGGCAGTAGGGCGGAGGGTGGGCACATGCAGTCCGGGGCAGCAGCCCCGCAGTGGTGAAGAAGGCGTGACACGACAACTACCCATCTTGCATCATCTGGCGGCAAAGAAACGATTATGGCACATGCGTTATTATCACAAACAGGGCCCTGCCAGTCTGCCGCCTGCCCCACACCTTCCCCACCCAACCCCCACACTTCCACACCCCTAGCTACCCCACCCCGCCCCACCCCGTACACACCTGGCGGTACAGCTGTCGCAGCATGGCCGACAGGCCGCGCTCGCCGTACACCACACCCATCAGCGTGGACTGGTGGTTGGTGGTTGGTAGATCCACGGTGGCGGCGACGTACGGCAGGTCGTGCGTACGGGTGCAGGTACCGTACACAGCGCCACGATGTCCGTGGGGCCGCCGTACGTAGGGTTTGGATCCAAGAGAGGGACGATAGCAGTCAGCGGATTGGAGGAGAGCGCGAAGGCAGCAGGGCGGGTAGCTAATAAATAGTAAGATAGGTGATATGCACGCGAGTGAGAGCGCACACTGAAATCTTCTACACGAATGGGTACGGCGCTAATTAAAGTAATTAACTCATGTCCAGTGGGTTCGTCTTCTTATTCCCAGGCTGCTGCCTGCATCTCCCATGCCTTGTCCCATGCCTGACCACACCCTCCGCCTCCACACTAACACCACCCACACCACCCACCCACCCGGACCCACACCACCCACACCCACACCCGCCCACACCTGCAGCCGGTTCACGGCGTCCACCGCCGCCACCGTGTACGGCGCCGCCGCCACCTCCATGCCCACCAGCGCCTCGCCCAGCCCCCCGCTGGCCAGCGCCGGACCGCGGCGGCCGCCCGTGCCACCGAACACAGCAGCACCCGCACCCGCACCCGCCGCAGCCGCCGCAGCAGTTGTAGTGGTAATCAGGTCGCCGGTGGCAGTGACCTGTCAGGCGGTGGGGGATGTGGAAATCGGGTAATAACCTCGGTCGCGTGGCGCTTGGTAGCAGCCGGCGCACCCAGCACTTCAATAAGAAGGATAGGGCAGCGGAAAGGCGGATGCGAGCTTATCCCCTCTCTTCCACCACCCCCGCTTGCGCATTCCGCCCGCCCGCCACGCCATCCACCCCATCCACCCGGTACTACCTGCATGGCCGAGTGTGAGGGTGCGCTCCGGGCCGCGGGCGCTTTGATGCCGCCGCCGCCGCCGCCGCCCCGCACCGTCACGTGGGCGCCATGGCCCCCCTTGGCGCCGCCGCCACTGCCGCCGCCCCCTGGCGCCGCCGCTGCCGCCACTGCCGCCGTGCGCGCCGCGTCTGCCGGCAGCTGCGCCTGCGCCTCCGCCAGCTCCGACAGCAGCTGGGTGTGCAGCGGCGTAAGCAGGTGGAAGGGGCCGGAGGAGGCCAGCGCGGCCCTGCACGTGAACGCACGTGTCAGCGTGTCAGCGTGTGCACGTGTCAGCGTGTCAGCGTGTGCACGTGCGTGTGGGGTTTCCAGCAGGGATTGGGCGGGCGCAAGGGTGAGAGTCAGGAGGCGTTGGGGCGTGGGTGAGGTGCGGGGAGGCAACATGGAATGCCGCGGAGTGTCAGGTATGAGGGGAAGGACTTCGACGTCCCCCCCTGTTGGGCTGGCTGGTTCGGGTTCTCTAGGTCGTCTCGCTTCTGGGTTTCTGGAATGAGCTAACCCCCCGCCAGCAGTGACCAATCACATCCACTCACCTCAGGTGCTGCACCTCCACAATGCCCGCCCGCCGCAGGTCCAGTCCGTCTAGCACCTGTTTTGGGTGTTTGGGTAGGAAGCAAATGCGGGCATTGTGGGGTTGCGAGTACTGTGGGTGCGTGGGTGGGTGCGTGGCTACGACAACATGCGTACCGTCCATGCGTACAGGCCCGCCCGCCCGCCCGCCCGCAGGCCCATCTATAACACCACACCCAGCCCCGCCCCCATCAAACTCGCACGCCCCGCCCCGCCCCGCGCCGCTGTACGCCCCGCCCCGCCCCGCCCCGCCTTACGCCCCGCCACGCCCCGCCTTACGCCACGCCGTACACCGCACGCCTCCGCACCTTGTTGAGCGCGTCCCGCAGCTCCATGCCCCCCAGCTCGGGGCGCAGCAGCTTGCCCGCGTCCACGTCAGCCGCCGCCAGTGCCTCGGGCGACAGCACGTGGCGCCGGCCCGTGCGCACGGCTGGGGGCGGGGATGGCAGTGGTGGGGGGCAGTGGTGGGGGGGCAGTGGTGGGGGGGCAGTGGTGGGGGGGGGGCAGTGGTGGGGGTTGTGAATACACATACAGCTCAATCGGGGCGGTGCGGGTGCAGCGGGTGCAGCTGGCGCAGCGGGCGGCGGCAAGCAGAGGCACCGCAGCTTCAGAGGTGCGAGGGGATTGCAAGCAAGGCTGGTAGATGGTGAGGGGGTGCGGGTGGCGGAGGGCGCATGGGGCGGGACGTGGAGTCTACCGGAGGCCCGAGCCTGGCGGCCCAGCGGACGGGGACCAGATAGAACCGAGTAAAGCACGGCAGCAGATAGACATGCAGGACAGGCCTCAATCACCTCGTGGTGTGATGGCGCCGGTCCAGGGCGCTGCATCGCTTCCAATGCTTTGCTGGTCGCTGGCGGGCGCCGCAGGCACCGGAGGCGGCGGCGCCGCCGGCCGCGCGACGGGCCTCGGCGACCGCTGCAGCGCCAGCGCCGCCGCCACGCCCGAGCCCGCCGGCACGGCGTCCGCCGGCGCGTTGCCGCCACCCGCCACGAAGTTGGCAGACAGGCGCGGGGGGATGCCCCAAGCAAAGGACGCCGAGCTCTGTGCGCGTTTGAGCACACTGCGGCTATGCGAGCGGCTGGGAGCTCCCGACAGCGCGCCGGCACTGCTGCCGCCGTCCCCGAGGATGTATATCCCGGCGCCGCCGCCGCTCTCGCTGCTGCCGGCGCCGGCGCCGGCGCTGAAGCTGACGCCGTTGCTGGTGGCGGCGGCGACCTTGCCGCCTGCGCCACCCGCTGCCCCAACCGTGGCCTTCAGCGCCGCCTTTGCCCGCGCCTGCGCCGCCGCAAAACCACCGCCGCCGCCGCCGCCGCCACTGCCGCCAGCGCCCACCGAGGAAGAGGACGCCTCCGCCCCCAGCGCCTGCGTGTGCGGCTGCGGCGTGGTGAAGTCGATCAGCCGCACCTCCGCGCCGCTCTCGTCCTCCCCAATGATGCTCAACACGCCTCCGAACGGGTCCAGGGCCGAGTTCGACGCCGACACGGTCGCCGAGGCCTCCTCTGGCGCGGCGATGTTGCGCCCGCGCGCGTGCGGGCGGCCGCCGGGCGCGGTTTTGGGCGGCGGGCTGTAGGTGTCGGGCCCGGCGCCGGAGCGGCGGCGGGGGCCCACGATGTAGATGGACTTGGCCATGGAGGGCGCGGAGGAGGCCTCCGACGGGGTTTCGAAGGAGGCGTCGCTGGCGCGCGGCTGGCGCGGCTGCTGCACCTGCAGTCGTTGCTGTCGTTGCTGCTGCTGTTGCAACGTGACCTGTTTATGTGTGTGTGTGTGTGTGTGTGTGTGCGCGCGGCAGGCGCGGCCGTAGAATTGTGTTGAGCTCTTATGCCCTGCCCAGTGAAACAACCATACATGCTAACATACAAGCACACTCGCAGCCGACACACCCCTCCGAAAAGGCGCCCAGCCCACCTGCGCCATGAGGTCGGCGTCCGGCGTGGCGCGGGGGGTCTCCCAGGGCGCTGCCGCCGCCGCCTCGTCCAGCTCCGCAGCGTCCTGTTCCGACACGTGAGGTTTTCCAAGTGTGGTCAAACGTCGTGCATTAGGTCCGTGTGGACATCAACATCAGCATCAGCACATACCGCATATGGGCGCCACCAGGGCCACCAATCCCTTACACGCCCCCGGTCCCCAGGCCGTGGATGGATGGCCCAGCAATCCTCCCGTCTCACTCCCACTCTCTCTCTCTCTGTCTCCCAGAGCCCCCTTCAACACCTCTTGAAGCCCCTGCCCCAGCCCCAGCCTCAGCCCCCGCGCCAGCCCCTGCCCCAGCCCCAGCCCCAGCCCCTGCCCCTGCCCCAGCCCCTGCCCCAGCCCCAGCCCCAGCCCCTGCCCCTGCCCCAGCCCCCACATCCATCGCCAGCCCAGCCCCACACCCCTCCCGCCCCACTACCTTGAGCAGGTCCTCGGGCTGCGCGGGCGTCCACGCCGCCACGTCCTGCTGCGCCATCACCAGCCGCCACACGTCCTCCAGCAGCCGTAGGGCCTGTGCGGAGTGGTGTGGTTGTGGCGTGGCGTGGTGTGGTGTGAAGTGGTGTGGAGTGGTTGTGGTGTGGTTGTGGTGTGGTGTGGTTGTGGTGTGGCGTGGTGTGGTGTGGTGCGGTGTGGTTGCGGTGAGGTTGTGGTATGGTGTGGTGTGGTGTGGTGTGGTGTGGTGTGGTGTGGTGTGGTTGTGGGGTGGTTGTGGTGTGGTGTGGTGTGGTGTGGTTGTGGTGTGGCGTGGTGTGGTGTGGTTGCGGTGAGGTTGTGGTATGGTGCGGAGTGGTGTGGTGTGGTTGTGGTGTGGTTGTGGTGTGCAGGGCGCAGGGCGCGTGGTGTATGCGTGGTGTGGGTGGATAGCGGGAATGGTTGTACGGCTTTGCGGGGGTGGGGCGAGAGGCCAGGCGGGTAGCGGGGCAGAGGCAGGCCTGCTTCGGCAGTTGACATTGTCAACTTGTAAGTACGGTACGCGCCAGCCTTTCACGCCCTCCCAGCCCTGCCTGCCCTCTCTCCTCCCTCTCCTGCCTCGACTCCCTCGATGCACGCCGCCCCCGCACCTCCAGCGCACACAGGCGGCCGTCGCTGTCGTCGTCATAGTCGTCCAACACGTCCTTGAGCTGAGAAGGTAGTGGGTGGCCGTGTGGGTGGCCGTGTAGGGCGGCGGGCGCAGCGGTGGGCGCAGTGGGAGGATGGGGCAGAATGTCAGGAGTGAGCACGTGAGGAAATATGAGTGGGGGGAGGTGGGGCGGGCGCAGATGCGGTTGCAAGAGCACAAGCCTGAGCCTGCCAGTTCACGTTTGACTTCCTGTCCGCTGTGTCCTTTGTGTAAGCCCACAAGTCAACCTGAGCTACACATGGCAACTCATCAATGAACCTCTCCTCTCCCCCTCCCCTCCCCCTCTTGGTCGTTTCGCTTCTGGTTTCTGGAATGAACTACCCCTCCCCTCCCCTCCCCTCCCCTCCCCTCCCCTCCCCTCCCCTCCCCTCCCCTCCCCTCCCCTCCCCTCCCCTCCCCTCCCCTCCCCTCCCCTCCCCTCCCCTCCCCTCCCCTCCCCTGCCCTCCCCTCCCCTCCCCTCCCCTCCCCTCCCCTCCCCTCCCCTCCCCTCCCCTCTCCACCCCCTCTCACCCGCTCCGGCTCCAGCCTCAGCCCGCAGGCCAGCACCAGGCGGCCCAGCTCGCCCAGGTCCAAGTCGCCCGAGTGGTCCTGTGTGTGTGTGTGTGTGTGTGTGTGTGTTTGTGTGTGCAGCGGATGGGTGCGTATGGCTCGGGGAGGATAGGATGGTTGCTTGAATAGCTAGCGTAGGCTTGTGTGTCAGAGTTGAGCACCACCTTGATCAGACGCCATGCGGTGCCAATCCACTATCCTGTCCATTGCGCCTGACTCCAAAGCAAGCGGCCATAAAAACGGCCAAGCACACAAAGCGTAAGCCAACCAACCAACCAACCAACCAACCAACCAACAACCAACCAATCAGACGGGTGTGGTGGGGGCACACCGTATACGGTACGGTACTGCACTGTACTGCACACTCACGGTGTCGTAGTAGCGGAAGGCGTCCGTCAGCACGGCGGACCGCTGCGCCGCCGGCAGCACCGCGGCCTCGGGCGGTAGCGGCGTGGCGGGGCCGGCGGGGCCGGGCAGCAGCAGCTTGGAGGGGAGCAGCTCGGGCGCGCGGGCCAGCGCGCTGGGGGGCGGGCGGGCGGGCGGGGGGCGGGAAGAGTGATGACGTGGGAGGCAGGGGTTGGATGGGAGCGTGAGCAGGAGGGGAGGAAGGCGAGGAGGCGGGTTGCTGGTGGGAGCTGAGGTGGCCCGAGAGCGCTCGTCCTTTGACTCGCATGCAGCTCCGCCCTGCCCTGCCCTGCCCTGCCCCGCGCTGCCTTCCTGCCTGCCCCTGTTTCGCCTGTTCCCACGCCTCCACCCATCCCGTCCGGAGCAGCGCACAACACACACACACACTGGATGGCTCACCCCGCCAGCGCCTCCGCCAGCGCGGCCCGGGCGGGCTGCGGCGCCACGCCGCAGCAGGCGCGCAGGTCCTCGGGCTCCGCCACAGCCAGCAGCGGCCCATCCACCGCCAGTGCTAGGAAGCCAGGTGACCACCTGAAGGGGAGTAGGGACGGAAGGCAGGCAGGCAGGCAGGCACCGCCGGTAACGGATGAATGAAGGTGGGGGGTAGCTGATGTGCCGTTATATGCGTCAGGCGCTATACAATCGCGAGCAATGTTTGATACCGTATGAATACGTGCAGCAAGCCCTTGCTTTTGCAGGCACGGACAGGAGTGTGGCGAATGAGTTAGTCGCAGGTACGTGCAGCTGCGGTTGGTTCAGGACGTACGAGTGCGGCATCACACGACATCGCAAACACACACACGCCCCCCCCCGGAACAGGCGGCGGCAAACTCACTTGGCCATGGAGCGGCCCAGGCTCGCCAGCCACACCTGAGAGGGCCGGTACAGGGAGGGAGGGAAGCACACAGTGACAAGGTGGGGGGGATGGGGTGCAGACGTGGCGAGGTACAGACGTGTGAGGAGAGTTAGGGACACAGATACGAGGAGATACGGTAGGGGAAAATGCAGACCGTGTATGCATAAGTTCATATGCTTGAGCGCACACATGTGTTTACGGCACGGCACACGAATGCTACCGGCGGCGGTACTCACCACCGTGTCGTACATGGTCCAATCCTCCACGGGCCGCTGCGCGTGCGCCGCCGGCAGCATGTGCGCGGCGGTGGCGGCGGCGCCAGGGGCCACCGGCGCGTTGGCGCGGCTGGCCAGCAGCTGCGAGTAGTGGGGTGGGGTGTTGGGTGCGGTGTGGTGTGGGGAGAGGCGTGCGTCGCATTGCGTTGCGTTGCTTTTGGGGGGGCCAGCAGTGGCAGCGGCGCAGCAAGCACTGATGCGCGGCCTCGCAGTTGGTGTGTGTGTGTGTGTGTTAGAGATCACAAGGGAGAGAACAGCAGACATAGGACAATGTGTGCGGTGCGATTACGGACGGTGTGTGTGTGTGTGTGTGTGTGTGTGTGTGTGTGTATATGGGGCGACCATCAAGGCTGTGGCCCGGCCGGACAGGGGCACACATCATAAAGCCGCACAGCTTTGCATCCACATCGCCCCCAGCCCAAACAGTCCCCAACCCGCCTCACAGCCCCCACCGCCCCAAACCGCCTGCACAACAGCCACACAAGCCAGCCAGCCAGCCAGCCAGCCAGCCAGCCAGCCAGCCATCTCACCTGCGTGGCCAGGCTGGTGCTACCCGGCGAGATGCCCACGCCCAGGGAGGCGCCCAGGCCGGACTCGCGGCGCCCGCCCGTGCCGACCAGGCCCGTGCCGCCCCCACCCATCAGGCCCAGCCCGCCGCTGAGGCTGCTGCCAGGGACGCCGTAGCCGTAGCCGCCGACTCCGGTGCCGGTGCCGGTGCCAGTGCCGGTGCCGGGCGGGCCGCCCAGGAAACTGAGGTCGCCGCCTGCGCCTGTGCGGACGCAAGTGAAGGGCGCAGGGAGCAGGGCGCAGGGCGCACGGAAGAAGAGTGGAGCAGGCAGAGCTTCGAGACCCCATGGGTACGAGAGCGCCCCAGTTTGCCACACAACAAAGGACACCGGCCCGGCCCGGCCCCAGCCCCGCAGCACTCAGCCCCGTAGCCCCTCAGCACTCAGCAACGGCACCCTTGCAGCCCTCCAGCACTCGCGAACGTAGGTACGCACCCGCCGCCAGCGCCGCCGCCAGCAGCGACTCGGGGTCGGTGTGCACGTGCGCAGGGTGCAGGTGCACGGGCGGCGGGTCGGGCACCAGGCACAGCCCCGCCGCCGCCAGCAGCCCGGCCGCGCCGCTGCCGCGGCCGTCGGCGTCCACTGGCCCGGGCGCGCAGGCGGCGCGGAGGACGTCCGACACCGCGTCACGGACCGCCTGGGGAAAGACGCAACGAACAGTCAGCAGGCGCGGCACGCGGGGAAGAAGCCACAACAAGCCGTTCTGCTCTGTTGAAGCCTTCTTGCACGCATTCCACGCAAAGGAAGTGGCCTGTGCTAACGAAAAGAAACATGTGGGAAGCCTGTGTGTGAAAGCATAACACACGCACGCACCTGCGCGAGCGCGATGCCGGCGGCCGCGCCCTCGCCCGGCGCCGCTGCCGGCTGCGGCACGGGCATCTGCACCTCCACCACTCCGTACCGCTGCACCGGGTAGCCAGGCACCGGCACCGGCAGCCCCAGCGGGTTGGGGTCGGTGCAGGCGGGGTCGGGCGGCGCGGCGGCCTGCGCCACCGCCGCCGCCGCGGCGGCAGCGGCCTTGCGGCCCAGGCCGGCGGCGGAGGCGTGCACCGCCGCCACGGCGGCGGCGGGCGGCGGCACGTGCAGCCGCACCAGCACGACGCCCGCCAGCGGCGGCCCGGGCCAGGTGCCGGGCGGCGCCGCCAGCCGCGCGGCCAGGATGCGCCGCTCCAGCGGCCAGGTGGGCGAGTCCTGTGTGTGTATGTGTGTTAGAAAATCACAAGGATAGGAAGGGTCGACACTGTGCGTGCATCATGCGCAGGCAAAACAGTGCGCCACCAATGTGTGTGTGTGTGTGTGTGTGTGTTAGGAAAAACAAAACGAATCGCCTGTGTGTGTGTGTGTGTGTGTGTGTGTGTGTGTATTGGGGCAGGGGGGCAGCAGGGCAGCATGTGCGAGGGAATTGGAGAACAAGGTGGGAAGCAGCGTCGGGGGCGGGGGCGCGGAAAGGTGGGGAGCGGGGGCGCGTCCAAGGCTTTGGCCTCGTCGGTAGCCCAAGCGATTCCCCGACTCAGGTACCTTAAGGCTCCCACCATCCCAAGCGCTCATCCTCCCCCCCCCCCAGCCACACCCCCTCCTACCGCCCTGCCGCCCCCACTCACCATGAGCGCCTGCGACAGCACCACCACCGCCAGCTGGCAGCGCTCCAGAGCCTCGGCCCTGTGGCGGTGGCGGTGGAGGGCGAGTCGGTGGGCAGGCGTGGCCAAGACTCTGTGGCTCACACTTACTGGGAGCCTAGGGAGTGTGAGTAGTCCTCACCGCTCCAAGCAGCCTTTCCCAATTCCCCACCCCGCGCCAGACACCAACCCACACTCCCCTTCCGCCTCCCCTCCTCCTCTCTTCCCCTCCTCCCGCCTCCCTCACCTGGCCAGCGCCGGGTCCTGCAGGCTGATGTGGCTCTGCCCCAGCTCGCACCACACCGCCTCGCCCGCGTCCACCGCCACCATGGGCCGCGCCACCCCGAACCCTCCTTCTCCTCCTACTCCTCCTCCACCGCCGTTCTGACCGTCACCACCACCATCACCGCCAACAGCAGCCCCGCCGCTACTGCCGCCGCCGCCGCGGTAGCTGCCGGGCCCGGGGCCAGCGGTGCCCGGCAGCGGCGCGGCTGCGGCCATGAGGGTGGTGGCCAGCGCCCGGTTGAAGAGGCGCTCCAGGAAGGAGGGGCCGCCGTCGGGCGCGGCGATGAGCGCCAGGCGGCGGGGCGGCGTGAAGTGCGGCAGGCGCAGCGCCTGGATGGGGGAGGAGGGGGCCGGAGGGGCGGCGGCAGGGAGGGAGGGAGGCAGGATGGCAGGGAGGGAGGCGCTCATGCAATGGCGGGGCTGAAGGGCCGTCGGGCTGTGGAGGCACACCGCGTGCCCCGACCCGCAGCGTGGGGTCATGGCAGCGCAGCCCGCATACGATCAGCTACCCCACTATCATCAACTACCCCATCCGGAACGCTCGCCAGCCCGCCCGCCCACCCACCGAGCCCACCCACCCACCCTACCCACCTTGTATTCCAGGTTGGCTGACAGGCGCTGTTGCCGCAGCACCGTCAGCTGCTGCTGCACCGAGCGACTGTGGGCGCGCAGCCAGGCACGAGGCGTGCGAGGGGCTTTCAGGACTCCTTAAAGAATCAAGAGCCTTGCATACGCCTGGTTCGGCGCTGCTGCCGCAACCTGCCAGCAGCCACCTCCGCTCCAACCACGCTCGGAAAAAGAACAAAAAAGTGCCTTGGCCCCACACAACAGGCCCCTCGTCCCCGCCGGCCCCGCACGCACCTGAAGGCCTGCTGTTCCGCCACCTGCCGCTGCACCGTGGCATCAAAGGCCGCCGCCTGCGCCTCCAGCGCCGCCCAGGCCTCCGCGCCCTCCACAGCCTCACGCTTGGTGTCGTGGAAGCGCCTGCTGGCACGGGGTTTGTTGCAGGCGCGGTTAACACCATGGTGGCAGACTTACAGAGGTGAGGGTGAGGCGTGCGGTGCGACAGCTTGGCCCTGCTGGAGGCCGCTTCAGACAATCAAGAAGCAGTGACAGGGGCCGCACCCGCGTGCGGAGCCGCGCGCCGCTGTGAGCCTAGCACCCGCGCGCGGCAGCGCGCCTTTGCACTCACGAAACCGCCCTGCTAGGCCTCCCACCACGGCCTCCCACCGTCTTCCCCACAATTCGACTCCCCGCGACCGCCCCGAGTCCGCTCTTAATGTATTCGTGTACGCACTTGTGCAGGGCCTCCTTTTGTGCCTGAAACCACTCCTCAGCCTTTGTCGCGCGGGACTGCTTCCATTCCTCGGGCACAGGCTGTGGCCAACGCGACTCCTCGCCAGCCGCTTCAACTACTGCTGTGGCATCCTCTGGTTCCGCCATTTGTCAATCGAGTGGGAGGGGCCAAGCAAGCTGTGACAATTATATGCACATGCGAACTTGTGTCTTCAAATTCTGACTAGAATGAATCAAAGTAACTTAGAATGGATCAACACTATCCATTTACTGCCTCTCAATGTATGAAACCGAGTTTGGAGTAAGGTGCAAGGCTTGTGACTTTCTTTGCGCCCTGCGGCCTATTGTTATGCCCTGGCCCTGATTCCAATGGGGCTGTTTAGTACAATTCAAATATTTCATGATGGAAGGGCGTGACGCCTGAAATGAACACCCGGCACGTACCGGACTTTCCCCGAGCACCCCATCCTGACCCCGTCCCCCCGCTCACCGCACATGAAGCCAAGGTAAGCCAAGGCCCTGCCCAATATTGTGTGAGTGTAAGCTGCCTGCCGTTCGCCTTATCCTTACAATACCGGCAGCCATAGAATGGCACAGTGGCAGAAATTGAAACGCTGGGTTCAGTCCACTTCCACGGTCCACTTCGCCAAGGCCCAGTTCTGTGCCCACTCACACCCTGTCACCATTCTGCCCATGTCCCACTCACACCCTGTCCTCCATGCACCACAGCTTACCACATCCTTAAGCCTAACACTCAACAGCAACCCTTTTTAATTTTGCATACACCACAGCCCGCTTCATGCGTAAGTCGCAAAGCTCAACGGCAACCTGCGCATGCTTCGTTGCTATCAACTACTGTACTGAGTGCTGCTGCTTGCGCGAATCTCAGCGCCGTCGGCGCCGGCCCCAGCCCGAACCTGAGCCCTCTTCCGGCTCTGGCGGCCAGGGGGCGTAGGGCGGCTGCGGCGGTCTGAGCTTCACCCACGGCCACGAGGACAGGTCGTACAGCGCGATGTAGGCGGAGCCACCCGCGTCGCCGCTGCTATTGCTGCTGCTGCTACTGCTGCTGCTACTGCTGCTCTCGGTGCTACTGCCGCTGCCACCATCAAGTGACGCCACAGCCCCGCAGCGCAGGTCTCCAGGCACCGTGGGCGGCAGGAGGCGGCTGGGCCCGGCGGCGCAGGGCGGGCAGGCGGCGTCCGTGTCCGCACCCGCCCCCACCGCCAGGTCAGCAGGCGGCAGCTGGCGCACGCCGAAACACCTGCGGGCCAGCCATTGGGTGACAATACAGGTGGCACAGAGCACAGAGCAAAACAAAGCAAAGTGAAGGGGCCCGGCGCATCATTTCAGATTTTCAGGGGTTAGCTTAGTGCGTGCATGAATGCCCCGCGCCCCGCAATTGTGTGCCTGATTCCTCCTTAGTCCTTACTCCCGCCCCCCGCACATTTCGCGTTTGCCGCCGCCTGGTGCCCGCCGCTCCTCCGCTCACCTGCCGCCGAAGAACCCGGCGATGGGGTAGCTGCCGGTAGCTGCCACCACGCGCACGCATGTCAGCGGATTGAACGCCCCACCTCCACCTCCACCCCCGCCGCCGCCTCCGCCTCGCTCTTGCCCTGGCCCGCCTGATGCGGCGGAAGCGACCGCTGTCGCCACCGCCTCCGGGTCCCCGCCCTGGGGCAGCTCGGCGGCAGCGAAGCGTGGCGCGCCGGCGGCCGTGAGGAAGGCGTAGCATCCAGCCATGGCTGCAGGTTCCGGGGTGAAAGGGGCAGGAGGCAGGCGCATGAAGCAGCAAATGCGGGGTTGGAGAGGCGTGCGGGTAGAAGCGCAGGAGTGCGGGTGGTCGCAACCCCCGCAACCACAGGCTTCGCTTCCTAATGGCGTGTTTTTCCGTGCATGCATACCGGTTGGCGGCTGCGCAGGCGGCCAGGGCGGAGGGGACGGCGGCAGCGGCGCCAGGGGTGGCAGCGGCGGGGGCGTGCCTGGTGCAGCGGCTGTAGCTACAGCACCCAAGGAAATGGAACCTGGCGCAGGCCCGCTATCGCTGCCGCCGCCAGCAGTGCGCGCGTCTGGCGGTGGGGCGCTTCGAAGCGTGGCGGGGGGCAGAAGCGCGCGGCGCGCTCGCAGCCACTCCTCGCGCCGGGCCACGGAGCGACCTGGGTTGGAGCGTTCAGCGTTGAGAAGTGGAGGGGTGGGGAGGGGAGGTGGGCGGGGTGGGTGTGGGCGGGAGGTCTGCCCAGGGCGTCCGCTGGGCTGCCACGCCCATCTTTTTCCCGTCATTTGGATAATGCAGCGACTGTATAACCGACTAGCTTATGTGCACTAGCGACGAAGCGGGCGCAGCGACGGCTCACTCGTCAAGTGCACCATCGCCTTGCTCTCCAGGCTGCTGCTGGCTCTATGATGCCCTTGCATTCCATTATTCAAGTCCAAAACATCTGCCAGCACCGTGCCGATGACGAGCAGTAAACAAACAGGCAAGCCCGAATTTACAAAGCCGCGCATCGTCAAATGTCGTCTAGAGGCCATGATAATATTTGCGTAGCAACGCTTGTGATAGATGCATGTGCAAGAACCTTGCTAAATGCGTCGACTGTCGCGACTGGATGATCCGGATCCCAAGTCTTAGCGCGAAACCTATTCAGCCCGTGAGCCCGCGGAAGTCTGGAGCATGTCACACGGATGAAATTGCTTCACAGAGCACAGGACTCTATATGCAAGATGGGGTCTATTGGGTGGAAACGGTTCACAGGGGAAAAGTAACCCGACGTGCTGCACGGCGAGCTTTTGAGACACGAACAATGCAATCACGCTCGACGTCGTCTGGATAAGAATTGGGAGGGCGGTGAGGCCAGGATCGGGGTGCATCGCCCGACCGGCCAGGGTAGGAGGCGGGGGCCTGGAGAGGGGACCGACATTGGGATGCGCGGGGGGGGGGGGGGCGGGTGGGGGGCTAGGGGGACTGACGTGCCTCGGGGGAAAGCGTGCCGCTGCGGTTTACGCATTTACGCCTGCCTCTCTGTGTCCCTCCTGCGGGCCTCAAAACAGTAACCAACGCTCTTTAACCGCTGACATTTTACGACTCATAGCGAATGCGAATGCCTTTCTCAGAACCGTGACCATCCTTTGCCCGACGTGGCCTCGACGCGAGTCGGGACCAGGCCTGACGGCCTAAAATGACTCGAGATATCTCAAATATGAGAAAGCATCGCCCGATGAGGCTGTCTGCGGTCTTGGCGTTCTTGGCCCTAACATCTTCCGCAGCGCTGGCGCAAATCCAGCCGGAGACGGACCCGGAGAAGATTGCACAGAGTGAGTAAAGCATGTCTGCAAGCATGCATCGGTAAGCGCGTCGCCAGAACAGGGTGACCCCGAGGTCCTGCGCGTGCGGTGCGTGAGTTTGCTGTGGCCACGGGGCGATGCAACGTGCGCGGGAATATATACAATGCGGCTTACTTACCCAGGGCAGCTATCAGCGTTCCAGGCAGGGCCGAGGCACGGCTTTGGCGTAAGGGCATCGTGAGGCCGAATTCGGAAGCCAGCTCGCCACGGGTCCATGCCGGAGGCTGTTTTGCTGGTACTGGAAACAAAACAACCTATGCTGCTATCAACACCGGAGGGGGAGGCCGCGGGGGTCCGGGTGCGGGCTGTACCCGGTGGTCCTGCAACGACCGAAACACACACGCCACGTGTCGCCGCAGCTGGCACATCGGCTTGCACAGGGGGTCGGCTAGCCCTCGCCATAGACATTGATCCACAATGCTGTCGAGCTTGATGTTGAGATTATGTACGCAAGGATTTGCTTTGGATGCCAGGTCAGCAACTCGTCCAGCTGTCCAGCAACAGCACGAGCGACGCAGGTTGCGAGCTCTCCGGCTCTGCCTTTACCTGCGATGCACCAGCGCTTGTCGCCCCCATCATGTGCACCTCCAGCACCCCACACCACTTGCGCTATTGCGTGGCAGCCACCATCTCCTGTCTGCTGCCGCTTCCCTGCGCCTTCCTTTGACCGCTGTTGCGCAGTCTGCCGCGTGGCCACCCAGACCGACCCCATCTGCACCAACGGCGGCTATCTCAATGCGCTGTTCCGCACGCCCAACTCCGACAGGTGTGTGGTTGGTTGATTGGTTGGTTGGTTGGTTGGTTGCTTGGTTGGTTGGTTCTTCAACCAAGGCCCCGTGTCCCTGTTATGCTGGGATGACGGGGGTGTGGGGGGTGTTTGGTAGGCATAGTTGTACAGCAGTTGGGCTGGGGCGTGTACGGCAACGGATCGGTTGAAAACACACAGGGGCTGCGTGGCAAAGCGGGGCCTGTGTGGCAGCGCCCAAGCCAAGGTCGCAGTCATCAAGGTCACCGCATGTCATCACTGCAAGACCACTCCCGCCCGCCGCCCTGCTCACCCCCACTCGCACACCGACACGCAGCTGCGGGCACTGCATCTGTCCGGACGGCTGGGGCGGGCCCGACTGCTCAGGTGAGGTGGGGCGGTGGGTGGGTGGGTGGGCGAGGTGGTGAGGTGGGCAGGGTTGAGGTGGGCAGAGGCGCCACAGAGAGGCAGAGACTCGAAACTGTCGGATTCAGAAAAGTGTGGAAGACCCATCGCCGATGGTTGCCTGCGCCCACACTGCGACCACACTGCATCACACCACCTCACACAAGCCCACGCCCCTCACCTGCCTCATCGTCGTGCTCCCGACGTGCTGACCTGTTTCCTCTGCTGACGTGCCGACCCGCTCACGCCTGCCGACCCGCGCACACCGACTTGACCCGCGCACACTCGCACACACCGACGTCCCGCCCGGTCGCAGCCTGCCAGCGGGTGGACGTGTGCCCGCCCCAGCCCATGCCCGACGGCTCGCTGCTGCCCGCCGCCGCATGCACCTCCGACTCGCCGCTGCCCAACGACGAGGAGGCGCTGTACGGCAAGGTGTGGCTTGGGGGGGGGGGTTGTGGTTACCAGCCCAAACTAAACCAATCTAAAGGAAGCGGAGTAAGGGGGGGTAAGCCGCCCATGCGGAGCGGTGTCTATCACATTGAGAAAGTGCCGGTTTGGGTTGCAAGGACATATGGCGATGGGGGTGGGGGTGGGAACTGGCAGGAGGAAGGAGCGATGGCAAAGGTTTGTGTGCGTGCGCGTGCATGTGCGTGTGCGTTTTCATGTCGATGTCATCGGGCTTCGTGTGCTAAGACAGCACACCAGCAGTTGCTGTGTGGAGGAGGACGCCGCTGCAGCCCGCGCCTGCACACACGCGCCCATGTGTCTCTGCCTCATGCTCTCTCTGACTCCCCCCCTCTCTCTCTCCTGTCTCCCTTTCCCGACCCGCCCTGTCCCGTGTCCCGTGTCCCGTGTCCCGTGTCCCGTGTCCCGTGTCCCGTGTCCCGTGTCCAGACGCTGGCGTGCACCTGCGGCGGCGACGACGTGTCCACCCAGTACTTGTGCAACAAGCAGCCCGCCACCAACTGGGTCATAAGCCTGCTGCCCAGCAACGCCAGCGCCGACTGGGCGGCGGGCAACGCCGTCGCCACCGTCATCGAGCGCGCCGGCACCCCGGACAACGTGCGTGGCCGTGTGTGGGGGGGGGGCGGGGGGGGGGGAGCGGGCGGCAGCAAGAGAGCGGGGGAAAGGGGGTAATTCATTCCAGAAACCAGAAGCGAAACGACCAAGAGAACCCGGGGTGGTGGTGGTGTTGAGCGGGGCAGCACGCCGGCGCCAGGGTTAGTGCCAACCACGGCATGAGGCATCTTCCCATGGCCATGCATCGCCGTCGCTGCCCACATGCCTGCACGCCACGCATGCGTGCCCACGTCGCGCCATGTCCGGCCGCGCCCGGCCCCGCTGCTGGTGCTGATGCTGTCGTCGTCGCCGCCACTTGACTGCCTCACAACAAACAACGCTGTCGACGTCGCCGCCACCACCACCACAGAGCATCACCCTGTACCCGTGCGACCCGGCCGGCAAGGACGACTGCTGGAACGAGACGCGATACGAGTGAGTGATTACGGTATACGTCCGTATTGGTACATCAAGTCACCTAGCTGTGCCTTGCTTGCCTTTGGGAGTGCGCCTTGCTCTTTGCGAATGCTCCTAGATTTAGCCGCTCGTTGCCCGGTTTATACACTATGGTATGAGATGACAGCGTGCTTGGATCGATCTTCCGCGTCCTTGCACCTCCACAGCTACGCCTACCCTGGCGTCTGGGACGGGCTGTTCAAGGGCTGTAGCTGGAAGACCAACCAGCCCTGCATCAGCCCCATGACCGGCGCCGACTGTCTCACCTTCACCTGCGGCCAGAGCGACGTGCGCTGCCCGGCCAGCTACATGGTGCGTGTGCGTGAGCGTGTGTGAGCGTGCGTGGGCGTGTGGGGGCGTGCGTGTGGGGGCGTGCGTGCGTGTGGGGGCGTGCGTGCGTGTGTGGTGGCGTGCGTGTGCGGGGGCGTGCTGGTGGTGGGGGCGTGCGTGCGTGCGTGCGTGCGTGCTGGTGCTGGTGGTGGTGGGGGTAGTTCATTCCAGAAACCAAAAGCGAAACGACCAGGAGAACCCCGGGGGGTGGGGGCGAAGGGGTGGCTTGTGGGCTGGTCGTGGTGCGGAAAGGCGGCAAACGAATGGAAGTGGCCTTAGGTCGCATGTCCCAGGAACCCCGACCAGGCAACCGACCGAGCGAATGCGCCCAAACACTCCCCCCCTCGCCGCTGACTGCTCGTCACCCTGCTTGTCCCTCCCTCCCTCCCTCCCTCCCTCCCTCCCTCCCTCCCTCCCTCCCTCCCTCCCTCCTTTTCGCAGTCCAAGTGCCCCGGCTACACGCCCACCAGCTGCGGCAAGGCGCCCGGCAGCAACAAGTGAGGCGCATGGCAGGGTGGTTAAGGCAGGGCAGGGGGGCGAAGGCGGCAGCGCATATGTAGGAGAGGAGGAGGGTGCTCTATGCGAGGGCCCGCCCGGAGGCTAGGAGGCGTCGGCGTGGGCGACTACGCAGGGCGGCGGCGAGTCGCCTCTGCAAGGCCCTCCCTAGCCTTTGTCAACCCCCCTTCCGCGTTTCTCTTTGGCTTCTAGAATGCCCTGCTCCCTTCCACGCACCTCCGCACACGTCCACACACCTGCCCGCGCATCCTCAAACGCCTCCTCATACCCCACGCCTCCTCACACCTCCTCCTCCACATCTCCCTCGTCATTGATTAAACATGCATGGCACCCCCCACCACCACCACACACACACACACGCAGTGCTTACTGGATGCACCACTGCCTGCCCGGCACCTACCCGGCACCCGGCAAGGCGCTCAAGCTGTCCTGCAAGATGAGCAAAGGGCCGGACGGCGCCTTCCAGTGCTACATCACACAGGTGCGGTGCCGTGGGGCGCGTGGTGCCGTGGTGGGCGCGTGGTGTGGTGGGAGCGAGGGTTCGGCGGGTGCGATTGCGGACCTGGGAGTGAGGGACATGGCCCGGGCGTGGGGGCGGAGGGTGGGTGGAAGGTGTGCGGGGGGGGGGGTAGCCATCCATCGGATGGTGTTTATCAAATGGTTGTGGGGGGGGGGCGTCGGGGCGGTGGGATGGGCGTGGCAGTCGGTGGCAGGAAAGCGGCGGCCTGCAGGGTCGGCGTGTCCGCCCACCCTCCCTTCCTTTGCATGTGCTGTGTGGCCCCCACGCGGCACCGCCCTCACCGCCACCCGCCACCCCGCGGGGGCGTCCTCAACACGGCTGCTGCGCCACGCAGGAGGGGTCCTACGTGGCGTCGCTGGGGATGCGCTGCGTGACCGGCACCTGCATCTACCGCATGCCGCCGCCGCCGCCGCCCTCGCCGCCGCCGCCGCCGCCGGACACCCCGCCCTCGCCGCCCTACAGCCCGGGTGCGGAGTGCGGGGTGGGGTAGTTCATTCCAAACCCAAGCGAAACTCCTTAGACCCTGAACCCGAAACCAGCCAGGGATCGGAGGAGGTGTAATCGTGTTCTGCGGGACGCGTCAGCAGGAGCGTTGGGTGGGCGCTTTGCAGCGACTTGCCTGCTGGGTACGGCGCAATACGGCATATTGAAAGCAAGGGTTGCCCTATCACGTGCAGGTCCGCACGACGACCCGCCGCCGCCGCCCTTTGTGCCGCCCTCGCCGCCGCCGCCACCTCTTCCGCCGCCACCCTCGCCGCCTCCGCCGCCGCCGCCGCCGCCCTCCTACATCCGCACGCACACCGAGGTGGGCGCATCAGCGCATTTGATGTCTCTCAATTACAGAATGTCCAATCATGCCATCTTTGCTGTATGCCATTTTGCACATTATCAACAGGTTGCGTTGCTGATTGCCATCGGCATCACCGTCGCCGGCCTCATGACCGCCGCCGGCGTACTGTCGTACCGCGACAACGCCATCGCCAACGCCTGGCAGTCAGCCGCCGCCAACGACCAAGCACCGTCGGGCGGCGGCGGCGGTTGGGGCGGCGGCGGGGGCGGCGGCGGCCGTGGCGGCCGCGGCGGCTTCGGCACACCGCGCGGTGGCGAAGCTTCTGTTCCGCTGCTCAACTCTGGTAGGTGGGGATGAGCGCTGGCTAGCTCATCACGCTGCATCCCCGTCCGTAGCTTGCTCAGCAAGGGGGTCTTTTACGAAGCAGGGCCGCCAGGCCGCTTTACCAACCGTTAATCGTGCCATTGACGAATCCCCTTCCCGCACGTGGTTGGCTTTCCCGGCACGCTCAGCCCACGCGCCGTCGCCGCTTGAAAGCGGGGTCGTGTATGACGACCCCTACGATGAGGACGAGGGCGGGGGCGGGGGCGCGGGGGCAGGCGGCGGCGGCGGCGTGGCGGGCGGCGCGCCGGTGGTGCTGACGTGGACCAACATCCACTACCGCGTGCAGGTGTGTGTGCGTGTGTGTGTGTGTGTGTGTGTTTCCTTCGTCATTAATTTAACATGCATTGAACCCCTTGCCCCCCCTCCGGACAACGCCATATGCCTCCCTCCCGCAATTCCCCACACGCAACAACAACAACAACGCAGCGCGCCAGCGGTGGCAAGCTGCACATCCTGCGCGGCATCAGCGGCGTTGCGGGCAGTCCCGCGGCGCTGGCTGCGACTGGCGGCGGGGGCGGCGGCGCTGGGGCTGGGGCTGGGCGGCGCGGCGGCGGCGGCATGCAGGCAGTCATGGGGCCCAGCGGCGCAGGTGCGGCCCTGTGAGAAAAATCATTGCCGGGTGGTCAGCAGCCGGCCTTTGTTTGGGGGGGAGGAGCGCTCAAGGTGCACGTGGCATGGGTTTGCAACAACTGAACACCCTATTGGCCACATCAGCTGCCCGCTCCCATCCGCTCTCCTCTCCCCAAGCCGGCTCACCGCCACCTGTCACCGCAGGCAAGACCACGCTGCTGGACGTGCTGTCGGGGCGGCGCACGGGCCCCGGCCGCAGCGGCCAGATCCGCATCAACGGCAACCTGGTCACGCCACACCAGGTGGGCGGGGGGCGGGGCGAGGGCGGGGCGGGGCGGGGCGGGGCGGGGCGGTGGGTGGGAGCTTGGATGAATGTGTAGGTTGGACGGTGAACTCGGGATGCGGTGGGAAGGGCATTGGACGCATAATGACACACACACACGCCCCCCCCCTTGCCAGCTCCCCGGCGCCCCCCCGTCATTAATTAAACATGCATGCCCCCCCCCCCCGCTCACAGGTCCGCGCCCTCAGCGGCTACGTGCTGCAGGACGACGTGCTGCCCGGCACCTCCTCCGTGTTCGAGTACCTGGCCTTCAACGCGCTGCTGAGGCTGCCGCCGCACAGGTGCGTGGGTGCGTGGGCGGGTGGGTGGGTGCGTGGAGAAATGGTGGGAGTGGTGTGTGTGTGGTGGAGGTGGGAGGTTGAGGGCGGTGGGAGAGGGTGCTTGCACTACGGAGTCTGCTGGTATGGTATTGTCGGAAGAAGCGGCGGGGGCCAGGCGTGTGTGTGTGTGTGGTTGGGGCAACCCTGGCGTTGTTGCACTTCCCGTCTCACAACCACAGCCAGCACGGCACCACCTGCCCTGTGCTGTGGCTGACACGGGGTCGGGTGGGGGGGTCCGGGCTCATCACGTGACGCCGCGCTCGCAGGCACTCGCAGCGGCAGCGCGACGCGCGCGTGTGGGGCCTGGTGCGGCGGTTGGGCCTGACCAAGGTGGTGCACAGCCTGATTGGAGACGCACACGTGCGCGGCCTCAGCGGTGAGCGGCGGTGGCGGCTTGAGAGGCTCTGGTGGCGCGTGTGGTGCGGGGGCGTGGGTTGGGTAGGTTGCTCCAGAACCCAAAAGCAAGCCAACCATTGGGGCTGGGGGTAGAGCTGGCGTGCGCACTGCCATGATGGGGGGGGGGGGGGGCGGCGCAATGCCGATTGATACAGTCGCGCTTGCTGCTGAGGCCTTTTGCTCCCAGACACTGCCGACTGGGGCTGGGCAGCAGCCAGCAAGGAGCAAGTAGCCAGCGAGAAGCAAGTAGCCAGCGAGAAGCAAGTAGCCAGCAAGGAGCAAGTAGCCAGCAAGGAGCAAGGAGCCAGCAAGGAGCAAGGCGCTTATTAAGCAACGCGCATGCGAATGCCGCGAGTATTTAAACATGCGGTGTGCTGTGTGTGACGGTGCTGCTGTTGTTGCTGCTACTGCCACCGCCGCCGCCACACGCGACAGGCGGCGAGAAGCGGCGCGTGTCCATCGCCGTGGAGCTGCTGACGCGGCCGGGGCTGCTGCTGCTGGACGAGCCCACCACCGGCCTCGACTCCACCAACGCCGCGCGCGTGGTGGAGGTGCTGGGCGGGCTGGCCGCGGGCGGCGTCAACGTGCTGCTGTCCATCCACCAGCCGCGGCCCGACGTGCTGCGGGCCATGGACCGCCTGCTGCTGCTCAGCGGCGACGGCCGAGTGAGTCCCCCGCCATTGCACCCGAACCCCCCGTGTTCTCTTCCCATCTCTCCATCTCTCCATATCCAAAACTTGCACTAATCCGCACCCTACCTACCACTGTCTTGGCCGCGCCGCCTGCCCTCGCAAGCTCCAGAAGCCCTCAACACCTTTTAAGAAAGAATCAATGCAATACGGTATTATAGTTGAACTCGGCACCATTGCCCGGTCGCACAGGTGGTATACGCGGGCGACGTGGCCGCCGCCGCCGCACACTTCGCTGCGCTGCCGGCGCTGCCCGGCCTGCCACCCGAGATGGCCCCGCTCACGCCGCCGGACGCGGCCAGCGGCATCAACATCGCGGACTGGCTGCTGGACTTGGTCATCAAGTGAGGGAGTGGAGGGGGGCGGGGTGGGCGTGCGGGGGGCGGGGGCGGGGGGGCTGGTTTCAGGGCGTGAGAGGGCTGGTGTGGCACGCGTGGGCGTGCATATGGGGGCGTTGTATGGCGTGGTGTGACGTGTCTGGCGGAGCGGCGCGCGGGACCTTACGTAGCGGCCCTGAATGTGTCGCTCTCGTGCTCGGGACTAGTACCGTACTGTAGTGCCTGCACGACCTGTACGACACCCTTATGGTGAGAGCTCATTTTAAAAAGTGTTTTAAAAGAGTGTTCGTGGTCCCGCTTTCTCGCCTTCTTCACCGTCCCCTGCTTCAGGTCGCCGCGTGAGGCGGTGGCGGCCATGGCGGACGCCTTCGGCGCCTCGCCCGCCGCCGCCGCGGACGCCGCCACCGCCGCCGCGCTGGCGGACAGCCCGCGGCCGCTGCCGCCCGCCAAGTACTCGCCGCCCTACCTGCTGCAGGTGGGTGCGTGCGGGGGTGGGGGGTGGTAGTTCATTCCAGAAACCAAAGGGGGGGTTGTGAATACCAGCCCAAACTAACACACGCACCTCATCACGGCACCCACCCCCATTCCTTCTCCTCGCTCTGTGGGAGGGCTCGGGTTCTGGGCCTGCGTGTCTTTTCGCTTGGGCTTGGAATCAACTACCCCACCCCCACCTCCACGCACCCCCACCTCCACGCACCCACCTCTACGCACCCCCCCCCCCACCTGCAGCTGCGCGCGCTTTCGGTGCGGCTGCTGCGCAACACCTACCGCCACCCCTTCTCCGTGGCGCTCAACTTCGCGGCCACGCTGGCGGTGGCGGTGTGCCTGGGCCTCATCTTCAAGAACTCGGGTGAGGGGCCGGGGCGTTCGGCTTAAGGAGGAGGAGGGAGGAGGAGGGAGGAGGAGGGAGAGGCAGGGGAGGCGGGCGAGGCAGGGGACGCGGGGGAGGGGGGGGGGAGGAGGAGGGAAGCGGGCGAGCGAGGGAGGAAGGGACAGGGCCAACAGGTCCACAAGAGAAAAGGGTGCTTCGTTGCGGAACGCGTCGCTCAGGCGTTTGTTTGTGCGCCAGGGCGGGAGGGTCCTCTTTACCTACCTCTCTCTCTCCCTTCCCCCCGAATAAACCCCACGACCAAACCCCCAACGCAATGCATCACGCAATGCAGGCACGGAGACCGCCGGCATCCAAAACCGCCTGGGTGTGCTGTTCTTCATGCTGCTCTACCTCTCCCTCATGGCCCTGTCTTCACTGCCCATCTGGCGCGACGAGAAGCTGCTGTTCATGCGCGAGCGCGCCAGCGGCGTGTACGGCACACGTGAGCTGTTGCCGTACTGCTGCCGCCGCACTGCTGGTGCCGTACTCCCGCTGCGTGCTGTACTGCTGCTGCGTGCTGTACTGCTGTTGATCCGCACGCCCGCGCCATGCCCAGATTCCGCCACCCCACACTCCGCAAGAGCCCCACCAACCCCACCAACCCCACCAATCTCACCAACCCCGACCCCAAACCCCACCAATCCCAGCAACACCAAACCCCCAACTCCCCTAACCACACAACTCCCCTAACCCCGCACCAACGCACTCCCACCCACGCACTCCCACCCCATGCTCCACCCGCACCACCGCAGCCGCCTACTACGCCGCGGTGGTGCTGTTCGACCTTCTGCCGCTGCGCGTGCTGCCGCCCTCCTTCTTCGCGCTGGCCACCTACTGGATGGTGGGGCTGCACCCCTCCTGCGCCGCGTGCATCCTGTGGTTCATTGGTGAGCTGAGGGAGGGTAGGGTGGGGTGGGGTGGGGTGGGGTGGGGTGGCAGCAGGGGGGTGGGGGTGGCAGTGGGGGTGGCAGCAGGGGGGTGGGGTGGCAACAGGGGGGTGGGGTTGGCAGTGGGGGGGTTGTGGGAAGCCCCCGAATCGACTTGGGAATAGGAATGAACTAACACCCCCTCCCTGCCAACCCCTTTGCACCGCCTTTATCGACCCACCGCCACCGCCACCGCCACCGCCACCGCCACCGCCACCGCCACCTTCCAACCCACCCACCGCCACCCCACCCACCCGTTACCGCCCAACGGCAGGCATCCTGGTGTCCACCAACATCACCGCCGCCACCATGTGCCAGGCCATCGGCGCGGCGGCGCCCAGCAACGCCGTCGCCAACCTGGTGAGACAGATAGCTAGCTAGCTAGCTAGCTAGCTAGCACTGGTCTTCTGGTCGTGTCTTGTCTTGTCTGGTCTGGCTGGTGGCGGACCTCCTCCTGTCGCCAACTAATACTACTGGCCTCATACCCTTCTTACCTCGCATGCATGCTGACCGATGATCGCCACCTCCTGCTGCACCCGGCAGCCCCCGCCTGTCCTCACCCCTGTTCCCGTCCTCACCCTGTCCTCACCATATCTCTGCCACCTGACCCGCCACCTGCCGCTACCCGGGCTCCCCCTCTCCCCCCGCCCCTCTCCCCCACCCCTCGCCACCCCTCGCCACCCACCACCCGCCCCCCGCCCCCCGCTCCCCGCCCCCCGCTCCCCCTGACCAGGTGGGCTCGCTCACGCTCATGCTGCTGCTGCTGTTCGGCGGCTTCCTGCTCAACAAGGACGCCGTGCCCGCCTACTGCGCCTGGGTCAGCCGCGCCAGCTTCTTCAACTACGCCTACGAGGTGCGGGAGGCGTGGCGTGTCATGCGTGTGTGCCTGTGTGTGTGTGTGTGTGTGTGTGTGTGTGTGTGTGTGTGTGTGTGCCTGTTTGTGTGCCTGTGTGTAACAACGGGTTTACAGGCGGCCTGACGAGTCTCGTGAGCGAGTACTCGGGACAGCCAGCGACAGCGAGGCATTTAGGCCACACGCTGCCGCTATCACGCGTCTCCCCTGCCCAGAGCGCAGCCAAGCTCTGGAGTCCACCGGGGGGACGCTCCAACCAACCTGGACCACGCCAGTAACCTCAGAAGGGTTACTGCTGTGTGTGCGTGCGTGCGTGCGCGCGCGCGCGTGTGTGTGTGTGTGTGTGTGTGTGTGTGTGTGTGTGTGTGTGTGTGTGTGTGTGTGTTTGTGTGTGTGTTTGCGCCTGTTTGTGCGTGTTCATGTGTCTGCATCGTGTCCTGGAAACGGCGGTGAGGACAGGAATTCAACAACATGCTACACCGCAATGCCACCATGTCTCGGCACACCCCACACACCCCTTCTGCCCCCCCCCGGCCTCCTCCCCCCCCCATCGGCACTTCATTATTGATTAAACACCATCCATGGATGGCTACCCCCCTCACTTCTCGGCGACCCGCCACCCCGCCCAAAGGCCCTGGCCATCAACGAGTTCCACCACTTCCCGCTGGACTTCACTTTCACCGCGCCCATCAATACCTCGGCGCTGCCGCCGCTGCGCATCAGCGGCGACGGCGTGCTCAAGGAGTTCGGCTTCGAGTGAGGGAAGGGGGGGCTTGGGGGTTGGGGGGACGGAGGAGGGTCGGAGGGGCGGGGTTGCTGAGGGGCGGGGTTGCTGCTGAGGGGTAGCTTGGACACGGCAGGGGGGGGGGGGCGGAGGGGGCGGCTTGGGTAGGGGCGGGGCGGCGTGGGGCCCTGGGTAGGGGAGGAGGTGGAACCGGATGGGGGGAAGTTCCATGCGCCGCAGAGGTTAGTGGGGAGGGGGAGGGGGGCTGTTGGAGCGGGGGGCTTGCTGACAGGATGGCAGTGACTCGAGGACTTCTGAACGCCGTGTGAAACGCACCCCACCGCACTTGAGAGGAAGCAGCACCGCGGCGCTGAAACGGCTGCATGGGCAACCCCTCGCATCGGTGCAACAACCTCCTTGCAACGCCTTATCAATATCTGACCTGTCCGATTTTAGCTTCCCACTCACCACCTCCCACTCACCACCTCCCACCCACCACCTCCCACCCATCAACGCCGCCCCTCCCCCCAAACACACACACCCCCAGCGTGGACCTGTTCTACCTGGACCTCACCATGCTGGCCGTGCTAGGCGCCGCCTGCTGCGGCCTCACCTACTTCTTCCTCTACTTCTCGGGTGGGTGGGTGGGTAGTGGAGCCGGAGGGGTGGGGGTGGGGGGCAGTGCATTCCCCAGAACCCAAGGGCCAACCAACCGAGTGAGCCCCAAAAGGGAGGGTTGGGTCATGGGGTGGGTGGTGCAGGCGGGTAAGGTAGGCAGCCGCCGCCGCCGCCGCCGCGTGTATGTGTGTGCATGGGAAGAAGAGAGCGGGAGCCGCGAGCGCAAGCAGGGCGGTGTGGTCATGCGCACACACCAGCACACACGCAGCACACACCGCCACCTCCACAACTATTTCCGCAATAACCCGGGCACACACAATCTTTCACACGTTCTCTCTTTCACACATTTTCTCTCACATACACACACACACTCTCTCTCACACACACACACACACACACACACACTCTCTCTCTCTCTCTCTCTCTCTTTCTCTCACGAACACACACACAGGCCACACGCTGCTGGACGACTTTGAGGACCTCACGGGGCGCACCGTGGCCTGGCTGCTGCTGCGCGCGCAGGCGGCGGGCGAGGTGGGCGAAACGCGGCGTGTAGAGGGGTGGCGGTGGTGGGGCTGTGGTGGGGAGGCGGCGGCGGAGGCGGCGGCGGCAAGGGGTGCGGGGGAAGCGGGAAGTGGGAGGGGGGAGGTCCAGGGTGGTGGTGGAGGGGGGGGGTGACGTGCATGTGGTGCACACGTGCCGCTAGAGCTGGAACCAACCGCAGCTGGAGCGGTGCGGCTGCCGGTTGAGTTTGAGTGTGTGGTCCTTGTTGCGTAATTCAAATGAGATGTGTTCTCCTGGCGTGTGCTGCAGGCGATTGCGGCTGTCGCGCGCCGCCTCGGCGCCGCCGGCCGCCGCTCCGCCGCCGTGGCCGCCGACCGCTTCCGTAACCGCCGCCGCCGCGGCGGCGCCGGCGCCGGCGCCGGCGCCGGCGCCTCCGCCGCCACCGGCGCAGCGGCGGCGGACCAGGCGCACGCGGCGCTGGATCCGCTGCTGCTGCCCGAGCCTGGATCTGGATCCAATTCTGATGACGAGGACCGCGAGGTGGACGAGGCGCGTTCCGTCATGAGCCCCGCGGCCTCCATGGCGGCGCCGCTGCCGTCGCCTGGCGGTTTGGATCTGCCAACCGCCGGCTCCGCGGCGGCGGCGCTGCCGCTGCCGCCGCTTGGGACCATGGGCGCGGAGGAAGCCGCGGAGCGGGCGGCGCATGCCGCCGCGGCGGCGGCCGCGGCTGGCGGCGGCGCCGGCGGCGCCGCCGCCGGCTTTGTGGCAGTGACGCTGCCCGGCGCCGGCTCCGGTCTGTCCACCGGCACGGGGCCCATGGCCCTGTCGTGGGAGAACATCAGTGTGCGGGTGCGGCTGGGTGGCGGCCGCATCCGATACGTCCTGCAGTCCGTCAGCGGCATCAGTGGCCCCGCGCCGCCGCCGCTGCCGCCCGCCCGCACCTCCCTGGGAGGCGGCGGCGGCGGCGGCGGCGGCTCGGCATCGCCGCCCGGCGGCCGCAAGACCGGCAGCATCACCGCTGGCGGCGCCAGTGCCGGCGGCGCCCCTGCTGTTGTGCATGTGGTGGGCTGGCCGGCCCTTGCGCCTGCCTCCGCCGCCGCCACCATCGGCCCCGCCACTGCGCATGACGCCGACGGCGGCGCCGCGACCGCAGTCGACGCCAGCGGCAGCAGCCACACCAGCAAGGCCAACGGCAGCAGCCGCCACGGCTCGGCGGCGGTGCTACAGCCAGCCGACGGCTCCGCCCACGACGGCGGCGCTACAGCCGGCTCTGGCGGCTCCTCGGCGGCGGCGCTACAGCCGCTGTCCATGACGCCGCCGCCGCCGCCGCCGCCGTCAGGCAGCAGCACAGGCGCCAGCGGCATCTTCTCTCGCCTGGGCCTGACGCCGTCGGCGGCGCTGTCGCGGCTGCGTCACCACCGCGCCAGTGGCGACGGCGCCGGCACGGCGGCGGCGGCGCAGTACCAGTACGGCGGCGTGTGGAGCACCGACACGGCGGCGGCGGTGGCGCTGCAGGCGGCGGACGCGGTGGGCGGCCGCTGCTGCCTTTTTGCCATCGTGGGCCCCAGCGGCGCGGGTGGGTCATGGTCGTGCGCCTGGTGCCCCTGCTGCTGCTGACACGTGTGTGATTGCGGCTGCCAAAGGTCCAGCGAGTTTGCAAGTCTACCTGAAGTGTGCCGCTGTCAAAGTCGCTTCCTCCGGCAGCAGCGTGCAGGCCGTTGATATTGTATCTCTGAACTGTATCACTGACGAAGCTATCTTGGACGTGCTCCCACCATCCACCTTGTTTTGCGTTTCCAAGGATGCTTTGCAGTTTGCACACACACACGCCGCACTCATCCCTGCTACCCACCCTCGCCCCCTCGGCCTCCTCCTACCCACGTAACGCCTATTCTACGTCTACCTCGTCATTAAATTAAACATGTATGGCACCCACCACCTCCCACCGCCACCTCCCACCGCCGCCTCCCACCGCAGGCAAGACCACGCTGATGGACGTGCTGTCGGGACGACGCCACGGCGCGGCGGGCGGCGTGACGGGCGAGATCCGCATCAACGGGCACTGCGTGGGCGCGGCGCAGCTGAGGAAGGTGCGACGTGACAGCGTGCGTGCGTGCGTGCGTGTTTGCGTATTTGCGTGCGTGTTTGCGTGCATGAGTGCATGGGTGCATGGGTGCGGGTGCATGGGTGCGGGTGCATGGGTGCGGGTGCATGGGTGCTTGGGTGCGGGTGCTTGGGTGCGGGTGCTTGGGTGCGGGTGCATGGGTGCGGGTGCATGGGTGCGGGTGCGGGTGCTTGGGTGCGGGTGCATGGGTGCATGGGTGCATGGGTGCGGCATGAGTGTGTCTTCAGCAAAATCTCGCGGCGAGGACCAAGGGGACAAAAGGGGCGGAGGAGACGGGGGTTTCCACGGGCACGAAGAGGGGGCGGGGCGGACACCATAGGTGAGCTCGCGGGGCGATGCTGGCTTCAACTTATCGTAATATAGTAGCAGTCAAGAAGGCCCCGAAGGCTCCGAGTGGCTCCGAAGGCCCCGAGCGGCCCCGAAGGCCCCGAGCGGCGTGACACATCTCACTCGGCAGACGGCTGCCATAAACCAACCTGCACGGATGTATCCACTTCCACCTTCCTCCATACCATCTTACCTTCCTCCTCCCTACCTCCCTCCCTACCTCCCTCCCTACCGCCCTACCTGCCTACCTAACAGGTGTGCGGCTACGTGGCTCAGGAGATCGTGCTGCCCGGCACCTCCACCGTCACCGAGTACCTCACCTTCCACGCCGCGCTGCGCCTGCCCGCGGCCCTGGTCCGCGCCCGCAGCAGTAGCAGCAGTAGCACCAAGCGACGAGCGGGCGGCAGCAGCAGCGGCAGCGGCAGCGGCAGGGATGCGGCGGAGGCTCCGGCGGCGCTGACGCCTGTTCAGGCGCGGGTGGCGGCGGTTATTGCCGAGCTGGGTCTGACGCGGGTGGCGAAGAGCCTCATCGGTGACGACTTCGTGCGCGGCCTTTCAGGTGCGCGCATGGGCGGGGCGCACAGTGCTTCTTGCCAAACCCTTTGACACGCACCCGACTGTCGACGTGTTCAAACCATCGGCTCGGTGGGGTGATAGCATTCAAGGGGGCACGCACATGGGCGGTGTTGGTGCTGGCGCAAGCCACGGCTCCTCTGACTGTGTGCATGGACACGCACTATGATGTGATCACGTGTGTTGTGACGGGGCTGCTACCGCCGCCGCCACACGCGACAGGCGGCGAGAAGCGGCGCGTGTCCATCGCCGTGGAGCTGCTGACGCGGCCGGGGCTGCTGCTGCTGGACGAGCCCACCACCGGCCTCGACTCCACCAACGCCGCGCGCGTGGTGGAGGTGCTGGGCGGGCTGGCCGCGGGCGGCGTCAACGTGCTGCTGTCCATCCACCAGCCGCGGCCCGACGTGCTGCGGGCCATGGACCGCCTGCTGCTGCTCAGCGGAGACGGCCAGGTGGGCGTTAATGACTAATGACTAATGACGAATGAAGCGGCATGCCCCCACGTGCCCACCAGCCGCAGAGCAAAGGAGCATGCGGGCGGCCCGGATGCTTCGGAGTCGCGTTGTCCTCGTTTCTGATGTCCTTTTGCATCATAATACACATAGCTCCTCACACACCCACTGACCCACCATCCCCCGCCCCCGCCATACGCACCATCCTATGGGTGGCTACCATAGTACACACGTCCTCACACACCCACTGACCCACCAACCCACCAACCCACCAACCCACTAACCCCCGCTCTTCCCCCCCCCCCTCGGCGGCCAGGTGGTGTACACCGGCCCCACCGACCGCATGCACGGCCACTTCAGTAGCCTGGGCTACAGCCTGCCCCTGGACTCCGCGGCTGTAGCAGGTGGGCTGTAGCAGGCGGGGGCGCGTGGGCCCGGGGGCGGGCAGGGGGCGGGCGGCTGTAGCGGGGGCTGCACACACGGGGGGTATCACAATGTGACGGTGGTGGCATCTGGCGCGCTACCCCGCCGGCGCGCGCCTCAGAGCGCACTTGCAACACGCACTTGCACTCCTTAGCCCTCCTTTACTCTCTGTCTTACTGCAAGGAACAAGCGATTCAACAGCAGTACGACTGCCACCCACCGTCGCCACGATGCCGTTGCCGAATGCCCCTTCGCACCGGCTCACTCACTCGCCCGCCCGCCCAAACCGACCCCCGGGCCACCCTGCCTGCACCCACATCCACTAATCCACCAACCCATTGACCCACAACCACCGACCCACTGGCCCGACCACCAACGCAACCAACCAAACCACCAACCCAACCGCCAACCACCCACGCCCACACCAGACGCGGTGCTGGACCTGGTGATCCGCGCGCCGCCCTCCGAGTCCGCGGCGCTGGTGGAGGGCTGGCGGGCCAGTGCGGTGGCGGGCGAGGACGCGGGCTGGGCGGGCCGCCTGCAGCTGGGCGACGCGCTGCTGCACGACCAGCGTGCCAAGGTGGGTGCGAGGAGTGCGTGCGTGCGGGCGCGTGAGAGGAGCGTTCGTGTTCGTGTTCGTGTTCGTGTGAGGGCGGAGCGGGGCAGGGCAGGGCGGGGCCGGGCGGGGCGGGGCGGGGCGGGGCGGGGCGGGGCGGGGCGGGGCGGGGTGGCCCACCTCATACCCTCTCCGCATAACGCACCCTCTCCACCTACGCGATCACGCTCCCGCCTTCCCATCACGCTCCCGCAGCCTCACCCTTTCCCTCTCCACCTCTCCTCATCTGCCCGCACCACCCGCCCGCGCCGCCACCACACCACACCGCACCACGACCGCCTGCCTGCGATTGCCTGCCTGCCCGCCTGCCTGCTACTGCCACTGCCACTGCTACTGCCACTGCCTGCCTGCCTGCCCGCTACTGCCCGCTACTGCCACTGCCACTGCTACTGCCACTGCCACTGCTACTGCTACTGCCACTGCCACTGCTACTGCTACTGCCACTGCCACTGCCACTGCCACTGCCACTGCCACTGCTACTGCCACTGCCACTGCCACTGCCACTGCCACTGCCACTGCCACTGCCACTGCCACTGCCACTGCCACTGCCACTGCTACTGCTACTGCCACTGCCACTGCCACTGCCACTGCCACTGCCACTGCTACTGCCACTGCCACTGCCACTGCTACTGCTACTGCTACTGCTACTGCCACTGCTACTGCTACTGCTACTGCTACTGCCCGCCTGCAGGCGCTGTCCTCGCTGCGCAAGTACGAGAGCTCCTTCGGCCACCAGGTGGCGGTGCTGTCGGGCCGCCGCGCCACGGGGCTGCTGCGCCACCCGCTGCTGCTGGGGCTGCACTTCGCCGCCACCGGGCTCATGGCGCTGGGCGTGGGCGCCATCTACTGGCACACCGGCCGCGACACGGGCGGCATCCAGGTGCTGGGGCCGGCGCAGTGGGGCGTGGGTGCGGCGTGGGTGGGGTGGGGGGGCGTGGGGTGGGGTGGGGTGGGGTGCGGGCTTGGGGTGCGGGCTTGGGGTGGCGGCGGCGTTGCGGTGTACCGGTGATGTGCGGTGGCGGTGGCGGGATGGCGGGTGGGGGGGCTGGCAGCATCTTGAGCATGTCTCTGCTGGCGCCGAGGTGGTGGGGGAGGGGGCATTGGTCGGCATGCGGTGAGGGTTGGTGGCGTGATGCGGCTGCGGCGGCGGTTGCGGTGCGTGTGGCAGTGTGGCAGTGGCACTTACGTGGCAGGGCCTCTTCCTGGGCAGCTCGTCCCCGGCAGCCATGCCGTGGCTCCCCACCACGTGCTCTCTTCCACGTTATGCGCTCCTGCCTTGTTCCTGACTCTGTGTGTGCCCTTTCCTCCTGTGTGCCTCATCCGCTCATACTTCACCCTCCCACATCTACACACACACGCACAGGTCTTTCATAGTTCTCTCCCTTGTGATCTCTAACACACACACACACACACACACACACACACACACACACACACACACACACACACACACACACACACCGCATGCACGCTCACACACACAGGACCGCTTCGGCGCGCTGTTCTTCATGCTGCTGTTCCTGTCGCTGCTGTCGCTCTCCTCGCTGCCGGTGTGGCGCGACGAGGCGCTGCTGTTCATGCGCGAGCGCGCCAGCGGCGTGTACGGCACCGCCGCCTACTTCACCAGCGTGGTGATGTGGGACGTGCTGCCGCTGCGCGTCCTGCCGCCGGGGCTGTTCACGGCCGTGAGCTACGGCATGATCGGGCTGCGCGCCAGCGGCCGGGCGGCGGCGGGGCACTGGCTGGTGCTGGTGGTGGCCAACATCACCGCCGCCGCCGCCAACATGAGCATCGGCGCGGCGGTGGGCAGCGTGGCGCTGGCGAACATGGTGGGTGGGGGCTTGTGGGGGCAGTGGGCGTGGGAAAGTGGGAAAGTAGGAAAGTGGGTGTGGAGAGGGAGGGAGGGAGTGGAATTGTTGTCTTATATGCGCGCGCAGGGCTAATGATAGTGCTGACAGCGCTCATCCAGAGCTCGTTCTGTTCAGGCAGCCTGAGTTGCCTTGCTGCTGCTGCCGCTCACGCTGTGTGTGCCGCCGCCGCTACTGCCGCTACTGCCGCCGCCGCCGCCGCAGGTGGGGTCGCTGTGCGTGCTGACGTCCACGCTGTTCGGCGGCTTCCTGCTCAGCCGCGCGCGCATGCCGCGGCTGGTGGCTTGGCTGGCGGACCTGAGCTACGTGCGGTGAGGAGGAGGAGGAGGAGGAGGAGGAGGAGGAGGAGGAGGAGGAGGAGGAGGAGGAGGAGGAGGAGGAGGAGGAGGAGGAGGAGGAGGAGGAGGAGGAGGGGGAGGGCCGGGATGCGCGAGGGAGGGAGAGGGGCCGGGAGGGGGAACTGTAACCACCCAACCACCAACCGCCAACCACCACCAGCCACCGCCAACCCGCTCACATCATATCACAACCACCAACCACCGCCGCGCCGCTGCTCTCCCTCTCCCGCTCCCGCTCCCGCTCCCGCTCCCGCCGCAGCTACGCGTTCGAGGCGCTGCTGATTGGCGAGTTCGGCGGCGCCGTCGGCTTCCGCTTCACCGGCTACCACCAGCCCGGCACGCCGCCGGACCAGGTGCCGTACGTGGACGTGACGGGCGACCAGGTGCTGCAGGTGAGGGGCTGGGGGGGGGGGGGGGCTGGGGGGGCTGGGGGGGCTGGGAGGGCTGGGGGCTGAGAGGGGGAGGGGGAGGGGGTTCCATGCATTTAAATTAATGACGAGGTAGACGTAGAACAGACGTTGCAACACACGTTGGCATACCGATGACCAGAAGGCGTAGTCGGCTCCGCGTGAGGAGGAGGGGCCCAAAAGGGAGGCTGAGAGAGGGGATCTGCAAGAAGGGCGGTGAGGAAAGGGGGATGGATAGGGTTGAAGGGTCGGGGGGGGGGGGGCGGGGACATGAGAAAGAGAGAGGTGAGTAGCGGGTGCGTGTAGGGAAGCTGTGTGGCGCAGGTGGTGGTGGAGGGGAGTGTAAGGGCGTGGCGGACCGGCAGCATGTCTTCCGCCACTCGCCAATAAGCCTGTACGTGCGTGCCTGGCCGGGCGTCCTCCGTGTCCTTGTGCTCATGCGCATATGCTCACGTGTTCATGCGCTCATGCGCTCATGCACTCGTGCGCTGATGTGCTGATGTGCTGATGTGCATGTGCCCGCAGACCTTCGGCTTCAGCACCGACGCCTGGCTGACGGACGTGTGCGGGCTGCTCGCCCTGATGGCCGCCTTCCTCACCACCACCTTCCTGCTGCTGCGCTACCGCGGCCGGCCCTGAGATTGGCGGGTTGTTAGCAGCTGGGTTAGTGCCTTGCTAGCCTGGTGTCACGTGCTAGCCTGGGGAAAGGCATGCGGGAGGCCGCTGGGCTGGCGCGGCCGACAGGGGGATCGGCGTGTTGCAGTGTTGCAAAAACAATATGGGTCGAGGGGAGGTCAGCGGCTGGGCGTTGCGGCCTTTGAAAGCTGGACAGGCTTTGCTATTACGTTGCAGCTGCGTCACGGGCATGCGTGTGTAAGTTGGGGCGATCGAGTTGCGAGTGCCAGGAGATGGATATGAGAATGCATTCATGAATGCGGGTGTGCGGTGAATGTGACGACTGTTTGTAGTTGCCGCCGTGCATTCTGTACAGAGCCGCCAGCGCCGGAGCGGGGGGTCGACTGACTGTCCTGCGTGCTGGAGAGGGTGAGGCCGCGGGGCCTGGCGCAGCACGGTACCTGGCTGTCACCATGGATACGACACATGCTTTCGTTACGCGATGACGGCTTCTGCAGCACGGGACGCTGTTAAACCAATTTGCATTTTTAAAGTGGTATTAGTTTGTGTGCGTATTTTTGCTGCTCGTGCACAACCTCGCTTCGGAACCTCGCGAGGCCAGCAGCCATGCTTCACCACCACGCGCACGCCTTTGCGCCTGCGGCGCAACGCAGCACCTTACGGCGCTCGCAGCTACTCGTTGCAAATGTCGCGTGCACTGGGGGCAAGAACCCGGCATCGCGGCCTGCGAAACGGTCGCGAGTGGAACTTATCAAGGAGCAATCAGATTACCTAAGGCACCCGCTCATGGAGGAGCTAGTGAATGACGAAACATTCATCACTGAGGACTCGGTGCAACTCATGAAGGTGGGCACCGCTTTGCCGGCTGTCACATGTCGATTGTCCTGAGGGTGGGTTAGGTGGACCACACAAAATCGCCGTTTGCATACGGTACCCTGTATTACACATTACAGCATTTAAAGCACATCGCATTTACCCCTCTCTGCTGTCGCCTGCGCAACAGTTCCACGGCTCCTACCAGCAAGATAATCGCGAGAAGCGCGCGTTTGGACAGGGCAAGGCTTACAGCTTCCTCATGCGCACGAGGCAGCCAGCCGGGGTCGTCCCGAACCGGCTGTATTTGGTGATGGACGACCTGGCCGACCAGGTGCGCGGGTAACCCCGGGACGGTCCGAAACCGGAATGACCACGCCCGACAAATGCATTTTTCTGCAAACATTGCATATATATGGCGGCGCGGATGGGGCTCGCGGCGCGTGGAGGTTGTGGGGGTGTACAGTGTATAATGGTTTTGACACATCCAGGTACAAGTTCCCACGACCTGTTCCCCACTCCCCCATCCCCCTCGCCACCATGCCCCTCGCCACCGCGTGCAGTTCGGCAACGGCACGCTGCGCCTGACCACGCGCCAGGCCTACCAGCTGCACGGCGTGCTGAAGAAGGACCTCAAGACCGTCTTTAGCACCGTCATCAAGAACATGGGCTCCACGCTGGCCGCCTGCGGCCAACGTCATGGGTCCCGCAGCGCCCTACACCAACAGGTGCGCGCGCGAGAGAGGCTGGCAAGTGAGGACAGGCCCCCGCCCAGTGCCCACCTAGACACCCACCCACTCGCCCGCAACTCTGCAAGCTACCGGCCTACCGGGCTACCGCCATACACTGGCTACCGCCGTACACGGGCTACCGTACAGGCAGCCACCCCACGCGCAAGCATGCTGCCACCTGCACTCCTTCGCCCGCGCCGGCCTGCCTGCACACAAACATATAACATACAAACACACGCACACGCGCGCGCAGGCCCGACTACGCGGCGGCCCAGAAGGCGGCGCTGGACTTAGCGGACCTGCTGACGCCCCAGTCGGGCGCCTACTACGACGTGTGGCTGGACGGCGAGAAGTTCATGAGCGCTTACAAGGAGGTGAGCGCGTGTGTGTGTGTATGGGGGAGTGGGGGGCCGTGAGTGGGCGTGAGAGATAGACACCGGTAGAGAGGGTAGCGTGAGTCGTGAGAGGGCGGGGGCGGGGGATGGCGAAGTGGGCGTGCGAAGAGGGGCAGGTTAGGCCGCCCGGCAGGCAGGCAGGCAGACAGGCAGGGAGCGAGGGAGGGTGCGGGCCATCAAGTGACAAAAGGGGCAGGCCTCAGTAGAAGGGCTGCTGTGGGATACAGGGGCCATGAACCCATGATGCAGTCCTAGGAAACCAAGCTGAAAGCCGCCACATCCACCAGGCTGCCGGCCGGCTGGCAGCTCCTTACCTCCGTACCACATGCAAACACCCGCTCCACCCCACATACACAGGACCCGGCGGTGACCGAGGCCCGCGCCTTTAACGGCTTCGGCACCAACTTTGAAAACAGCCCGGAGCCCATCTACGGCGCGCAGGTGCGTGTTCTGCTACCGCGTGCGTGGCCGACCGACTGACCGACCGCCACACGCCCACGTCACCATCTTCCGTGCCATGCAGCTTCCCAATAAAATGCATCTCTATTTTGATGCAGTTCTTGACCGCTCGCTATCTTGCTTTTGATGTTCATGCTGCTCTCCCTCCCTCCCTCCCTCCCTCCCTCGCAGTTCCTGCCGCGCAAGTTCAAGATCGCCACCACGGTGCCGGGCGACAACAGCGTAGACCTGTTCACGCAGGACCTGGGCGTGGTGGTCATCATGGATGAAACCGGTGGGTGGGGCAGCATGGGATCTGGGGGGGGAGCAGGGGATGGCGAGGCCCGCGGTGGAGGGAATGGGGCGAGGGCGGCGCAGGGTGGCGCGAGCTGGGGAGGGAGCTGGCGAGGCACGTGCTTTGGAGAGAGCTGCAGATAGGGGATTTGTCTTTCTTTTTTGTCTTTCCTTATCCCAAGGGGTGGAGGAATGGAGGTAGGCGGACGCAGCACGGCTCTCTGTCTGCTTCGACAGTCAACGCACACGCTCACACCTGCATGCGCCCCCGACCATCACGCGGCGCACACATACAGGCCAGCAGGTCAAGGGCTACAACCTGTATGTGGGCGGTGGCCAAGGCCGCAGCCACCGCGACGCGGACACCTTCCCGCGCCTAGCCGACCCGCTGGGGTGAGTCCCTAGTGATTCCTAGTAGGTGAGTGAGTGAGCGAGTGAGTGGGTGAGTGAGTGAGTGAGTGAGTGAGCGAGTGAGTGGGTGAGTGAGTGACTGAATGACTGAGTGACTGAGTGAGTGAGTGAATGAGTGAGTAAGTGAGTGAGAGAGTGAGAGAGTGAGTGAGTGAATGAGTGAGTGAGAGAGTGAGAGAGTGAGTGAGTGAATGAGTGAGTGAGTGAGCGAGCGAGTGAATGAGTCAGCACAATGCAGGAGGGGGATGAGTCAGCCGGCATTCCCGGCAGCTAGCCGTCCATCCGCTTGACCTCAGGTGTTAACAGGCCCTGGCCTTTGTCCAGCTTGCCTTGCAAAGCCAACTTCCTGCTTATTACAAAGCCATTGCAGTCTCACAACGCCACCGTATCCTAACTGCCGTGCTCTCGGACTGCCTACTGCCAACCGCCAACCGCCAACCGCCAAACAGCTTCGTGGCCAAGGACGACCTGCTGCACGCGGCCAAGGCGGTGGTGTGCGTGCAGCGCGACTACGGCCGCCGCGACAACCGCAAGCAGGCGCGCACGCGGCACCTGCTGGCCGAGTGGGGCATCGACAAGTTCCGGTGAGGGGGGGAGTGAGGGTGGGGGGCGTGGTCGCCAGGGAGTGGGAGCGGTGCGGGCGAGGGAGCCTTTGGGCAGCGGACGGGGCGGGCGGGAGGATGGGTTCCGTGGAAGTAAGGGCGACCTCATGGAAGGGGGTTGTGTGAACGAAAATGCTCATCCACCACAGCCTCCGCGTGCCGGTCTAGACTGCTGAATACCGCACGATCAACGCACACCGCGATCTCTTTGGACTTTGGCGCCCGCCCCCACACTCACCAATCAACCTCCTGCATCCCACATGTCCGACCCTGCACCCACGTCCGTGTACGGCGCTAATGATAAGTTGTTCTTCGCACACGGCGGTCCTTTCTCACACACGCGCAGCTCCGTGGCCGAGCAGTACTTTGGCAAGACCTTCCAGTCGGCGGCGCCGCTGCCGGCCTGGCAGTACAAGGACTACCTGGGCTGGGGCGAGCAGGGCGACGGCAAGCTGTTCTACGGCGTGTATGTGCAGGTGGGCGGAAAGGCGGAGCGGCGGAAGGCGGAAGGGGTGGGGGTAGTTCATTCCAGAAACCAAAGCGACCATTGCGACCCAAAACCCCAGAACACAGGACCATGGAGCGCGGAGGAGAGGCATATACTCGTGTTCTTGGCGATGGGGGGGGGGGGCAAAGGCGGGAAGGCGGGAAGGACAGCAAGGCGGAAGGGCGGAAGGGCGCGAGCTTGGTGGCCGGGGCCCGGGGCTGGGCAGGGAGGAGCAGGCCGAGAAGACAGGAGGGGTGAGGCGGGAGGGGAGAGGCAGGAGGGGAGAGGCAGGAGGGAAGGGGAGGGTAGAGCACGTGCCCATCGCCCTCTGCGTCGGCGCCCTTCTTGCTGGGCCCAGGAGTCGGGAAACTCTTATGCATGGCGTGTATGGCTACCAGCTCGAATAACCAGTGGCCCCTCCCTTTGGGTTTTGGGTTGCAATGGTCGCTTTGGTTTCTGGAATGAAGTCCCCCCCCCCCACACACACCGGCATTCCAACACCGGCCCTATCTTGCGTATGCGGTACGCACACACACGCCCACCGATGACGCACGCACAGTGTTGCCCTTTCCCTTGTGCTTTTCTAACACACGCCCACCGCCGCCGAACACCCCAACCCCAACCCCACCCCACCCTCAACCCTCACCCCAAACCCCCACTGCCCACTGCCAGAACGGCCGCATCAAGGGCGAGGCCAAGAAGGCCCTGCGCGCCGTCATCGAGAAGTTCAACCTGCCGGTGGTGCTGACGCCGCACCAGAACCTCATCTTGCGCGACGTGGAGCCCGCCGCCAAGGAGGAGGTCACGGCGCTGCTGCGTGCCGGCGGCGTCAAGGTGGGTGCGCGTGTGTGCGCGTGTGCGCGTGTGTGCGCGTGTGCGCGTGTGCACTACGGTACTTACTACCGGTACTACTTGTCGCCATGGCGGCCCAACCCGCGCGCACATGTGCGCCCCTTCCCTCCCCCCGTATCGCCTCAGGTCTAGCGTGTTACATGTGCGCGCGTAGATTTCGTTCCATCCACGGAGAAGCTTTCATCGGGTTCCGAGTCCTCCGCTACCCACAGGCACATGCACCCACAGGCAACAGTACGCAGCCAAAGCTCACGCTTCACGCCCCACATCCAAGTCATGCCACGCCCTACGCTGCACGCTCCCACCACACGCCCCACGGCCCCACGCCCCCCCCCACGGCCCCACGCCCCTCCCCAGGAGCTGGTGGAGTGGGACGGGCTGGACCGGCTGTCCATGGCCTGCCCCGCGCTGCCGCTGTGCGGCCTGGCCGTCACGGAGGCGGAGCGCGCGCTGCCCGACGTCAACGTGCGCATCCGGGCCATGCTCATGCGGGTAGGGTGGGTGCGTGGGTTTGTTGGCCGCGGGGAGGGGGGTTGTGTATACCAGCCCATCCTAAACCAAAAACCAGGGGGACCGGGTGCGTCATATGTAATAAGGTTGCGTCCACACTGCGCATGTGTGCAGGGCGACACTGGGCTCGTGCTCATGCGCTCCAATCTGACTCATCCTTGCTTGCATACGCACTTGCCCACGCGTTATTGTCTCAAGACAATAGGCGTTTCAGAACATTCGGCCTCAGACTAGTACACGTGGTGTGGGCTCAGCCCGCTTTTTCCCGCATGGGAGGACCACCTTTTCTTGTCTCCAGCCTGTACCCTTTGCTGCCGCATGCGCCTTCACCCCGGCCTCCTTTATCCTCTCCGCTTCCATAACCCTAATCCAAACTTCTCAACCATGCCTGTCCCCCCCTCGCTTTGGTTTCTGGATTGACCTACCCTCCCACACCCGCACACCCGCACACGCCCACAGGCCGGCCTGCCCGCCTCGCAGCCGCTGCACGTGCGCATGACGGGCTGCCCCAACGGCTGCGTGCGCCCCTACGTGGCGGAGCTGGCGCTTGTGGGCGACGGCCCCAACAGCTACCAGCTGTGGTTGGGCGGCGGGCCGGCGCAGACGCGCCTGGCGCAGACTTACGCGGAGAGGTATGGGGGCAGGGTCGGAGGCTAGGGGAGGAGCAGGGGCGCAGGGAAGGGTGTGGGAGCGGCAGCGGGGAGAGAGAGAGAGGGCGAGAACAGGGAGGGGAGGGGTTGGGGGGAGGGGTGGCGTCCGCAACGGGAAGGGGATGTGCGGGATGAAGGATGGGCGACTTGTGGGTCATGACTCATGACTCATGAAATGGGGATCGTGATGTCACTTGCTTGAACTGAGGGCGCGATCAAGCGCACATGCACACGCGCATGCGCAACACTCAAACCCTCCTGCGTTCCTACCGCTCTCAGTCGTGTCTGCGCGCCACCGGCACGCCACGTGCACTGCGTTCACACCCGCAATCGCTAGCTACTGCCCTCCGCCGCCGCCACCACGCCCCCCAGGGTCAAGGTCAAGGATCTGGAAGCCACCCTGGAGCCGCTGTTTGCCGCCTGGGCCGCACACCGCCAGCCGGGGGAGGCCTTCGGCGACTGGGCTGCGCGGCAGGGCTTTGACACCGTGCGACAGCAGGCCGCCGCCGCCGCCGCAGCAGCAGCCCGCCAGGCGCCGCCGGCTGCCGCCGCCGCCGCGGCCGCATCCGGCGCCAAGTGAGGAGCACGGGTTGAGCGCCATGCGCTGAGCAGCAGGAGAGTAGCGCTGGAGGCAATTTTGGGCAGCGGCAGTGACCTTCTCATCCCTACAGCGCCTGCTGATTTTGGCACGGCCGGTGCCCTGGCCCGTAGGGTTCGCCCCACTGGTCCCCCAGTGTGGTCCCCTATGCATGCGCACACAACAACCAGCAGGAAGCGCTATGATTTCACGTAACGCGGATGTCACTATTGGGCGATATAAGCAGATCGCATTGCGTATTCATTTGTGGCGGGGCGTGATTGGCGCGATGAATCATAATCTGACCCAAAACAAATGCTGGATTCTGCCTACAGGGCGCAGCCTAGCGGTCGTATGATAGTACCGGTACTAGCAACATGCGGTATTAGCACTAACGCAGGATGCATTCTTGACGAATAACTTGGTTAGGTTAGTCCTTCAAAGCATCATGTTGCTGCTGCCTGATTATGTCATGATATGTTTGCCCAGGAGCGCGGGTGCTGCCTGGCCATGTTGAGCGCACGCAGGCGTGACGAATGGCGCCGGGGACGCGTGCGCCAGCCCTGTAAGATACGCTACTGAGCTGCAAGGTATTGAGACTATGTAAGCAGGAGACAAGGGGTGTCAGCTTTGTACAGCTGGAAAATGGGCTGAGCCCCAACATGGTCACAGGCTGGGTGGCTACTTCAGGCGAATGAGCTTTAGACCCGTGCCGACGATGACCCGGCTCAGGGCTTAAGACTCGGTCAGCACAAGGCACGCGTGTCTGAATCCCACACGCCCGCATTTACGCGAGTCAAGGGGCCCCTTGCCAACAACTCCAAGCATTTTGTAGCCCTCTACCGCACTGCAGACGTCCCCCATGCCCGACATTTCTCGGGCTAGGCGGGGTGTGGGAGCGACGTCGGGGCTCCTCGGAATTTCAGGAGGGGCGACAGACATGGCTCCGCAAGTTGCCACAAACTCGCGCTTTAGTTCCCCGCATTGCTTGCCGCCAACATAGCTTGCTTTATAGGCCCTACAAACGCGGGCGTTTGCGACTATCCTCGCGACCTCGCGAAAGTCAATTGTCGCAAAGGCACTTCTCGCTCCGCCCTATACCCTAATTTTCCCTGCCGCCTATTTACATGCAAAAGGCAATACCAAATGCTAATACGTGGCAGCCGTGGTTTGTGCCAGTATGATACTTTTTGAACGAACGAACGCACGGTATTTTTCCTGACGGCCCGTCCAGGCATTGGCGCTCGCAGGCATTGGGATCCAAGACCTCTAAACTTCTTCCTTTGGGGTCCCCGTAAAATCATTAAATTGCCACGCATCATATTACTTACAGCTAAGTCACTTCCGCGCCAAGAGCATCGTTTCCGCGAAGTCAATTTAATGATTTTACGGGGACCCCAAAGGAAGAAGTTTAGAGGTCTTGGATCCCAATGCCTGCGAGCGCCAATGCCTGGACGGGCCGTCAGGGTATTTTGGGGGGGCTTCGCCACGCGGGTACCACTCCGGCAAGTCCCTAAGGGCTGCGCGGGTCTAAGCCCCTAGACCAGTGAAATGGCATCTAAGAACACATACTAAGGCCCCTGAATGTTTCCCGGGCAACAAATCGCGCGAGAGCCCAAGTCGAAATGCTAAATGTCGCCCTCGCCAGGACCCGGCTAACGCAGCTCAAAGCTACTTATATCATACCTGTACACTATTTTAAGTCGACGGCAATAGTTTCAGGCCTCAAACGCCGCATATCCGTGATATGGGCTTCAGTCAATTTCGCGACTTGAGACCCGATAAGCATATTGTAGGCCTTTGCCAAGCGCTTCTGGCTAATGGTTATGTAGGTTATGTACCTACAGAAAGGCGATGTCCAATTCGTGCGGTAGGAGTTGCCCCGGGGCACCGTCCAGGGACCGCCACACGTGTGGGTTTGGCTGGGGAAACGTACCCCCCAGACGGCAGCTCAGTTTTCACCACGGTCAATAGCTCGTACAAGAAATCTAACTAGCCAGGCGGGGGGTAGGTCGGGTCAGCATCCTTGTACGTACGAGTTATTGAACATAGTGAAAATGCCCGCGGAAGAAGGGGCTCCCCTAGACCCCATCGAGCCGCCTAGTGGTACCCGCGTGGGCTTCGCCCCCCCCCCCCTGGAACGTGAAGTGCATGCCCATGTCGGGCGGTGGGCGGTTGTGTGCTTAGAGTCACTGCCTCGTCACAAGTGCTGGTGCCGTCCTGGTGCTACTGCTGAGCCCTGGGGATTCCGGCAGCTTCGGCGTACGTCTTTCGTTAATCCGGGCAACGGCACGTCTTGCGGCCCCCCTAGCACCTGGTTAGGCAAAAGCATTGCTTGGGAACGGTCGCGCGGCTTTGACGGGGCCAGTGACGGGGCGACATGTGGTTTTGATGTGTCAACCACCCAGTCTAGAGCACGCGCATGGACTGCACCTTCACACTATTGCTCCGTCATGATGCTGAATATTGAAGATTGACTATTGCGGCCTGAGCTGGTAAGATCCCTCGGCAACGAAGCCATGGGAGGGGCACGGTGGCCACATACCCGACACGTCCGCGAGGAACTGGTCAGCAACAGGGTGCGGCATTTCAGGACCCTATTACATCGCGAACCACAAGACTTGAGGTGAAGTCACAAGACTTCAAATGAAGAGTTTACGGCGCGCTTGCGGCCAGCTGTTCACATCCAACACCGCAAGCGCCACCGCACCCATCTCGCGACCCAACGTTGCAGCGACCAAATTACACTAGCAAGGTACACACAGCAATACAAAATTGCTTGCAATAATGAACAGGCGGCAACGCTATCGAATGCTTTAAAATGAAGTTTTGCGACAGTTCTGGACCTCCTAAACGTCTGCGGGTTAACAATCCCCACACATCGATGGCACCGCTGCGACCATGGCTATACTATCTGGCGTTTCTAATGGTAATATCAGGTGCGCATCAGCGCTGGGGAAAGGTTGGGACGGGTGACCCGCGAAGCAGCAGAAACATCAGAGCGAGAGCGCAGTCTACCCTCTGAATCCCCGCCATCGGGCTAGGGAAAGGCACATCGATAAAATCGCAAATTGCACAAAACATGCAGACGACCACCTGCCATCCCATCCCACCCCGCCCTTTCCCGGCATCTGTCCAGCAGCCCGTGCTGCGCTTGGCGCCCGCGCACCGGGCGCCTTCGACCCACCTGCCTACGGCGGCTATGGGGGCGGCTACGGGGGCTCGCCGCCACCGCAGTATGGTGGATACGGGGTATCACCGCCACCTTACGGCGGATATGGGTACGGTGGCCCCAGCTACGGTCACTACGCGCCAAGCTACCCGCCGCCCGCGACATCCACACCGCCGTACAACGCGCCCGAGTGGCCGCCCATGGAAGAGGCTCTGGAGCGGCCCCCAGCCTCACCCGAGCCACCACCACCGGAGCTGCCGCCCGCGTGGCTCAGCCCGCCGCAGTCCTCGCCGCCGCCGCCCGCGCCCCCGCCCCCCTCGCCGCCAGCCCTGCCGCTGACAGGCAAGACGCGCCCGGCCGGCAGAGAGCTTTCACAGCAGTACCCTCCTTGCTTGTACCTGCACATTACATGTTGCACACACCATGAATGCTCGCTCGCTCGTGAGTCGCTGGCTGTGCCCAAGTGGCGTTGCCTTCCGCCTGTGGCGCCGTCGTGTCTTGCTACTACCGGCACGGCGTCCATCATCCCCCCCGCATCACAACAACCTTCGCCCCCATCCTATCCACTCCAATTCACGACACGACGACGCAGATATTGTGGGCTGCTACCAGTTCCTGGGGCCCGGCGGCCGCCGCCTCTTCCCCGCCAACGAGCTGTCCGCCGGGCACGGCAGCGCGGGCGGCGGCGTGGGGCCGAACGCGGGGCCCCGCAGCTTCGACGCGGCGGCGTGTGTGCGGGTCGTGGCGAACAGCGGCAGTCATTCCCGATACGTGGGCTTCTTCAACGGCCACATGTGAGCGGGGACGTGCGTTCTGGGGCCTCTTTAGAGGATAGAGGAGGCTTAGAGGCTAGGTGGCTGCCCAGAGCCGGTTGTTGCTGTGTAGTAAAGAAAGGGTTATGTGTAAGGGCTGGGTAATGATGGAGTTGCGAGCCATGAACGGCTATTGTTGCGCGTTAGAACGCGTCAAGCCTCTGGCGGCGTTCCGTCCGTCCCCCTTCTTACCTTCCTCGACGGTGGCCAGCCCCTGAATCCCTAATCCGCCCATCCACCCGCCCCCACACAGGTGCTTCGGTATCGGCGGCATCCTCCCTCCCTCCGCGCTGGCCTCCGAGCAGCCCTTTGCCGCCTGTGACCCCTGCCCCCTGACGGCTCGCAACAGCACCAGCGGTGGCAGCGGCAGGTGGGGCAGCACGGGCTGGGGTGTGGGTGGGTTTGGGGAGATGAACATGATCTCTAACAGAGGCTGGATGGCTAACTTGAGACGTTCGGGCACGGCGGCAACCACGCCGTATGTGGTGGCCGCGCGCTGCCGTGCATGCCGCGCTATGGCGTTCCTGTCGTTCACTATCACGTTTGATGTTGATGGCTGCCGCGTGCGACATGCTACAAACCCACACGTGGTGCAACACGCAACGCCTCGCCCTGCACAAGCGCGGCGCACCTCAGCCCAGTACCGTAGCCTGTCTTTGCATCGCCCCTCCCTCCGCTACCTGTATGCCATTCATCCCGCACCACACCCCTTCCCGCACCCCGCCCGCGCCTCCCACTCCTCCGTCTCGGTCTGCTTGTGCCTGCAGTGGCAGGAACGGTGGAAACGATGACGGCTCCAACAACCACCAACAGGGCGAGCCGCAGCCGCAGCAGCTGCGATGTGGCAGCGACACGCGCATGGCCGTCTACGACCTAGCCTCGTGGCCCTGGGTGCACTTGGCGCCCATGCTGCCGCCCATGGCACCTTGGCCGCCGGAGCCGGAGGACTTTGGCAGGCGCCGGCGGCTGCTGCGTAGCCGGCGCCGCCTGCGGCAACGCACCGCGTAGGCGGGCGTGGGGGATTTGATCCCAGGTGTAGCTGGCAGCCAGGGAGGCTCAGGCACAGCCGCCTGCGCTTCCTGGGGCGGATGGGAGGAGGTGCAAGCGCGTAGGTTGGGGCGAGTGGCCGGTGGGCAGGCGCTACGACTTTGTGGGTTGGTGTGCTAGGGAGAACATTGTCCGTGGCACGATTGATTTTGTTGGTCGGGCGTCCTTAGCTAGCTGGTTGCGCACCCTAGCGGCCGTGTATGCCGACGTGTAGAATATTCAAATGCATAAAGTTACATTACGCGGTACACATAACAATGCAGTTATGCTTCCCCATGAGCTTGACCAAGACAGGGTAGCAGCGGCATTGTCGGGTTGGGTGGGAAACTTGCTGACGTGCACGGAAGAGACGTTGGGACCTGCCGTGCCGTATTTCACGCCCTGATACATGCAGATGACGCAAAGACGAACTGAGCGCTGGTGGCATCAAGATGGTATTCGTTGCACAATTCTTTGTGGTTGTGTGAGCGCATGCCGCGCAATCGGTAGAGCCTTCACAATGGTATGTTGTGCACTTCGCGTAACCCATGTTTTTTGACGTGCAGATGTGCATACCGTATCCGCATCATGAAACTCAAGTGATAGCATTCAGGTGTGTGTGAGTGTGCATACCTGGCTGCTGAGTGCTGCTGCTGTGAGGGCGCGTCTTGCGGCCAGGGTAGAGGAGTGCGTTGGGTGCGTGATGAATTGATGATAGGCCATAATCGAGATGTGACCAGCTTTAGGGATCTGCGACTGTTTGGTTGCGGCGGTAGTAGCAGATTATGGCTGCGGCAGTAGCGCAGGCCTGAGGAGAAAAGAGACAGGGGGGGCGAGGGACACGGCAGCCTGACACACCGTACGGCTCGGGCACGCGAGCCTAGAGTCCAATCGCGCCAGAAGACTCCCACTGTTTCACCGGGCTTCGCTCGCTGCACTATCAAACACCCGAAGCTGTCTAAACCTTAGTGGAGACAGGTGGAGAAATGAAGCTGGCTATGCTGAGAACGCCGGTCACTAAGCTGGCAGCTTACTTGCACGGGGTGGTGACACTTAGGTCGCGAGCGCTATAAGTAGCTTTTTCTTTTTGGGCTGAGCCCCCCCAGCGAAGCGTTCCAGGGGGGCGAAGCCCCCTCCAAACACCCCGGTCCTGGCTGGCTGGCTGGCTGCGTCGGCAAAACATATCATACTGGCGCAAAACGCGACTGCTACGTATTAGTATTTGCTATTGCCTATTGCATGTAAATAGGCGGCAGGGAAAATTCGGGCGGAGCGGGAAGTGCCTTCGCGCGTCCGTGGACAATTGACTGTAGCGAGGTCGCTAGGATAGTCACGGACGACCGCGTTTGTAGGGTCTATGATACAAACTATGTTGACGGCATGCAACACGGGGAACTAAAGCGCGAGTTTGTGACAACTTGCGGAGCCATGTCTGTCGCCCCTCCTGAAATGCCGAGGAGCCCCGAGGTCGCTCCCACCCCGTGTCTAGCCCGAGGAGTGTCGGGCGTCGGGGAGGTATGGAGCGCGGTAGAGGGCTACACGTGCTTGGGATTGGTAGCAAGGGGACCCTCGACTCGCGTGGATGGCGTGTGGGATTCACGCACGCGTGCCTTGTGCTGGTCGAGTCCTGAGACCAAGCTTGCGCATCGTCGGCATGGGTCTTAAACTCATTCCCTTGAAGCAGCCACCCACCTCGTGACTGTATTGGGGCTCAGCCCATTCTCCAGCTGTACAAAGCTGACACCCCTTGTCCATTCTGTTGCGCCCCCGGACTCGACACGGAGGAGTTAGTGGGGCCTGCATGGACGTGCACATTGGCGCACCAGTTTTCATGTGTTGCCTGTGACGTATTTTGGTTCTTGGCAATAGCTATTCTTAAGACTCAGCATCAGACTCGTGTTCGGCGCGGAGTCTGGTACTCGCGACCAGCTGAGCGCGACATGGGGCGCACTATAATCACCAGCCCCGCGGGCGTGTGGCGAGTGACCACGCTTATGGTCGTGGCGCTTGCTTTTACCTCAGGTAAGCTAACCCAAGCCTGGCTTGTAAGCGCTAACGGCCTGCGCGCGGCAAGGAGTGGGCATGAAACTGCCACCGAAACCAGGGCCGTCGCCAGCTCCTAGCGTTCCTTCCTCACGCGTGCAGCTATGACAAATCTGCCGCTTACTTGGCATCAAGCTCGTAATAAGCGCGAACTTACGCTTGTGCAAACCAACCGCGTCTTAGGCGCGCCCGGGAAACTCGTCGCGTGGCAGTGGGACCCAGTGGGTTACAGTAACCCACGGACTGGGAGTCACCCCGGCATTACCCGTACGATACCCGCGCTGCCTATCGCCTGTTCTTCCAGGTCTTGGTGCGCGCGCGGCGCGCCTGCGCAACCTGCAACTGGCAGCAGCAGCCGCAGACGTGGGCTTGGGTACAGGCAAGTTACTGCTGGCAGCTGCTGGGGGGAGGGGACCGGCTGCTGGCATCAGGTGTGAGATGTATGGCGCAGCATTTTGGGGTGCTGGGCGGCGAGGGGGAGGGCAGAGGCTGCCGCAGGGGCGGTCGGGGGTCAGACAGGTTGGGACAGCAACCAGCTCCGTCCGCTCCCAGGCAGGGTCCGGGGCAAGAAGGTGAGATGAGCATGTAGAGCATGAGCCTTACATGGCTTGAGGTCCATGCAGGCCCCACTAACTCCTTTAAGTCCGGGGGGATAACGAAGCTGCAACGTATCACACGCGGCTGCAAGCACGCCTGCGCTCTTGTGGCGGGTCATCCGTCATCATGATTTTATTCGTGTTCTATATATGTCGCCATTACCCCTGCGCAAACCGTCTGCCTGTTGTGCACTTCCCCCCTCCCCTGCACCTGAAGGCCCTCGGCCCCCCTCAGGTGCGTGTGTGTGTGTGTGTTGTGTTGCGTGTGTGTGTGTGTGTGTGTGTGTGTGTGTGTGTGTGTGTGTGTGTGTGTGTGTGTGTGTGTGTGTGTGTGTGTAACAACGGGTTTACAGGCGGCCTGACGAGTCTCGTGAGCGAGTGTGTGTGTGTGTGTTTCAGGGGAGGGGGGAGGGCCAGTGGTGCAGACGTATGCACATGCATGCCTGCGTGCTGGGGTTGTGCGCGAGGAGTGACTAGGTAGTAGCACCTCTGTCCGCACGCTGCCCCTAGCTTTGTTCGTGCAAGTTATTCGGCACACGTCGCGCGCACATTTGGCGTATTGCACGGCACCTTGTCCAGCGGCTAGCTAGCTAGCTAGCTAGCTAGCAGGCCCGTGGTCTGCGTTCTGTGCGTGAAGTGCGCGCTCCTGCCTACCTCCTCAGCATATGGTGTCCGACAAAGCTTACCGGTGGCTCATCCTCTCTCCTCGCGTGGCTGGGCAACTGGCGTCGCCGCACGGCACTGCGTTCATCGCCATGGTAGCTAGGTGGCCTGCGCCGCCCACCCGCCCAACCTGCCTTTTGTGCCCCCTTGCCTGCCTGCCTGCCTGCCTGCCTGCCTGCCTGCCTGCCTGCCTGCCTGCCTGCCTGCCTGCCTGCCTGCCTGCAGTGCTCACTGGGTGCTTCCAGTTCTTATTGGAGCCGCTGCCGCAGCAACAGCCGCTACTGCGCACCACTGACGATGACGCCAACTCGGCCAAGTTGTCGTCGTCGTCGTCGCTGGGGGCCATCGCCAATGCTCTGTTCGACGCGACGGAGGTGCCGGAGGGCAACGCCCCCAGCTTCGATGCCGCCAAGTGCGCCGGCGCGGCGCGGCGGGCGGGCTTTCGCTACGTCGGTTTCCTGGGTTGGGCGAACACACGGTATGTGTGTGCGTGGGATGTGTGGAAGCGTGGGCCCGGCATGAACATTCAGCGGACGGGCATGTGATGGGCCTCACGCGTTGGTGCTTGGTGCGTAAACGCTTTGCGGTACTTACTTGCGGCGCCCGTCCTTCAATCCAATGTCGTCTCGTCTCCTATGACCCCGTCGCCTGCCGGCCCTCACCCCCCCCCCCTCTCCGCCCTCCCTCCTCACCTCGCCTCCGCACAACCACCCACCCCACCCGCACGCGCGCTCACGCCGCCCGCTTGTTTGCACCCACAGCTGCTTTGGCCTGGCAACCGCCCCCGAGCCGGAGCCGGAGCCCTCCAGCAGCTACTGGGACTACTGGCAGGACGAGGAGGTGGTCCGGCAGGTGGGCGCCTGCGGGATGTGCCCCGCCCGCCTGCGCAGCAGCGACTGGTCGGCTTTTGGCGGGCGGCTCACGTGCGGCAGCAAGACCTACATGGCCGTGTACGACACCGACCAGTGGGGCTGGCTGCCGGCGTGAATGGGCTCGCTCGGGGTACGGTGAGAATGTGTGGATTTGACAAGCGAGTGCGTGCTGGCGTGGTGGGGCAGTCGTAGTTCGGCTGCGCATGCCATCAGGTTTGCGTTTTCGCCGGCTGGGGAAATAGGTATTAGCTGAACGGTGGTGGGTGGACAGGCGGTGGGTGGACAGCATCGCAAGACGGCACCTGCCCCTGCCAGCAGCGCTCTTTCGCAGGTCTATGTTTCGGGTAGCAGCATTTGAGAAAGCAGCTTTGGAGTTTTTGGGGGGCCAGGGGAGTTCGGATCCCTGGTGATGTCAAGTGGGATGTCAAGCGGGATGTCAACATGCCGACACCAGGACGTGCCCACATGCCGACGTGCCGACACAGGGAGTATCCCGACCCCGGACTCTTGGACCCATACATGACCTCGCATCCACTGCATGTCAACTCCAAAACTGTCCCCGATGCGCGCACCACGCACCAAACGTCTACGTAACACCAAAGTGATGACTCTGGGGCATTCCACCGGTCGTGGGTGGGTGCGGTCCCACCCATCATGTCCCTATTCCTGCATATGGCACGCGCTCCTCGCGCTGTGCCTTCGCGCGCGGCTGTTTGAAGGGTCGGAGTCGCTGCTCAGGTCGCTGCTTCTGGGGCTCATTCAGTTTGTTTATGCAGTGCCCACGCGCCGTCCGCGCCTGCGTCGTCCAGCAGCAGGCTGAGAAGATAGTTGCAATTACAGTACTAGTGTCTTGACGCTGAAGTGGCTGGCATGCGAGCGCGGCCGTTGACAAGCCGAGGGCCATCGAGCGATAGGACGAGCTGCAGAAAATCAACTGACTTCGTTCGGCCTTGCAACAAGCCAGCGCCTGGCCAACTACAATGCCTGTATGCACAAGCATGATACAGAGCTTTCACGGGGCCGTTTCGAAGGTTGGATTGGAATTGCTTGCTTACGACGACCACAGGCCAGCCACAAAACGCTGGACATGGCCCGACCTAACGAAAGCTGCTAGCTCCTTCTATTTTCCCGCGTTGGGGTAGAGACGCGTGCTTGCGCGACGGGGAGCGCAAGCGCGCCCCATGTCCGCTCACAAACCAGAAACCTCGCTTTGCTGGCGTGCGGTGCCACACAGGTTTGAGCGCTGTCTCTGCAAATGGTTGTCAGCTACCGACTGCACAAAAAACCTGTCCAAATCCCTAATACAGACCTAGACAGACCAGATGCTTGATGTGCTCTGTTTAGCTCCGGGGAATGGCCATTACTTGCCGGGCCCGCCCTACGTGGGCTCCCAAGAAAACGGCTGCTGTGGAGTCCACCGTGACAAGCGGCTGTCTAGGTGACAAACGGCGGCATGCGCACATCAAGGTCCTAGGGTGAGGGCGCGGACGGCTGTCTGTGCCGTGCGTCATCGTCAACTCGTCACCCATGCTGGAGTAGCTGGAGCCCAACAGACGGAGCTAGGAGCAACCCGGGCTCACCCGTGTCGTGCCCATACGCCCGGCGGTGTCCAATGCCCAATCGCCCCCCAATGCCTACGAATGTTATATTTTTGCTGTTGTAAGTCGTTTTGCACGCTTTTCCGGTAGTTGGCTGGGAGTCAGAGCCCAACAGACATGCTGGGCTGCCGTTTAGTTCCTGCGGCGAGTGGGCTGTTTAGCTCCAGAGGGCTGTTTAGCTCTGCCCTCGCCCACTTGAGGGCTGTTTGGCTCCGGCGCGAAGCAAGGCATGCACAGGAAAGCGCAGGTCACCAATCGCCTGGAATTCACAAAAGCGTGTCACTGGTGCTTGCAAAGGGTCAGCAATAGCGCCCTAGTTGGTTTGTACGTGGCAGGAAGTCACTAGAAGTGCAGCGCATGTCCGTGAGTATGCATCGCCTTACAAGCACACACACACACGCACACATCCAGCGTTGAGCCGGGCTTTGCCCTGTTTGGTGCTCGTTAACACACACAGGCGCGCTGCTTGGCCTGCACATGACGCACGCACAGTGTCGACCCTTCCTCTCCTTGTGCTTTTCTACTACACACGCACGCGCGCACACACACACACACACACACACACACACACACACACACACACACTAGCCGGTCCCGCCCTGGCCGGTCCCGCCCTGGCCGGTGCCGCCCTGGCCGGCTGGCCGTCCCCCCCCTAAGCAGGTGCGGAGGCCGCCGCCTGCGTGCTGCTGGCTGGATGGGGGGTAGACCAGGCCTAGGGTTCCCCCATGGGGTTCCCCTGTGGGGACCCCGCAACTGAGGCGACATGTATGGCTGCGGCTGCGACAGATTGACGCTGCTGCGGCCACACCCACCCCAGCAGCGGTCCCACTCCATCTGCCCTTGACGCCGCAACTCCTTGTGTCAGAAGAGGGGCAAAATAATAACGAGGGCGCATGCATTTTATGCCGCCAGTTTGGCGCGTTATTGAGTATGCACGCCCTAAACTCCAGCGCTCTTCCCAGGCGCGCACGTGAGCACTTCCGCCCACCGCAAGACAGTGTGCAGACCACGCAATCAATTGATAGCTAACGTAAGAGGTGTGTGGTGGCCCACGGCCCACGGCCCACGCTAGCCCTGCCGTAGCTGTTGACTGCTGGGAGGGATGGACGCTGCTGCTGGATGGATGGGCGCCTGGCCCACTACGCCCATCCATGCACCCTCCCTATCCCTACTCCTGCACATGGCCCTCGCTCCTCGCGCTGTGCCTTCGCGCCCGGTTGCCTTGAGGATCGGCTTCGCTGCTGTTTCCGGGGCTGTTCTGCGTTCATGCTATGTTTGTGCAGTGCCCACGTGCCGTGTGCGCATGCTATGTTTGTGCAGTGCCCACGCGCCGTGTGCGCCTGCGTCGTCCAGCAGCGGGCTGCGAAGATAGTTGCAATTATAGTAGCAGAGTCTTGATGCTGAAGTGGCTGGCATGTGAGCGCGGCCGTTGACAACCTGATGAGGGTCAACGAGGGTCAATGAGGCTGCCGGGAAAAAAATCGACTGACTTCGTTCAGCTGCCTCGGAACAAGCCAGCTCCTGGCCGGATACAAAGCCTGTATGCTTGAATATGATTTATAGCAGCTGAATGTCCTAAAGGAGCCGTTTCGACGAAAGTTGCTGGCTGCGGTTGACGAGTGCCACATGCGACGATACCTATCGGCCAGCCACAAAACGCTGGACGTGACCCGCCCCAACGAAAGCTAATAGCTTCATTTATCCGCTGCATTATGCGCGACGGGAAGGAAAGCCACGCGCGCTCAAAGGCCGCCCAGCCACACACCCGCTGCCAAACCCGTCCTGTAGTCCCAGGTATAGGAGCAAGTCTTGGCCTGCTGCGCGCTGCCACACGCACACGGTCGCCATACATACACGCCGTGCATGCACCTCAAACAGCTCATGTCAATAGAAGATGCTCACTGCTATGATATTTGTGCTGTTCAGCTCTGTGTGTGCTGTTTAGCTCTGTGCGTGCTGTTTGACTCCGTGTGTTCTGTTGAGCTTTACCTGGCCATACATTCTACTATGCTGGGTACGGCAACTAGATGGGCAATGTTACAGCTGTGGGCCTGCCTCCGACCCGGGCCCAACACACGGCCTCTGCAGCCTACCAGTCTTTGGACTGGTGAGAGCGCTCACAAAAGCAGCGCTAGAAACCCAAGCCCACGGCTGACCTGCCCTGCCCGCGCACAGCAAGTCTAGCCGCGAAACGAGAAACGCCTCCCTGTGCTCTCCTGAGCCCACAGGATCAGGCGGTGTGGAGACAGGTCGCGCATCTAAAACCTCAAACTGAAACCCCCGACAAGAGACAACCCGAAGACGAGCGACCCACGCTCCCCATGGGGCTACCTACGCCTGGGAACCCACACGTCACCCCTATGCTACTCATCAGCAGGCCACACGTAGCAAGAGGGACAGGGCCGGCGAGAACGCTCAAAGCCGCCGCACCTAGCCGCCAAAGCTACAGCCCAAGCCACCACCTCAATCGAGTCACCGCAGAGGAGACAAGCACGCAACCTAGAGCCTACCCGCCACTAGATAGCAGCAGTCAAGTGATCCGTGATAGTGCATTAGCCGGCATGAGGCATCACTGGTGGCTCTGCGAATGGTGCTGCAGGGGGGGGGGGGGGAAGAAACAAAACCTCCAGACCCCATGCCGCAAAATCTCCGGGGACACCCCCGGGGGGGTAGTCCGTCCCCCCACCCTGTCGTACAGCCCTTAAACCTCGTCCGTTTTTTGTTGGGTTGGTGTCAATGCACTTATTTTAGTGAGCTCTATTGCGCTGTGTAGTTTACCGGGACACCGCCTCGTGTTTGGGTCAGGCCGCCGGGACTCCAATGCTTCAATGCGTCTGACCAGGGGTGACCGGGCGCACCCAGAACTGGCCACCAAAATGCATGTGTAACCTCATGCAACTACAAACTGACTAAACTGGGGTTGCGGCGTCCTTGGATGCGTTTTGCGCTGTCCTGGAGGGTGCTGGGTTTGGCATGCCGGAGACATGTCACGATGGCATGTCACGACCCACAGCTGAAGACGCACGTAAACCCATGCCTGGCGACGCATACACGTGCCCCCGGGCCTAATATACCTTTCTCATTACTTATGGATAGCTTCTGTGTGCATTTGGCAGCGTTTGAGGCCCAAAGACAAAATCTAGCAAATCCGCCCGCAAAACCGTGGGGACCCCTGGAGGGTGGGTCCGTCCCCCAACTTTGAGGCCCCATATCTTTGCACCCAGAAAACCGTTTTCAAGTTTAAACCCGAATTCTGAACGCTCTCGTTAAGCTCTTTAATTTTGGACCATGGGGTATGTTTTGGAAGGTCCTACCCCCCCCCCTGGGTGCGGCTGCCTTTGGCAGGCGCGTGTGCGCACGGGTAGCCCTGCCTATGTCAGTGTTTGCCCCTTGGGTCACTTACCCAACTAGCGTGCCCAACTAGGTAGATAGGGACCTGAGCCATGCAGGGACCCCGCAAGAATCCCACAGGCAGGTTACCCCAGGGCCGTAACCCAGCCCTACCAAGTGTGTGTGTGGTTACAAGGTGGTGCACACTTCTCGTGCCTTCCAACCTCTTGAAAACCGAAGGCCCGGGCCGGGGTGACCCTTATAACGCCTAGTAAACTATGATTGTTCAACTCTCTTGACCGGCCCTCGCAAGGGGCACATTCCTGCTCCTAAATTCCCATATGGAGTCGAGCAGCGCAGCAAGCCTAGCCGGGTCCGCATTCCGCATCACTTCCTGCATGCCCTTGCTAAAATCGACGCCGCTGTCCGTGGCTCAGGGCCCAGCTTATGCCCCCATCTCACCCCACCCCCCGAGATGCTCTGTGGGGAATCTGCAATCATCGCGTGCCTAACAGAAACAGACAGTGCGGAAGTAAGTCCGTGTCGCTGCCCAGCAACCCAGCGCTGGCTACCATACTCTCCCCTAGTCCATGCCCTCTAGCTAAAGCTCCGGCTAGCCTATTCTGGCACCGCCACCTTTGGTTGCCTTTATTTGCCAATGCACGCAGGCGACCCGGAGTCCAGGCAACTCCGGTAGCAGCCGTCCATCCCCGCCGCGCTAGCCGCGCCCTTGGGTGCTGGCGCCGCCGCCCCGCCCCGCCCCGCCCCGCCCCGCCCCGCCCCGCCCCGCCCCGCCCCGCCCCGCCCCGCCCCGCCCCGCCCGCCCCGCCCCGCCCCGCCCCGCCCCGCCCCGCCCCGCCCCGCCCCGCCCCGCCCCGCCCCGCCCCGCCCCGCCCCGCCCCGCCCCGCCCCGCCCCGCCCCGCCCCGCCCCGCCCCGCCCCGCCCCGCCCCGGGGATGCTGACGACGCCGCGCGCTGTGCCCCACCATAGACGCTGGTGCCGCGCGCCGCAGGGGCGGTGCACTTAGAGGTGGGTGCTTTTTCGGGGTGGAGTGAGGCGGGTTGTGCAGGACGGTTGCTGTGGTGGAATGAATAATGTGAGAAATGAAACTGCCAGTGTGACGGATGTGTGCACAATAACCCCGCCTGCCCGAGCTCCCTCAAGGCCCCCCCTTTCGGGTACTGCATTCACATTTTAGCGCATGTCCTTAATACTGCATGCCTCTCTGCATACGGAACCAAGTTGCCGCTGCTACTGCCGCGCCCGCCCCAGCAACTCTGCCCTCCATGCCGTAATCCTTGGATCAGAATATGAGCGAGCAACCTGACTATTCAATACAATGATGGCGCATGCCTTTTGTGCCCGGTGGCGCGTGCTTGCGCATGCACGCCGTAAACCCCAGCTAGCTCAACCCGGGCTCATCCATGGCCAGGGCGGTGTCCAAAAATGGGGCTGCTAAGAAGCCAAATTACACAATGTAGCACACCTCGGACTAGAAATCCAACAATACCTTCTGCGCCGTATGCGGCTGTCGTGTCAAAGTCTAGTCCGAGATGCCCTACGCTGTTCCGTGCGGGGGGTCTAAACGGTGCCTAGGCAGCACCCCCGACACAGAATTGGGCCCCGAACGTTACCCCCGCTACGCAGTTGCACCCATTTACCATATATCATGATAAGTACCAAGTTGGGGCTTGGCGCGACCACGCTAGTGTGCAGAACTCGTGGCTTTCGTGGTGCCAGCCAGCCGGTCAGCAGGGTACGTGTCGGTCACGGTCAAGCCTAATCGCACATTTGCCCACACGGAGTAGTCCTGTATACTATATGTACATCCAATATTATATCGCGCATGGTCCAGAGCTTCCCAGCGGGGTTCTGTCGAGCAACATTTCGCGAGCGAGGACCCCAACAAAGCGCTTGTTAGGCCCCAAAGACCGATGCCGTGTCATTTTCAAGTCACAGGGAGTGGATATAAATGCTGTTGATATAAATATGCTCTTCCTGCTGCAAGGTCGAGAAATGTCGCGGCATTTGGCCGTTGCGACGAACCGAACTACCGGGAAAGCGTGCAAAACGACTTGCAACAGCATAATTGTAACATTGTTAGGCATTGGGAGTGATTGGGCTTTGGACATCGCCGGGCGTATGGCACAACACGGGTGAGCCCGGGTTGAGCTAGCTAGCGCTCTTCCAATCAATGGGCGCGCGTGAACGCACCCGCCCTTCACGCGCGCCCACCGCCAGACGGTGTGCTGACTGCTCAGGTGACGTGAGAGGCTGGCGGTGGCCCCGACGGCGGGGTGCCCCCTACCTGGCCACGCTGGCCCGTCGCTGTTGCTGTTGATTGCTGGGTGGGATGGACGTACGCTGGCTGGGCGCCTGACCCACTACACCCACGCACCCTAAGCGTCGTCCAGCAGCAGGTATAGAAGATAGTTGCAATTATAGGAGTAGTGTCTTGACGCTGAAGTGGCTGGCATGCGAGCGCGGCCGTTGAAAAGTCGATCGAGGGCCATCGATTGGACGAGCTGCCGGAAAGGAGGGAAGGAAAAATCGACTGACTTCGTTCGGCCTTGCAACAAGCCAGCGCCTGGCCAACTACAATGCCTGTATGCACAAGTATGATACAGAGCTTTCACGGAGCCGTTTCGAAGGTTGGATTGAAATTGCTTGGTTACTCGCTGCAGTTGATGTGCCACGGGCGACGACCACAGGCCAGCCACAAAACGCTGGACATGGCCCGACCTAACGAAAGCTGCTAGCTAGCTCCTTCTATTTTCCCGCGTAGGGGTAGAGACGCGTGCTTGCGCGACGGGGAGCGCAAGCGCGCCCCATGTCCGCTCACAAACCAGAAACCTCGCTTTGCTGGCGCGCGGTGCCACACACGTTTAAGCGCTGTCTCTGCGAATGGTTGTCAGCTACCGACTGCACAAAAACCTGTCCAAAGCCCTAAAATAGATCTAAACAGACCAGATGCTTGATGTGCTCTGTTTAGCTCCGGGGAATGGCCATTACATGCCGGGCCCTACGTGGGCTCCCAAGAAAACGGCTGCTGTAGAGTCCACCGCGACAAGCGGCTGTCTGGGTAATAAACGGCATGCGCACATCAGGGTCCTAGGGTGAGGGCGCGTCGGGCTGCTGCCTGTGTCGTGTGTCATCGTCACCCATGCTGGAGTAGCTGGAGCCCAACTAGGGGTGAGCCTAGCAGACTGAGCTGGTAGTCAGAGCGAGCCCAACAGACATGCTTGGTGATTGAGCTTTGCCTGCTTACCTCCGGTGGCGCGTGGGCTGTTTAGCTCCGGAGGGCAGTTTAGCTCCGGTGCGCCGGTCGAGGGCTGTTTGGCTCCGGCGCAGCAATATGAGGAAGGGACGGGGGAACAGGAAAGCGCAGGTCTACAACCACCTTGGGCCACCACAAAACCCCGTCGCCGGCGCTTGCAAAGGGTAAGCCGTGGCGCTCTATTTGGCCTGGAGCAGCTCTGCGTTCCACACGCTTGAGCGCCCTGCCAGCTGCTCACACGCAGCGAGCCACAGTGACCTCGTTCCAATCATCATCCATACGTTCGCCTCTGCACCTCCTCACCTCGCTCTCTTGCGCGCCAAGCTATCTAGTGCTGCGCATAACACTTCCATCAGCTTCTCATCACAGCTTCGCAGCATGCTGACACAGCAGCATGCCCCAGGGCGCGGCGTCACCGGCGCGTCCGCAGCGTTCTCGGCCGCTCTCCTGCTCGCAAGCGCCTGCTGCCTGCTGCTGGCCCCGGCCGCCGTGGAGGCGCGCAAGGTCGCTGCCATCGGCGGCGGCGGCCTGGGCGGCGGCGGCGGCGGCGGCAGCCTGAGCCTGCACCAGTACGGTCGCCACCTGCTGGCATGCCCTGCTCAGCCCTCAGCGTGGTGCACTTCCTACTACGCCAACTGCATTGACGTTGTGTGCACGGGCACGCCAAGCACCGGGTACTCCATCTACGTCAGCCTGAGAAAGTCCACGACCTGCGCAACCGACGTGTCCTGGTGAGCACGCGCACGGGGGGGGGAGGGTAGGTTTCTTCCGGAAACCAAAGCCGCCCCTGCATCCCAAAAACCCAGAACCCAAAACGAGACGCGAACGCGGAGGAGAGAAATGTACTCGTGCTCTTGGCGATAACCTGCGGTCGTGTTCATCTGGTCGGGGGGGGGGGGGGGGTTGTGGTTACCAGCCCAAACTAAACCAAGCCCAATGCATAAGAGCGAGGACGGGGTGGTGGGGGGTAAAATGCTGCATGTGGGGCCAACCATTGAGGCATCATTGTTTGCTTGTGAGCGACCAGCCAGCAGGCGCGTGGATTGCGAGTGAATGCATTGCGTGTTGATCCACATGACGGCCGCACCGCGCGATCACGCGGCGGGTGCCCACCCTGCATGTCCACCCTGCCTACCCTGTCCACACCACCCATGCACCCTACCCGCCCTTGTGTGTGTGTGTGTGTGTGTGTGTGTGTGTGTGTGTGTGTGTGTGTGTGTGTGTGAGAGCGCAGGGCCGCCTGCTCGCGCCTTACTACGACCGGCAAGGGCACGCAATGCGGCACAGTGACGGAGTGCAAGAACGCGGCGGGCGGCACCTTCGGCCCCTCGTCCAGCAACGACGGGCAGTACTGCGGCCAGGTCACGTACTTCACCTACTTCGTGACGGACTCGAGCGTGATCAGTGATGGCCGCGTTGGACTTCAGGTGCGTACGTGCGGCTAGCTGCGGTTGCACTGATTGCATGCAATTGCCTGACAACTGAAACGTCAAGGTCAGCACTATAAGCACGCTCGGTGCGCACCATCCGTTGCTCTTCCTTCCTTACCAGCTATCTATCTACCATGTAAAAGTCCTTACCATGCTATCTGCTTCCATCCACCCGCGTGCCCAGATTCATCAAGGCTCTGTTCGGGAGGGCACCGACACCGTGAGTGATATCAGATAACCCTGACCATGGCGCATCATCATACATGACGCTTAGGACGCCGCAGTCGCTGCAGCTGCCGTGGTGATGACCCATTTGCCAGTACTGCGTAGAGCGCCTATCAACTCTTCCACCAAAAGCGCACTTACCTTCGCCTAGTAGTACTTGAGTGCGTGCGTGCGCTGGCATACATGTGATGCGTGTTATACGTGCTGCGTGGCATACGTGTGATGATGCGTGTCAGTATGTGTGATGCGTGGGTCCGTTAGTGCGTTACCTCTCATCTGCTGTCTACTGTTGTATAGCGCCAGGCGCGATACACCAAAGTCAATATCAATGGTTGTCGAGCTTGCGCGCCAGAGCGCTGGTGTAACCGTGATAGGATCAGTAGACGCTACACAAAAGCTACCCGCTGCTGCTGTCCTGTGTTTCCTTTTTGCTGCCCGCAGTGCCCCCTAACCGGTAACCCCCTCGACGCCAACCCCTGCTTTGCGGGAGGTGGCAGCAACTGCCAGGTCTGCGAGTACATCTTCTCGTTTACCAACTGCCGCAGCCCGCCACCTTCTCCCGCTCCGCCCTCGCCCGCGCCTCCCTCGCCTCGCCCTCCCTCTCCCGCCCCTCCTTCGCCAGCGCCTCCCTCGCCCGCCCCTCCCTCGCCAGCGCCTCCCTCACCCGCGCCTCCCTCGCCCGCGCCTCCCTCTCCTGCCCCTCCCTCTCCCGCCCCGCCCTCGCCCGCCCCTCCCTCGCCCGCCCCTCCCTCGCCCGCCCCTCCCTCACCCGCTCCTCCTTCCCCCGCCCCTCCCTCGCCCGCCCCTCCCTCGCCCGAGCCCCCGTCGCCGGCCCCTCCTTCCCCCGCCCCTCCCTCTCCCGCGCCTCCGTCCCCCGCCCCTCCTTCGCCCGAGCCCCCGTCGCCGGCCCCTCCATCCCCCGCCCCTCCCTCTCCCGCGCCTCCGTCCCCCGCCCCTCCTTCACCCGAGCCCCCGTCGCCGGCCCCTCCTTCCCCCGCCCCTCCCTCTCCCGCGCCTCCGTCCCCCGCCCCGCCTTCACCCGAGCCCCCGTCGCCGGCCCCTCCTTCCCCCGCCCCTCCCTCTCCCGCGCCTCCGTCCCCCGCCCCGCCTTCACCCGAGCCCCCGTCGCCGGCCCCTCCATCCCCCGCCCCTCCCTCTCCCGCCCCTCCGTCCCCCGCCCCTCCCTCTCCCGCGCCTCCGTCCCCCGCCCCTCCTTCACCTGAGCCCCCGTCGCCGGCCCCTCCTTCCCCCGCCCCTCCCTCTCCCGCGCCTCCGTCCCCCGCCCCTCCCTCTCCCGCGCCTCCCTCGCCCGCCCCTCCTTCGCCCGAGCCCCCGTCGCCGGCCCCTCCATCCCCCGCCCCTCCCTCTCCCGCACCTCCGTCCCCCGCCCCTCCTTCGCCCGAGCCCCCGTCGCCGGCCCCTCCTTCCCCCCGCCCCTCCCTCCCCCGAGCCCCCGTCGCCGGCGCCTCCCTCCCCCGCCCCTCCCTCACCCGATCCTCCGTCCCCCGCGCCTCCCTCGCCCGCCCCTCCGTCCCCCGCCCCTCCCTCGCCCGACCCCCCGTCGCCCGCCCCTCCTTCACCCGAGCCCCCGTCGCCGGCCCCTCCTTCCCCCGCTCCTCCTTCTCCCGCCCCTCCCTCGCCCGACCCCCCGTCGCCCGCCCCTCCTTCACCCGAGCCCCCGTCGCCGGCCCCTCCTTCACCCGCTCCTCCTTCTCCGGCCCCTCCCTCGCCCGACCCTCCGTCGCCCGCCCCTCCTTCGCCCGACCCCCCGTCGCCCGCCCCTCCTTCACCCGAGCCCCCCTCGCCCGCCCCTCCATCTCCCATCCCTCCCTCGCCCGCCCCGCCCTCGCCAGCTCCTCCGTCTCCCTTCCCTCCCTCGCCTGCCCCGAACATCATCGCGCAGTGTCCTGCGCCCACCTCCTGCCCGGCAACCTCTGTGCTCACAAGCGCCGGCATTCAAAACGCCCAGTGCTCAATGTGTGCTTACAACACGGCTTGCTTCACGGAAAACCCCGCTAATGATTTCCAGAAAGGCTTGACCGCCAAAAATTTCTTGACCGTCGCCGGCTGCAACGCCAAATCTGACCCATCGTAAGCAATCTCTGCGGCACTTTTGTCAGATGGCCACTACGATCATGCTGCGTCAGTAGGGAGCGCGGTCCGTCTCGTTCATGAATCTGAAATAGCAACACTAGCAACACACCCTTTTCGCCTATCCACAGGATTCTGTACACCGACCCCGTCACTGGTATCTCGTTTCCGAGCTATCCTACGTTGACTCCAGGTCTAACCCTCAACAACTTCTTCGCGGGTCCTAGTGCCGTGGGCGCGGTCGCCGCCGTGGCGTGCTACGACGTCACACTGACCACCCTGCAGGGCTACCTCCTGGTCCAGCGCATCCGTGAGTAGTACGTGCGTTATGTATGACTAATGATGTTGTAGGCACGATGATGAGGTCGCGGATAGATGGGCTGCACGCGCGCAGTCGGTCGAGGCCTGCAGCAGCAGCAGCAGCGTTATCATTGCGGGTGTTCCGGTCACGATCGAGCGAGCTGCGACCCGCCACGCGCGCGCTCGTGTGCACGCAAGTCCGTCCGTCCGTCCGGACTGCTGCTGCTGCTGCTGCTGCTGCTGCTGCTGCTGCTGCTGCGGCTACAGCCGTTTGGTCCTTAAACACATGCCGTATGTGCTGTGTACCTGCTGTCCTGCAGAGACCGACCCAACAAACACGTGCCAATCCTGCAAGTGGTTCTGGAGCTTCAATGTCCAGACCAACGTGCCCGCGGGCTGCCGCTGCGTCGGCGGAGAGACCGCTTGGGCCTTCCCAGGTGCGTGCATGTCTTCATTGTCTGCTGTATTGCGTCCTCTGCGTCCTTTGTGCACTCATCACAGCAGCGCACGGTCGGCGACAGTAGACCTTGGGCATATGCGCCACTTGGTGCGAGCATGTGCGCTTCGTGGCGCCAAGCCAACCACCCACCCCCTACCTGCTCGCCCGCACGTGCCGTCTGCTGACACTCCTACCGCCGCTGCCCCTTCCTGTGCCACACCCCACCCATCCACCCCCGCGCGCGCAGTCAAGGCTGTGCTCAGCAAGCTGACCACCGCCCAGCTCGCCTCCTCCACCGAGCTCACCCTGACCAGCCCCTACCCCAGCACCCCTAAAGTCACCTGGACTGCGCGTCAGGAGCTCAATGCCAACGGCCAAGGCACTGGTGCCTGGGGTGGCTACTTCCGTTTCTTTCCCAAAGCCGATGGCACCCAAGACACGGTCCCCTACACATTTGACGTGTGCGCCGGCTGCGCCCAGAACCAGCTGGGCACCAAGGGCTACATTGTTGGGCAAATCACCTTCCGGTTCACGCCCACGGTGGACGGGTAAGTTGCGCTTGTTCATGAATGGCATGGCTGCAGCAGCGGGATGCGTATACTTATGCCAACAGGACACCCGCCGGCGCGCCCTTCTTACTGCTGGGTGCCGCCCAGTAGGCCTTTGTTGCGCATCAGCTGACTTATTAACCCACCCCTGCCGTACGTCAGTCCCCACCATGAACCGACCCGGTCAGCAGCCCGCCGCCATTGTGTGTCCCACCGCCTCGATTGCGCCGATGCATCCCCGCCCTCCCCTTTCCCTTGCTGTCCACGACCGCAGCAAACGGTCTCTGTCCGTCCTCGTGGCTCCGTCACCCAACGCCTTCACCAGCATGAAGGAGCTTCACGTTTACCAGTCCTTCCTTGCGCCGCCCAGCCTCACGCCCGGCCTCTTCTCAAAGTACACCACGTCCGGTCTGGTGCCTGCTGGCACCCTGCCGCCCTTCGGCTTCGGCGCTTCGTGGGAGGTGGGTGTGGTGGATGTGCCTTCGTGCAACAGTAACAGTACGCCTTCAAATGCATACCTACCTCTGCGTGGCGTCCATCCGGGTCAAACCAGCAGCAGCAGCAGCTAGCCCAACACTGAGGGCTTGCTTAGGGGCGACTGGAATGCCGCATAACACCGCCGACCCAGCCACCCATGCACATGCATATGCACGCGCATGCTGTCGCTCGGCGCTTGACATGCGCACGCACGCACGGGCGCACGATTGTATCGCCGCACGCAACAACGCACACGACGCATGCATACAGCCATCCCAACGCCCCCATCCATCCACCCGCACCCTGGTGCTCGCACCCCCACGCACCCTGGTGCTCGCCCCCCCCCCCCCCCCGCATCCATGCAGGTGACGGCCGTCAAGACCGGCAGCTTCAGGGTGGGCAGCCTGCCAGTGGACGTGCCCCTCACCAACGCCAACGGCGTGTTCGTTGCCATCCACCTGGTCGTCGAGGGCCTCACCTGCGACGGCACGCAGGTCATGCCCTCTGGCTTCAGGCCCACCAGATAGATATGCCAGCCAGCGGGCGGCAATGCATGCGGCTAGCCTGAGCGCTATCTAGCTAGCTAGGTGGCGGCTGGGTGCCGCCGCATGCATGTATCTGCGGGCGGGTCGCCGTGAGGGTGCGATCGACACATGTGCACACGGCAGCAGCAGGCGCTTGCTTGTGCTGTCGGCACGTATGCCTCACTTTCCATTACTTCTGCAGCCAGTATACATGTCGGGCGGCGCCGTGCTGCATGCCGGCCCCTGGCTTGCTGGATGGGTGGCCGGCGGTTTAGCACCATCATGGCCCAGTGATTGATGACACAGTACATGCACGTGCGCACGGTGCGGAACGTGGGCAGGAAGGGCAGCACCGGCAGTGCGCTAGATAGAAAGTGTGTTTGTGCTGTATGAGGGACATCCACGCATGTGATTATTATTGTGCGCCGCTGCCAGGGCTGGCATACGCATCATGCACACCAACTCCTAAGCATCGTGTTAGCGCCGTGGCTGATAAGTAGCATACGTGCTGTTAACTCACGCCCTACCAGACCTGCTGCTCATTTGCATGGCCCTTCACTAGCTACGTTTCACAGACGCACGCGCCGGGTACTGAAATAATGCCATTTGCCCTCTGTCGTTGATGTACATGCTTCGAGTACTTCGAGGTCCGCTGAAATACGCTGTAAGCTGGCAGCGGGCTGTTGCGGGAACAGTGTATGTGTGTACATACGATATGAACAGACATTGCATGCGCCACCCCTGGAGTCGGTGAACGGGAAGATTCTGACTGTGACTCAATTGTAATATACGCACCAGAACAAACCAGTCCCCCGCCGAAGGCCCTGGTCCTGCTGGGTTCCTCACTCATTGCCGTACGTACTCCAATGCAATGGGACTATCCACTACGCGGGCCTGCCCCTGCTGAGCGCCATGCCCGCGCCTCACTCACTCCATCTCACTCCAGCCAGATAATAATACGCCCTCATCCCTACACTATTAGAGCCACAGTCGAGATGGCCGCGCATGGTGTGGCTGATGTGTGTGTGGGGGGGAGGGGGGGGGGCAAAAGCCCCTGGGGGAAGGTAGCAACCAGCAACCTCTCCTGGTAGCAACTGGGGCCCGGCGACGCGGTTCAAAGTGACGGAGTGGCGGTCTCACCACGTGTACGGAAAAGTTTCTGGGCGCATGTAGGAGGTGGGACCGCCGCATCAAAATCACGTTTGGCTACTTGCTGATGCAGCCTTGGCATGTTTGTGGGGAGTATGGGCTGGTGCCCACAGCCCGAAGTGTGAGGGTACCTGGAAACTGGCGTGCCCAGGGGTGCCCACCCTGGGCGTGCCCATTCCTCCCGCCAAAACCCCCTGCAGTTGGATTCTGAAACTGCTTGCGCGCCATTGAAGCTGTGCAACAACCACAGCTGCCTCATTGATATAAACATTTGCAAGTCATTACACATGAATCTTCACTAGTCGGCGCACGTCTTGCTGCGACTGTGGCCAGAAGTTCCACCAGGATGCGGGCGTGTCGCCAACCTGGGGTTCTTTGGGGACTGATGGTAGCCCTGTTGACCTTAGCTAGCTACGAATGGAGACCTGCGGCTGCAGGTGAGGGCACAGAGGGGCCATCGCGTGAAGTCGCTATAATCGCAGCTGAGCTGCGAACCAACTTTCGCACCTTACAACCCCAAAAAGCATGACATCACTGCTAGTTTTATTGTTTCGGCAATTGTAAGAATTAGCTTTCGGGACTCAGCCGGCGACCGACGAAATGCTGCTCTGCAGCCGACGCGTTCTCGCATGCATCATATCGCATATGGCATGCATTGCTTGTTGGGCAGACAAATCCCCACTCGTTCGCGTCGGCCCTGTCAGGAGCTCAGACCCCCCCTCCCCCCCCACCTGCTCCCCCGTGCTGCTTCCCGCGTCCCTAACACATCACCTACAGCCCGGGCGCGCCGGAGAACAAGGGCGGTGGACTACCCGCCCTGGCCGCCCTACTTTCCTGAACCGCCTGCCGATGGCTCTGGTGCAGGTGTGCGAACGGGTGGTCGTGGGGATGGTATGTGGGAGGCTGCGGGCACCGGGACTTGCTACCCCCCACCCCAACCTTCCCCAGGCCCCACGCCACCCAACCCGGGGACTCGAACACGTTGCACTGCCCCGAGCCCGCGTCCAAAGACGTCCAACCGCCACCTAACCATTTCAATCTATTCGCAAATATCACGTGGTGTATGACTTGCAACAGCGCCCATGTGACAGTCCCGGTTGCTCTGCACCTCGAATCCTCACCGGCACACTGAGAGCGCCCCCTCCCCCCGCCCCCCGTCCCCTTTCCCTGCCACCCGCCCGTTTGCACGCAGTGCCGCCGCCTCCACCGCTGAGTACCTCCCCCTCGGCCTACTTGTACGGCAACCAAGCCCTGCTGCTCAACCCCAACTCCCTGGGGCTGTTGGCGGTACGTGCGTGCGTGCCGTATGTGCGCAATGCGGCACTTACGGGTATGGAGTGCGCGACTGTAGTGGGCAGCCCGTGCGACCACCTCGGTCTTTCCCTCGGCTCCCCTCTCTCTCTCTCTTTCTCCACGCTCTTTCTCTCTGTATCCCCCCCATCTCCCTCTCTCTCTCTCTCTTATTCTCTCTTCCTCCCTTTCTCCTTTCCTCTCTCTCTTCTGGCCACCTGCCCCACCTACCTCCTTCCTTCCTGCCGCTGCATGATCCTCTGCCCGACTCACCTCCTCCTGCGCTCCCCCCTGCCCTCCTCCCTGCCCTCCCCCCTGCGCTCCCCCCTGCGCTCCCCCCTGCTGCCCGCAGGTCAGTATGCTGGGACTGGGCCTGGAGGTGTCGCCGCCGCTGCCGCGCCTGCCCGCACAGGAGCTGGCGGCGCAGGCGCAGTGGCCGGCGGCGCTGGTGGTGCCGGCTCTGGTGAGCGACTGGGATAGGGGGGGAGTGGGGGGCTCACACCGGCGGCACTCATGATGGCAATGAAGTTGGGATAAGAATGGATATGGAGGGCAGCAGGGACAGCGCAAGCGCTAGCTGTGTCCCCCATTCATGACTCGCCTCGGTCGTGTGCGATGACAGTCCGCGGCAGCGATGTCCGGAGGCTCTGGCAGCGGCGGCCCTTGGAGCGACCCGCCGGAGGCGCTGGCGGCGGCCGCGTCCTTCCTGCGCGCGGGCGGGAACGTGGTGGTGCTGGGCGGCGGCGGCGGCTCGGACAGCGGCCTGGGGCTGGTGGAAGAGCTGCTGGCGGCGGCGGCGGCGCCATGGGCGGCATCGGCGGCGGCTGCCGGCCCGGGCAAACCACGGTGGTCCTCCGGCTGCGAGGAGGTGCAGGTGGGCTGGGCGGGCGGGGACGGCGTGTGTGTTTGTGGTGGTGTGGCGCCCGGAGGCCCCGAGCGGCTGGCGGTTGGCTGTCGGATGAGCGCTGCAGCTTAGCGACTTCTGTTCACTGCTAGATGATGCCTTGCCGCAAGGCCTCGTAGCTTATTTTGGGGGGAATGCTTGGGCCAAGCTTTCCGGTCCCTTACAGCTGGATTACCGGTACTTACGGTTACCACCGGTTCTGCTAAGCAAAACAACCTCTTTTGGGGAGCAAGCCCCCCCTCCGACTTTTGCTAAAACCTGAGCTTTCCGGGACGAGGCTAATGCTCAGAAAACGGCCCCAATGGCCGTTTTTGGCTTCCAAGCTTTATGATACGAGCCCTGCTTGCCGCGCTGCACTCCCATGACGCTTCGTCTCGACGGGCCACGCCTGCCCGCCCACCCTACAGGTGTCGGACGTGCTGCTGGTGCAGGCGGTCAACGAAGACGGGTCCGACGCGCTGCCGTACCTGGAGGGCCTGCCCGTGATCCTGCTGGACAGTACGGCAGCCTTCGCCGTACGCCTGCTGGCGTGCCCGCCCAGCAGCGGCGCGCTGCCCTGGTACGAGTCGCGCAGCGAGAGCAGCGGTCCGGTGGCGGCGGCGCTGGTCTGGCCCGTGGGCCGCGGCCGTCTGGTCTGGTTGGGCGGCTCGTTCGGCGACATTGCGGAGGCGGCGCCGTGGGTGTATGTGTTGCGGGAGGCTGTGGTGGCCCAGCCGAGGGGCCCTGCGCCGCAGCCGGTGCCTGCAGCAGCAGGAGGCGGCGGCATCACGCATCCACCCCAGCCTCCGAGGTTGCCGCCGCCGGCTGGAGCCGAGGACGCCTCCCCGCCCCCCCTGTACGGCCCACCGCCGTACACGACTGCGCCGCCGCCTCCGTACTACGGCAATGGTGGTGGCGGCGGGCCTGCGCCCTACCCGCCGCCGTACGGCGGGTACTACTGGTCTTCGCCGCCGCCTCCGTACCATGGCGGATACGCCGGAGGCGGTGGTGGGTACTATGGGGCGTACAGTCCGCCGCCGCCGGCTTATGGCCCTGCGCCTGATGCACCGCCGAGTAAGTGCAACAGCACCAGCTGCGCATGGCGGACCTACAGCCAGTAGGCTGGCTTGCTGCGAGCCAGGCTTGGCGCGTGCACAATGCGGCGCTGGGCCCCGGCACGCTCTGCACCACACGCACGCAGTCCTCGCCGTGTTCGCTCGCGTCTCTCATGCTGCGGTGCCACGCAAGCATCTACGTGCCGGCACAAACACCCGATTGCCATGCGACTACCGGTACGCGTGCGCGACTTGCCCCCCCCTCCGCGCTTCTGCCTGCGCAAACCTGCTGTCAACGCCACCGCCCTGTCGCCCTGCCCGCCCCCTCCCCTGCCCTGCCCACAGCCCTGCCATCCTTTGGCTGCCTGCCGTTCGTGGAGGACGGCAAGTGGGACGAGCAGGTGTTTGATGCCGTACAGGTGCCAGTGTACGACAACGAGAACGACGGCGGCGCCGCACAGTTTGACCCGGTCAAATGCGGCAGGGCGGCGGGTGCGGCAGGCTACTTCCTTGCCGGATTCGTGGCCGCGGAGACAGGCAGCGGCGGCGGCGGCGGCAGGTAAACGAATGGAAGGGAGACGGGTGGTGGGGCAAGAAGTCACTCTTCGGCATGCTTGCGTAGGGCCCACTCGATGTATCACTGTACGGTAGCGCAAACATGCGCGAACGCTGCAGGGTGCGAGGCGCTGTGCTGAGTCACTCACACATGCGTGGCGCTGATTACATGCATGCAGGTGCTTCGGTCTGGAGTTCCCTCCTGACGGCGCTGCCGACTTGCCCAGCGCCGAACTCAACGTGGTTGGCGGCGGCGGCGCCTGCGCGCCCTGCGCCGCCTCGCCCGACTGGGCGCAGCTGTGGTGCGGCGGCGAGGTCGTTGCCGGCGGCGGCGGCAACAGCACGACCGTTGCGTCAACCGTGACGTACATGAGCATCTATGAAACCTTTTACTTTGATCCTGCATCAGACTAAGACAGCGCTAGGCCAGCTAGCTAGGCCGCACGCAAGAGGACGCCAGGCGCACGAGATGAACCTGTAGGCTTCAGCCACTCAACTTGCTTGCTTGACATGTGGGCCGTTGCATATGGTCTGTTAGCTAGAGGTAAAGCAGATATGTGAAAGGCGTAGATAATTGTTACAGCGCCACAGCTAGGTGACTGCAATGGCTTGACTATATTGTGGAGTGTTCATAGTCGTGGCCAGTGGCGGGCTGCGCGAAGGCCAGGAGGGCGCGTGGTTGGTTTTGGCAAGGTCTGCCGTCGGTGGCATGCCAGGTTCTGAGGTTTGAGTACCGTATAGGGCCGGATATGTAGCTAGACAGATAGCTTACGACGCCTATTGCGTTCGCTGCCTGAATAATCAATTATACATAATCGCCTCAGGGCTGGCACCCCTGGCGTGTATAGGCTACGCCCGGTGTGCGTGCATTCACACAACGCGCAGGTTAGTTGCAGACTGACCGTCCTGCACCGCGCACTCAGTGTGCGCGGGGTCTAGGCTGTTTTTCATGCTGTATTTCTTTCATCATACCTATGCACGAATGTGGAGTATATCATCTTTTCTGAGTGGGTTGCCGGGGAATGTTCCGGCTTACGGAGTGGACGGGGCTGCGCTGCATGCCCCGGTGCACCGGCGGCCGGGCGGCGGGGTGGGGATGGAGGTGGGTGGAGAGAGGCTGGCACGATGATGGCAGTCATGGCACGTACAGATGTACGAATGCGTTTCACCTCCATGGATGTTTCGCCTCCCCGGCAGGTATCTGGGAGTAATCTGTACATCAAACGTGCAGCAACAGGCAAAATCTATTACCCAAAAGTGCTCACGCATAGCAGCGTCCATGGCAAGGAGTTGACACGAACTATAATCGGAATGTGTAGCGAGCGGACTCGTCCGGCGACCCTGAGACTTGCTCTGGCATGTCTTGCTGTCATCTCACTTGAGCAAGGTGCGTTTGGTGCGCGGGCACGGAGCGGCCCGCGACTTGAATGCGCAATGGCTACAGCACACGAAAGTGAGAGGTCTTCGCGACCCACCACAGCTCGACGCAGAAGTATAAATTGCACTGCTCCGTGTTTCAGTGTCCAGAGAATGCGCCTGCGGATCGAGAAGTGACTCGTTGGCTCGGTATGCTGCCGACAACAGCACCCACTTCGCAGCAACTTCATTACACACGACGCGCACCGGCCCCCGGCTTCTAGCATAATACTTTATTATGTGACTGGCAGCGGGGCCCGACGACGCTCTTTGCAAAGAAGAAGCAAGGGTGACGGTTCGGTTGCCGGCGACTCTGGCCGCTTCGTTGTTTTCTCCTCTTGCTCAGTTCTCTGCCTTCCCAATTCCTCCTCCAATACGCAAACGCCCATCCCCGATACCTGTCTGCCGTATCTCCAGGATGCCTGGTGTCGGCGTCAAGTGCTTACCGTCACCCCCCACCCCGGCGTTACCTGCCCCCGCCGGTCAGACACCAGCCCCCTCCGCGCGACGCCGCACCAGCATCTCCGCTCGCTGCGCCACTGCCCAGCAACTCCACCGGCATTCGGGATGCGTTAATTCCCGAAGGCAGCGAAGGCCCCAGCCCTGTGGCGCCTCCGCGGCCAGCGGCCAGGGCCGCCACGTATGCGCCGCCAGCGCGCAAGCTGCTGTCGCCACCGCCACCGCCGCCTTCCACGCCTCCTCCGCCGTCGCCACCACCTCCGCGAGTGCCGCGGCCGCCGCCACCCTCACCGCCGCCACCGAGTCCGTATATTGGTCAGTGCACTGACATTGTTTTCTGTCTGTAAGCTTTGTTTTGGCGCCGCACGTTATTGTGCGGCCTCGGAAAAGGAGTTGACGCTGCCGCAGGCCTGCAATCCCTCACTCACATGCGGCTGGCATCCAGGATGTGTACCGATAACACCCCGTGATGACAACCTGCCACCTGCCACCATCCCCGCCCAACCGCCACAGACTTCATTGCGCCCGTGGACCCGGCCGCGTGCCTCTCATATGTGGAGGACAGTGAGGGCGTCTGGGCGGCGGCGGCCGGGGCACGCGCGCAGCTGGACGAAATATTCATGTTTGACGGTTTTGACCCGGTGTCCTGCGCGCGGGCGGCGGTGGGCTGGTACCGCTACGTGGCCATCCAGGATAACGAATGGTGCGTGCGTGGGTCCGGATGGGTCAGTTGGGTCAGGCACCCGACAGCAGGGCTCGGTATGGAGCGAGGCTGGTAGTCGGGAGTGGGGATGGAGCGGGGCCGAGGCGGACGGCGGGGCAAGCACGCAGGTAGGTGATTGCGGGTGGACCGGGGAGCAGGTGATGCGCGCCCAGTGCGCAGATGCAAACCCGTATGACACGGCACACGGTGTGCCGCTGTGCGTAGCATGGACTCCGCTGCCTCCCCGTGCTCATGCTTCTGCTCGCTATCTGGTCATCAGCTCCGATAATAGCTCCTATGCCGCGCGCGCTGCTTTTTGCCGGTGCTGCTGCCGGACTGCCGCTGCCTCCGCTCCTGCTGATGCTGATGCTGATGCTGATGCTGATGCTGCAGGTGCTACGGCCTGACGCTGGAGCTTGGCCAAGAGCTGCCTGGCCCTAGCCTGGCCAGCGGCTGCTTCAAGTGCTTCGGCCCATTCCAGGGCCCCTACCTGCCGCGCAACATGCGCTGCGGTGGCCGCTCCGCCGTGACCGTGTACGACCTGTACACGCTCTTCCCCGAGTCCGCGCCAGGCCCCGTGCCCGGCGTGTACGGCTTCACCACCCACTAAGTGAGTGAAGCGGCGACGGGTTATTGGATTTTGTTGAACGAATGAGGTGGGTATGGTTTGAGGGACTTGTGTCTTGTGAGAGGCTACTAGCGACGGCTGGGGGCTGTAATGGGATGTGGATGCGTATGGAAGATGGCTGAGCATTCACACCGTCACAGTGGCTGCAAGCCGGGGAGAGCAGGAGTGCGGACATCGCAGCTAGAGTAAATTCCATAGCTGTTTGTACATAAGCAGCCAAGTATTGATTCGTCATTCATACATAGCGTCCGCCGCCGCTGCCAAGCGAAGAGAGGTTAGGGTGCCTGTGATTTTCTTGTGCCCTTAGGGCCACGTCCACAGATGACGCTGCGTTGTGCTGGCATGCGCGTATCCCTTTCCAGTGGGATCAAATGTGCGCATTAGTTTACCGTATTAATACTTGCTCTTTTGCACGGTGAAATGGAGGGGACTAGGGCGGACCCGCCCTGTAGACGCATGAGGTCAGGACGTCAGGTGTGCACGGTGGTATAGATGGCTGGGGAGCTCTCAGGGCAGCTAGCGTGCTGTTTTCAGGAGGGTTGTCAAAGGATGCGCATTAAATTCCCTGTGTGCCACTGCAGCACTCACCAGCATCTGCCGATGTGCACGGCCCGCCGCAAGTCCTGCGGTGTGCCTGTGTTAAGGGCGTCCTCGCGGATGTAAAGAGGCCCTGTGGCAGGCTCGTGGTGTTGAACTGGGCTTCACTGTCTGGGAAGCACGCCAGGGCCCGGTGACTCCGAAGTGCCTCGTGCGAGGCGGAGGGGGAATCCAAGCGGGAAAACACGCACACCCGACACGCCACAAGCTGAACCGAAGTTCACAGGCCTTGGGAAGATTATTTTGAGATGACTATCAGTAAGCATCATACCATATTCAGCATAGAGCAGGGGTAAAGATAAACTCGACGTGGGTTTAGGCTGTTTCCAGTGCTAGGCCGATGGAGTGAACGAGGTCGCCAAGTGTCCCCCACCTGGGTAGAACCCCATAGTATTCCACCGCCACTATACGCATAGCGATGAAATGAGGCGGGATGGGCTGTGACCGACGACGAGGATATGTTCGCGGCGTTGCTATTAGTTCTGCTGCTGGTCCTTGCTGCGCCAGCAGGACTATTAGCTGGTGAGCCCTTCAAGATGAAACGCCGCACTGGCGACAATTCTAGAGCCGAGCGACGTTAATGGGGGGTCGAGCTGTTTGGATGCTTTGTTGTGAAGAGCAGCCAGGGCTGCCTGGGGCTTGATAGATAGTAAGTTGCTTGCAGTGCCGGGCCCGAGCTCGGCGCCCGCTCAACGTTATGGCGGCCCATAACTTGCAGCTGCCGCTTGCTTCGTTTCGTCCCCCCCAGGTCGGCAGCCGCCCCCTGCCCTCGCGCATAAGCACAGGCGCCCCGGGCTGATACTTCGCCGCAGCAGCCCCTCCCCGCGGGCTGTTAGCAAGCTCCGGCCCCCGCCATGGAGCTATAGGGGCCCGCAGCCGCCCTCTGCTGCGGGCCCGCAGACGGCAGAGCTCATTGTCAGCAGGCCACCAACGGCGCGGCAGCCCGCGTCACCGGATGCGCCACAGCCTCCGGCTGTGCCAGTAGCCAGCCCCCCGCCCACGCCACCTCCACCTCAGGTGCTGCCACCTCCACCTCAGGTGCTGCCACCTGCACCTCAGGTGCCGCCGCCTCGCCCCGGGGCGTCCGGGCTCTCCCGCCGCGCGCCTCCGCTGCCGCCGTTCCCGCCGAACGCCCCCGATGCACCGCCGCCGCCCAACGCCGGGCTTTTAAGTGAGTACCGTAGCTGCGCTGCATGTGTATAGGTTGCGTGTTGCAGCGAGGGTCTGAAAAGCCTAGTTCCGGGGACTCGCGTCAGCAACAGGGGGGGGGCAAACATTGTGACTTGAAGCATGGCCGCGGCCGACCGGGTTACAGCCTGTATGCGAATGCATGGTGGCAACGGCGCTTTGGCCAAGCTTCTTTATCGTTGGTGCGCCGCCGCGCCCGCGCCCTGACACAACAACCTTCCACGTGTGCCCGCGCAGCGTTCAACGCGCCGGAGCCGCAGGGGTGCTACCAGTTCGTGTGCGACGGGCCGAAGGGCTGTTTCGCGGTGGACAAGAACGGCGGCCGTTTTGGGCTGACGCTGCTGTTCGATGTGAACGGATTCGATCCGGTGTCCTGCGTGTCGGGCGGCTCCAGCTCCTACCGCTTCGTTGCCATCCTGGCGGACAGCGGGTGAGGCAAGGCAGCGGACATATTAAGTGTGGCGGCCTCGCAGCAGTCGGTTGTTGGGGCTCTGGGCGTTGGTGGGATGAACAGTACTGGGTCCAGGGTGGCCACCCGCTCTGGCACATCCATTGGCTGAAGCCAAAGCCAGAGCAGAGGTCTTGATGGCCGGGCAGGCGTGGAATGTGGGAGGCCGACTGCGCGCCGGTTAGCCAAGACTCCCACGGCACACAGGAAGCACCCACCGCGTGTCACAACATGAGCATGAGGAGGTTTTGGAACTGCGAAACCTCTCTCACCCTCTCTGCCCTGCCTGAATCCTCCGCCTACCACACATGCTGCTGCTGCTGCCACACAGGTGCTACGGCCTTGAGCTAGGTGTGGGCGGCGCGCCCACCATCCTGCCACCCACCGACGACGGCACGTGCCTGCCCTGCCAGGGGCCGTACGCCACGGCAAAGTACGACTGGACGGGACTCTACTGCGGCAGCGAGGAGGCTGTCACGGTGTACGACGCGTCCGGCTTCCCCGCGCCCGACATGGCGCCGCCGCCCGGGGACGCTGCAGTGGTGTTTGGCGGGTAGCTTGACTGTGGGGCGAGACGCACGCGCGCCGCGCCGGTATGTGCGTATGGCAACGCAGCCATGGCACACTCTTTTTAGTTCTCCAACCGCTGCAGTGCCGAAAGGGGCGGAGCTGGGCTCTGTGTGCTGTGCATGTGCACGCGCCCACGTTTCCCAACAATATACGACGGAGCTGAAGAGCTTTCCAGCAACCCGGCGCTGTTAAGCCATTAATGGTAGAGCTTAGAGCACGCGAAGAAAGTGTGTGCGATCATGGTTAGGTCGTTCGTATGGTATGGGAGTTGCATTTCAGTCCACCTGCATCGTCATCACCAATTTGCCATTGCGTGAGGCTGGGTGCCGGAGCAGCGCGCGCTCAGCACGGAGCCAAACGCACGCATTGCATAGCTTCATGCTCGGTTGTTGTAGCGCATTGCATTAGTGCAGTTCTTGGGGCTTGGGCTTCTCTATGAGGCGAAATCGCATGTGCTTGCTGTGGGAGGGGAGGGTCAGGTGGTGGGGCAGCGCTGTCCATACGCACGGCGGGGCTGTCCTGGCGCCGGGCGACTGAAGAGCGGTGGCATGTGCGCTCGCCTTCTGTGGGTGCTTTGGGGGCCGAACGGTACACAGATGGGGGTAGGCTTGGGCGCAGTCGGGTGTTGTGCTGTTGTTTTGTTGCTACCGTACGTCTCTAGGGAGACTCATACACACCCTGTCGCTCTCTCACCCTCCTCGACGTTTTCTGGGTTTGCGATTGGCGCTAGAGGCATGCAATGCCGTAGACGGGTACACCAGGTGCAGGCTGGCAGGCTGAAACACATTCATCCATTCTATTGTGTGCGTATGCGTGACCATGGTCGACGGCCGGCGCCCAACGTGGCCGGGACCCTGTGCAGTCGGTGACATTCTGACTGGGTATGGCTTTTCTGGTCCCCATGGCTCGCTTTGTATTAACAACATAACAGCACGCAGCACAAAAGTGTAACAATTTAACACGTGCGGTCTGCTTGACTGATTGTGTCGGACTGTCGGGCCTGGGTTGCTGCGGCGGACGAGACTCAGGACCGCATGGCGGAGTGGCGGACTGGTAGTTACATCCTTCGCTTTCACAGTCAGCCGCCATCGTCTGGCCACTACACAGAGACTTGCGTCCTACTTACAGCACCGGGCCACAACAGCAATTCCGCAACAGAAGCGGCCGGCCGGCACCTGGGGTACTACGGTACACGAAGTCTGGATGAATGTTGTGCACGGTCTCATCCACGTTCGCCAGCTCAATGGACAGACAGTTCTTGATAAAATGGCATATGGTATGCACCATGTTATGAATTACCGACGTCCCGTCGTGGGGGCATATCGCACCCATGAAGGGCACTGTTTCAAGCGCTATGCCCTTGCCCCCAACCCCTCATGTGTCTGCCAACGTCAAAGCAATGCCAACGCCACACCAGGTAATGTCAAAGCTATGGCAACGGCACACGCCTCAACCTCACAACTCCTTCATCACGCTCAATTCCACTTCATGACATTCCAAGTACTTGCTCCATGCCCATCTGTACTTGAGACCAACAACGAGCGGCCCCCACAAAGCTGCAGTGCAGTGGCCCTAACAGCTTTCGGGCACATCCGGACACTCGCCAGCACCTCTTGCAGCCACCAGCGGTGGTGGCGAGGGGCCAGTGGTGCTCACCACTGGTCCTGGGGCGGGGGCGTGGAGTCCATGGGGGGCGGGTACGAGGAGAACAGCTCCTGCAGGGTGCAAGTTGCGGGAGTGGAGGAGGTAGTCGAAGCTGCATTGTCAGAAGCGGAACGTGCTCCGCAGGCAGCAGCGGCGGAATCCAGAGCATGCGGCGCACACAAACACGCGCATGCCCTCAGCGCCGCAACCGAGAGAAAGGCGGACCGTGAAGCGCCTGACGCCCCTTGGCCCCGCATCTGGCCATTCGCGGCGCTTGAGTCGCCACGAGCCCTCCCCCACGCAACCAACCACACCCACCTCTAGGCTGTACAGGCTCATTGCTCCGCTGCCGCCACACATGTCGGACTGGTACTTGGAGTTCTGCATGGGCCGGGCATGCGGCAAAACACACACGATGCAGGCAGACAGGCAGGTCCTGTGAGTCGGGTGGAACGTATCCAGCCATGGAAAGGGCTGTGCCGGACTGGCCGGGACAGCCTTGCGCCGAGGGCAGCGGCACTAAGCGCGCAGCAGCGCTATGGTGCGGCACGTGACTGTGTGATCACCCACGGCCCGCGTTTTGCGGTCTTGCTGCATGGTACCGGGGCGTGTGCTCTTGCCCGCAAGCCAGGGGCGCTCGTGGTGCGCGCCGAGGTAATGACGTCACTCGCGCACCTGGCAGGCCTTGCAGGCGGTGCTCTTGGCGCTGTCAGAGGGCAGCTGTTGCTTCTTGTAGCCGTAGCACCTTTTCGGGGGGGTGGCGGAAAGCGCGAGGAAAGGGGTTGGCGGTGCGCAGCAATATGGGGGGGGGGTGGCAATATACCGTAGTTCCTAGGCTGCGCAAGTGTAAGACGAGCCTGACGAAGAGCCGAACGCGTGCACAGCCCCACCACCCCTCCGTACTCCTGCTCCACCCTCCAGCCCTCGCCGCTGCACGCCCGCCCCCCCCCCCCCCCGCCCCCCCCCCCCCCGCCCCCCGCCCATCCCAGTCGAGTAGCCGCCGTCTCCCTTCCGCCCCACGCTTCCGCCCCTCCGTGCGTCCATGTGCTCCCATCCCACTCCTGCACCCCATGCCCGCCCACCCGCCCGCACACACTCACTTGTTGCCCTCGGCGAAGCCGACGTAGGTGAAGTCACCGTAGCTATGCACCAGCTGCGCGCAGGTCAGCGGGTCGAAGGCCTTGGCAGTGGGCCCGTTGCCGTCCTGCACCGCCACCCCGCTGGTCTTGAAGCAGCCAGCGGGCTCCACACCCAGCCCCTTGCGGCCTGTGTGGCGGTCAGCAGGTCAGGGGCAGGGGTTGGGGGACAGGGGGTGGATCAAATGGAAGGGGATTGGAAGGTTGAGCTTGGGTGGAGTGGAGTGGAGTGGGCGCTTTGTATCAGCTCGCCAGTCCGCAGTGGAGTCATCCGGGGTCCAGCGCGGGCAGGCTAGGCAGGGCGCTGTGCCGCGGACGTACCGGGGGGGTCGATGGGAGGAGGCGGCGAGCGTGGAGGCGGGGGCGAGGGAGGAGGAGGAGACCGAGGGGGCGGGGGCGAGGGAGGAGGCGGCGAGCGTGGAGGCGGGGGTGAGGGAGGAGGCGGCGAGCGTGGAGGCGGGGGTGAGGGAGGAGGCGGCGAGCGTGGAGGCGGGGGTGAGGGAGGAGGAGACCGAGGGGGCGGGGGCGAGGGAGGAGGCGGCGAGCGTGGAGGCGGGGGTGAGGGAGGAGGAGACCGAGGGGGCGGGGGTGAGGGAGGAGGAGACCGAGGGGGCGGGGGCGAGGGAGGAGACCGAGGGGGCGGGGGCGGCGGGTTGGGAGGGGGCGACGGCGGAGGCGGCCCAGGAGGGGGAGGCGAGGGAGAGGGGACGGGCACCGGCGACGGGTCAGGAGAGGGCTCGGGCTCAGGGGAGGACTCGGGCTCAGGGGAGGGCTCGGGCTCAGGGGAGGGCTCGGGCTCAGCGGGGGGCTCGAGCTCAGGGGAGGGCTCGGGCTCAGCAGGGGGCTCGAGCTCAGGGGGGGGCTCGAGCTCAGGGGGGGGCTCGAGCTCAGGGGACGGCTCGGGCTCAGGGGAGGGCTCAGGCTCAGGGGAGGGCTCGGGCTCAGGGGAGGGCTCGGGCTCAGGGGAGGGCTCGGGCTCAGGGGAGGGCTCCGGTGAAGGCGATGGCTCGGGCTCAGGGGAGGGCTCGAGCTCAGGGGAGGGCTCGGGCTCAGGGGAGGGCTCGGGCTCAGGGGAGGGCTCGGGCTCAGGGGAGGGCTCGGGCTCAGCGGGGGGCTCGAGCTCAGGGGAGGGCTCGGGATCAGGGGAGGGCTCGGGCTCAGGGGAGGACTCGGGCTCAGGGGAGGGCTCGGGCTCAGGGGAGGGCTCGGGCTCAGGGGAGGGCTCCGGTGAAGGCGATGGCTCGGGTGCGGGAACGGGCTCCTGCTCAGGCGATGGAGGGGGCTGGGGCTGGGCCTCAGGTGCAGGCGAGGCCGCGGGCTCGGGTGCAGGCTCAGGCTCAGGTGGCGGGGAGGGCGCGGGTGACGGCTCATCAACCGCCGGGGGCGGGTACGACACGGCCGGGGGCGAGTAGGCGGGCGGGGGGGAGGGGTAGGCGCCGTAGGGGCCGTACGGCGGCAGGGGGGAGGGGTAGGCGCCGTAGGGGCCGTACGGCGGCGGGGGCGAGGGGTACGACACGGCCGGGGGCGGGGTGCCGTAGTAACCGCCGTACGGGGTGGTGGGGCCGTCGAATACGGGGCTGGGCGGGCGGGGGTGCACGGGGTCTGTGGTGCAGAAGCCGGGAGGAGGGAGGGTTGTGGAGGGGGGGGTGAAGGGGGGTGCCATGCATGCTTTACTTGATGACGAGGGAGATGTAGAGAGACGTTGCGACACAGAAGGCATACCGATGACCAGAAGGCGTAGTCGGGGGGCGGGGCAGCCGGTGGTCACGGCTATGTGAGATTCAAGGGCCAGGCGTGCCAGGCGGCGTGTCCCATCAAGACCGCACCGGCACGTCCCTGTCTCCGGGGCCTCACATTCCCGGCCTCCCTTCGGTCAACCCAGCCCAACCCACCCCTGCCGCAGCCCACCCCTGCCACAACGTCAGCACAACAGCTGCGGCCGCATCGCAAGCGCAGCTGCAAGCAGCTGCGAGCAGCAATAGCAGCTGCGAGCAGCAGTAGCAGTAGCAGTAGCAGCGGCGCAAACGAACGCACGCACCTCCCACGGGGATGGGGGTGGCGGCCAAGGCCGCCCTGATCACAGGCAGCCAGGCCGCCGCGCTGGACTCGGTGCTTAGGCCGGCGCCCACCCAGGTGACGCGGCCCGCGCCGAACGTCCACATCAGCGCCGCCGTCACAGGCCGCGATGTGGCGTCGTCCCAGCCCTCGAACCAGGGCTCAGCGCCCGCCAGGTCGTCGCAGGCCAGGAGCGCCTGGAGTGGTGAGGAGGCGGTGGTGGAAGCAGCGGGGGCGGCAGGGGCGGTGGGGAGGCGGTGGTGGAAGCAGCGGGGGCGGCAGGGGCGGTGGGAGTAGTTCATTCCAGAAACCAGAATACCAAGGGGGTTGGCCATCCATAGGATGGTGTGTGCCGGGGCCGAGGCGTGGAGAAGTTCATGCCAGAGCCCAGTGGGGGGGGGGGATTGTGGCTAACAGGGGGGGGGGGGGGGGCTTGCTGGGTGTGTGCCGGGTAACGTTAGTGACTGTGTCGGGGCTGGCTTGAGAGCACGGGATGGGCCATTGACCAGTTACGACGGGGCGCTGTGCACTTTCCGCACCACGCATGCGCACTGCACGCACGCACATTCACATGCACGCACATGCATACGCATGCGCACGTGCACACGCACCTGCGCGTCGGTGGCGTCCTGGTCTAGCTCTATGGACTCCAGGTCGGGCAGGTAGGGCAGGTGGGCGCCGCTGGTGGACTGGCCCAGCACCAGCCCGGGTGCCGCCTGAAAGGGGGGGAGGAGAGGAGAGGGAAGGGCAGGGAAAGAGAGAGGGGCAGCGGGTGGGGCGGGTGGGTGGCGTGCGACAGGCGAGGGAGGACCGACGCGGCAGCCGGGAGGGCGCCTAGGCCTAGGCAGCAGGATGGGTAACGGGGTTGTGTCAGAACGGCGTGCATCCTGCTGTGCAGCAGGAATCGTCACGTCTCCCAGAAGCTTTCGGCTGAGCAGCCGCAAGCTCGTAGGTGCTCGAGCGATCCGAGAGCTCCCCTGCCTGTCTGGAGACCGCAAGTGCCAGAACCACAGCGGCATTGCCAGAAGCCGCAGCAGCCCGTCATCCCTGCCTCTCCCCATCAAGCACCATCTCCTACATGGAATCGGAAAACGACCTGCCCTTCCCCCCGCTTCACCAAAACCCACCGCCACCCCCACCCCCACCCCCACGCCGCTCCTCCGGCTGCTCCCACCCCCACCCACCCACCTCGGTGCGCTGGCAGCCGATGTCCGCACTCAGCACCGCCGCCGCCACCGACAGCCCGGTGTCGCCGTCGCCGCCGCCCGCCAGCAGCACCAGGTTGCCGCCGGCGTGCACAAAGGCGCGCAGCGTGCCCAGCCGCTCCTCAGACGAGAGGTCCTCCGCCACTGTGTAGGGGCTGTCACCCCATTCGGAGGAGTCCAAGTAGACCTGCGTGCGTGTGTGTGTGTGTGTGTGTGTGTGTGTGTGTGTGTGTGTGTGTTAGAGATCACAAGGGAGAGTACTATGAAAGACTTGTGCGTGCGAAGGGACAGGAACGCCAATCAGGGAACGCGACGCAACGCATATGCTCGTTACCTGGAATTACCTTGTATACCTGAAACGCCGCCGGCTTACCACCCGGAAATCGCGCAACCGCCTCTACCTAACCTCGGGGGGGATTAGTGTCCACACGCTCTCGAGGGTGCAACCCTATGCATGTGCTCTCACGGTACCGTGAGACCCAGGGCACGCCTAAAGCCGAGTTCCTCGCTGCTAGCGCCTGGCCGCTAAGTCCAAGCTCCCGCCCGATCCTCGATGAATATCTCACCTACGAGCGAGGAGGGAAACAACAGAGCGCAGAGCGGCAGCAAGCGAGCGTCAAGAACAAGAGCGATGGACCGTGGTAGCGCGGCGTCGCGCGACGTTATGTGTTAGAGATCACAAGGAGAGAACAAGCAAACGTTATGTGTGCGTGCGCGCGCGTGTGTGTGTGTGTGTGTGTGTGTGTGTGTGTGTGTGTGTGTGTGTGTGTGTGTGTGTGTGTGTGTGTGTGTGTGTGTTAGAGATCACAAGGGAGAGTACTGTGTGTGTGCGTGTGTGTGGCATCTGGACGTGGGGGTAGGAGGTGGAGTAACGGCGAACAAAGGAAGAGCGCGGGACGGGCCCGGCGGGGGTCAATCCAGAAACCAAAGCGACCATCGCAACCCGAAGAACCAAGCCAAGCTCGGACTGGGGCTGGAATGCCGGTGTGAACAGCGGCTGGTAAAGCGAAGCAGGTTCACCGCTTCGGGTGGTCCTCGGACATGCGCAAAATTGCGAATGCGAAATGCGAAACCGACTGGAAGTTGACGTCGTTTCTAGCAAGCAGCACGAGAGGAGGGTCCTCACTGCACCGCAACCGCCCTCAAATCGCCCATGGCCGGCGTCCCACGCACCGCTCCCGCCCGTCCGCGCCACCCTCGCCAACGACGGGCCAACAGCACCTCCTCACCTGTGGCGGGATGATGTAGGCGGCGGGCCAGTCCGTCAGCCCCTCCAGCAGGCTCTCCGGCTGCTCGCCCACCGTGGCCACCTGCAGCCCCTCTCCCATGTTGAGGCCGTCCTGCGCGGCAGGGAGGCGGGGAAGGGGTCGCAATTGTGAAGCGCCGATTTGGGGGGGGGGGCCGGCAAACGCCAAGAGGCAAAGGAAGGAAGAAAGGCCGGAAGGTAGGGGGAAAGGGTAGAGGCGGGGAATGCGTGAATGAGTGTTGCAGCGGAGGGGTTGAGAAAGCCGGGGCTGTGGGTTGCGGGCTGACCCGCGGTGGACAGCGACATGACTGGGGGTGGGGCTTTTTCTGGAGCGGTGACGTGTTTCCAGTGAACCGCCCCAAACGAGCCCAAGAAACGGCCCATACGCTTACCAACAGAGCGACCAGGACGTCGTCTGGGTTGGCGAGGATGTCGGGATTCTGGTAGATCGTGACCGTAGGCACTGTGTGGGGGGGGGGGGGGCCGCAATGGAGCGGGATGGGGATGGGTAAGATGGGATAGGGCCCACACAAAATGTGCATCTCAAAGCGCAGTTTTGACTTTTTCAGGTGAGGCGAAACTGCGTAAACCTGTCGCGCGTGGTTGACTGAGCAGCAGGCCTATCGGGGGCCATCAGAACCAGGTTGGCGCAGCTGCAGGTGCAGGTGCCTAGAAGCTGGCCCTGTACCGCGGACAGGCATTCCTTGCCAACCGACGCACTGGTATGCTTGACGTCATAGCCGTTCATTCAAGGTGCAAGCGCCGCTGTGACAAGTTGTGCGAATTGGCAGCAGCGGCACTTTTCCGCTGACCCTCTTAAACTGCTTCACAGCAAGTCCGCTCTGTTATAATTGGTTTTGATTGCTGCAAATCAGCCGGCTGTGCCATCTGAACCGCCTTTATGCGCAAACCAAAGCCTGCTGCTGCCATTTTCTGAGCATCTGTCGCCTTCTGTCGCCTTCTGTCGCTGCGCAGTAAAGCGTTCCCTCACAAGCCAATAAGTACAAGCTATTGCTGAATATTCTTACCTGCGCGCGCACACACAAGTGCAGCAGCTAACGCTAGCAGCGTGAAAACACCTCTCCGCGCCATATTGGCGCAACACTGCAATGTGTCACCTCGGCCTCTAAGGCTGTTAAAATTTTTTCAAAATGATAGTAATATGTGTGTGTCAACCTTAGGAGGACACGAGGTCGGAGCCGTCTGAGCGCGCTCAGCGGAAAGCGACTTGGCACACGCACAGCACTACTATAGGCCAGGGCCGTCAACGCAATATACATATACGCTCACTTGCAGCGACAATGTGCAAGCTGTGCTACAACTGGATCGCCGGACGCTTTGGATCCGGCAGCTTCGGCCGGCGTTCATGAAAAGGTGAGATGGTCGGGTCTTCGCTTGGGTCTTCGTTTCCAGGTTCCCTCGCTCCTGCCCCCAATGCCCCCCGTCGCCGCGAGCGTTTGCTGATCCGCGTACTGTTGTCTTAAGCTTTTCTCCCGACCACCTACACGCACAAACACTACGCAACATTGCACAAGGTCATGCTTCCTCACTCTCCCCGTGCCCCCCAACGAATCTGGAAGGCGTTTAGTGGCAGCATCCCACCCAACCCACCCGCAGGGGCTGCAGGACCACGGGGCTTTGTTTGGGCTGAGCCCCCCCAGCGAAGCGTTCCAGGGGGGGGCGAAGCCCCCCCGAAACACCCCTGTCCGTGCGTGCGTGCGTGCGTGCGTTCGTTCGTGGCTGGCTGGCTGCGTCGGCAAAAAGTATCATACTGGCACAAACCGCGACTGCCACGTATTAGTATTTGTTATGGTTTATTCCATGTAAATAGGCGGCAGGGAAAATTCGGGCGGAGCGAGAAGTGCCTTCGCGCGTCCAGGGACATTTGACTTTAGCGAGGTCGCGAGAATAGTCACATACGCCCGTGTTTATGAGGTCTGCAAAGCAAACGTTATTGACGGCAAGCAACGCAGGGGACTAACGCGCCAGTTTGTTGCAACTTGCGGAGCCATGTCTGTCGCCCTGCCGAGGAGCCCCGAGGTCGCTCCCACCCCGCGCCTAGCCCGAGGAATGTCGGGCATCGGGGATGTCTGCAGTGCGGTAGAGGGCTACAAAATGCTTGGACTTGGTGGCAAGGGGGCCCTTGACTCGCGTGGATGTGGGCGTGTGGGATTCAGGCACGCGTGCCTTGTGCTGACCGAGTCCTAAGCCCCGAGCTCGCGCATCGTCGGCATGGGCCTAACGCTCATTCCCTTGAAGCAGCCACCCACCCCGTGACTGTATTGGGGCTCAGCCCATTTTCCAGCTGTACAAAGCTGACACCCCTTGTTGTGCCTCAAAAGAGCGCATCTCTTACAGCACTGTGGCGCAGTAGGGCCTTGATGGGAAAGCAGCCCCAAGAAATCCTGCAATGAATCAGCCAGCAGCTATAGAGTCCAGGCATCCGCCTGGTGCACATCAAAACCGACCGCTCCTTCTGTATGCCTCGAATATCTACACAGGGGCCAAGCAAGCAACACACAAAATCATCTATCGCCATCACCGATGCAAACATGCGCCCGCCAGATGGGCGGGGCAAGGGACTGCTTGCGACTTCGCCACTTGGGGCGCACGGTGCTGGCCAACCCGAAGAAGGAGATGCATGCACAGCTGCGAGGACCTCCCTTTCCTGACCACCACACGCAGACACATACACACACACGCTGCTCAGGCACTTCTGCACACATCGTTCCCTTATCATACCATCCGCGCATCACGCTGCAAGCACATCCGTAAACAACGCCCTGCGCCCGGAGTGACGCTAGCCAGCGTCAGACTGCCAACCTGCGTCCAGGGATGCGGCTGCGTTCGCCTGTCGCCCTCACACGCCCACGTCAGTCGTCAAGGTGCAGCAGAACACGACGCGCCCGTCGCTGCCAGCACCCCGAGCATCACCGCTGCCAAAGCCACTCCAGCATCCAGACTCCGCTGCCGCGTCCGGCAGCCGTTGCCGGCAACACACATCTTTGGGGACAACGCTTCAGCGGGCACCGTTGTTCGGGTGCAGGTATGTGCTGAGGGCTCACTTGGCCTCAGCCGGGGGAGGGGCCAGGTCCTCAGGAGGCGGGGCGTCGCCCGGAGGGGGGGCCTCAGGCGGGGGAGACTTCTGCTTGGGGGAAGGCTTGGGAGAGGGCTTGGGCGAGGGGGAGGGCAAGGGGGTAGGCGGAGGAGAGGGCTTGGGGGGAGGAGGCGCGGGAGGAGGGGAGGGAGGCGGGGGGAGGCGGGGGAGGGGGCGACGGAGGAGGCGGGGGGAGGGGGCGACGGAGGAGGCGGCGAAGGGCTAGTGGTGGGGCTGGGGGACGGCGAGGGAGACGGGCTGGGCGAAGGAGAGGGGGAAGGCGACGGGCTGGGCGAAGGAGAGGGAGAGGGGGAAGGAGATGGGGAGGGGCTAGGCGAGGGCGAGGGCGAGGGAGAGGGCGAAGGAGACGGGGAGGGGCTGGGCGAAGGTGAGGGCGAGGGGGAGGGCGAGGGGCTGGGCGAAGGAGAGGGAGAGGGAGAGGGTGAAGGCTTGGGCGAGGGCGAAGGAGACGGGGAAGGAGAGGGCGAAGGCTTGGGCGAGGGGGAAGGCGAAGGCTTGGGCGAGGGAGACGGGCTGGGAGAAGGCTTAGGCGCCGGGGAGGGGCTGCAGGGAGGGGGGCAATAAAAGCAGACAGCATTATGATTCAGGTCCTGCAGCCTTGAGATGTTACCCCGCATTACTAAATACATGGCGAGTCCCACGCGACTGCTGCTTTCCCTGTTTCCCCTGACACACCCTTCCCCAATGTTTGCAAAACCGTGGCTAGGGGCATGTCCAGCCACGTAGGAATGCCGCCAGAGCCCCACCTAGTGTGTGCTAGAGCTAAGGAGCGGGTCCGTGCAACAGCGGACCCGGGCAGCCCCTTTCCGGCATACCCGACTGTGTGTGTACCCATACCATGACAAACTCCTCGAACAGTCCACAAGCTCACCCAAAAATGCCCTGCCCACTACGCGGTGTCGCCGTCATTCTTCCCTCCCCGTCCAAAAAATGCTGTCACGTGCCTCCTCTCTTCACGCATCCCGCCCCCTGTCCAGAGCCCACTCAAAAAGCCACGCACCCACTCAGCCACCGCGCCCAGCCCGCCATATCCATCCACCCAGTCGAGGGCCCATCCCCCAAACCCCACCTGGGCACAATGACGCCCTCCTCAGTGTCGTAAATGATACCAGCGGCCAGCTGCGTGCGGGGCAGGGCAGGGAAGAGAGGTGGACGGCAGGTTCAGCTAACGGGAAACCAAAAGGCAAAGAAATGTGGCATGGGAGACGACGCGTCAAAAGCAACGCTAACAGCAACGCCGGCGGCGGGAACAGGAGGGAGCGCATGTGGTTGCCTGCCCAACCTCCCACCTCCCGGCCTTGGCCTACTCCTCCATGTCACGTGACCACCCACACCGAGCGCCCCAACTGCAGCCAGCAACCCGTCCCCTTTGCCCTCGCCCCATCCCAAAACTGGAATGAACTACCCCACCCTCACCCTCACCCCACCTGCCCGATTCCTCTACTGCTGCTCCCCCCCCATGGTCGCTCCGGTTTCTGGAACAAACTACCCCATCTACCCAACCCCGCTCCCACTCCCGCTCCCCCTCTCCCCTCTCCCCGGCCCCACCTCGGCGTAGCCCTTCAGGTTGGGCATGGTGTAGCCGGAGCCGATCCACACGATGGCGCCCTTGCCCACGGCCCAGCTGCTGGCCACGGACACGGAGCGCTTGGTGACCGGGTTCCAGCCCGTGTAGATGGCCTTGTAGCCGGGCGCGTCGGGGCACACCAGCGTGGACACACCCTGGTCGGGCTTGACCTGCGTGGGGTGGGGGTGTTGGGTGGGGCGGTTGCGGTTGCGGATGAAGCACGCGTGGGGCTGTTGCAAGGGGAAGTGGGGAAGTGCAGTGGGAGTTGGGAAGCCGCCCAGGCATGTCGCACGTGAGCCGTGCTGCCCGGGGTCAGCCAGCCAAGACCAACCACGCACCCCCATGCTGTGGGGGCAACCGCGCACAGCCGTGTCAAGCCACGGCCACTCAGACAGCAACCCACGCCCCCACATCATTTGCGTTACACATGCGCGCCGCCACTGCAGAAACTCCGGGCCACGCCACGCCACCGGGCCGCGCCGCCGCACCTTGATGGGGGTGGGGATGCCGTTCAGGCGGCCGTCAGTGAAGCGGCGGTAGGCCAGGAAGGGCAGCTTGATGGGGTCCACGGTGCAGCCGCTGGGCTTGCCCAGGAACAGGTCGAAGATGGGCGCGAACTGGTTGGAGCCGGTGGAGCCGCCGTCGGCCAGCACCAGCACGCCGCCGCCGGTCACGAAGGAGACCAGCGCGGCGCGCTTGGCGGCGTTGGTGGCGAGGCCCTCGGTGGCCCAGTAGGAGCCCTTGTTGCCGGGGATGACGAAGGCGCCCAGGCCGGAGAAGCTGGGCTGCGAATCCGAGTAGGAGGGGTGGCTGCGGGTACGTGTGCGTGCACGCGCGCGTTGGGGGGTTGCGAGGAGGGAAAGGGGGGGAGAGGGCAGACAGGCAGAGGGGCATGGCGTCAGGTGGTGGAAGACGCATGGCCGCGGAAACATATCAGGGCGCGACAAGGGACCTGGTAGATGTGAATCATATGAACCAAGGGACTTCGTAGCTTGCGCAGTGCTGGGCTCCTTTTGGGTTCCTGCCGTTCCGGGCGAAGGGTTTCGAAATCCCAGCCGGCGACGAAGCCACCGGCAAATATGTGTCCGACTGGTCGGTCGTCGGGCAAACAACCCTAACAGCTGACAACTCGAAAAGGTATATAGAGCTCAAGACAATCTGCGCGAAACGTCGGGCCCACCGCGAAGCTCGGGCCCTCAGCTGCCATTTCAAGCGTTCCCGCTCACCTGGGCACCAGGTACCTCACAGACTCGTAGATGAGACCAGCACGCTCAAAGCTCTCCACAACAGCCTTGTTGCTGTACACGCACACGTTGACTGCAAAGGAGGAACAGGGCACAGCGCCATTCGGGCGGCATGGTCCTCGTAACATTGAAAGCCTTGGCTCTCAGAGCCTCGTATTGATGCTGCCAGGCCGCCGATGCGAATGGATGTACTATTTGGCACTAAAGTCGACGCCAGAATTGAAGTTGGCGCGGCTCGGGACGAACCCGCCAACTGAAGCGCCACACACCCGCGTGGGCACTGCTCCTTAACTGGCACTTCCATGCAGTATAACTGCTCATAGAACCTCAGAACTGAGGGCACACAAAGCATATGCCCCGCCACTGCTCCACGCTCACGCAAGAAAGATCGACCCAAGCTCTGCGACGCAGTCCCTCTGTGGCTCTTTAACTTACTGTTTGCGGATGCCAGCATCGCGCCCATAACGACCGCAAGGGCCGCTTGGGCGAAAGCACTCGCCCTCGCCATTTTGTCTACCTGATACCTGGGGCGCCAGGAAGACAATAAAACAATTAGGAAGCGCACAGTCGTAGTGTGCTGTCTCCCGATAATAGGTCTCCAATTCCAACCAATTGCGCTAGCAGCGCTTGCCCTCGCGCTTGCGTATGCGTTCAAAAAATACCAAAGCGACCCGCCATCTCACCAAACGATGGCGACGTCTTTATCGCCAATCGAGAGGATTAAACTATATTCGTGGGTGGCGCACACGGGCAGGGAAGAGCGTGGGAGCAAAGCCGGGCACGATCGAAAAATACGGCACGGCGGGCGCTGCATTAATACCGCACGCTGCGCAGCCTTGTAGTATCACTGTGTTGTATAGATGCAGATTGAGTTTCGACTGTGAATGGATGTGTGCTCAGTGCTCGCCCGCCCGTGGCGAGACCGTCCGGCCGCGAGGGCAGCTTCCCTGGGCACGCCTGCCCGGGATAATGACATTTTACTATGCCTTTGGATTAGCAATGCTAAGATTTATCCGAAGCGAAAGCATGAAAACGCAATCGATTCGCACGTCGCCGTCGGCGAACGTGGAAGGCACCCGACACCCGACATGCCGGTCCGTCTGTGCGCCAACACAGACCACTTTAGAATCTGTAATGCCTACATGCATATCTTACAACTGGCTCACGCTGTGACGGTGCCAGAAACCAGCTTACACTGGAGCCGCCCAGCCACGAACCCAGGCTGCCTTGCTCCGAGTTCGCCAGGGTCTACGGCCGCTGCGGCTCGCTCGACACCCCCAGCGATGCTGACAGGGCCAAGATTGCATTGGTTACAGGAGGGACCTGCTGACGCAGTTTGCGAGCCAGCGAAAGCGTACTGGAACTAGTACGAACACCCTGCTCTAGACCTCAGGGGCGTGCCACCTGCAACGCCGACAGCCTACTCTGGGCCTTGGGCTAATAGGCCTTGCTCCCATGGGAGCTCCACCACTTCACTCATCCAAATCCTCCTCAAATGTAATATACGCTGGTTTGTTCAGTCTCATGCTGCCAGGGCCAAGCATGACTGCATCCACCGCATTGCCTCCTGGCACGACCACCCGGCCGCTTGATCAGGCAGCGGCAGTCGTTCTTTGTAGCCCATGTCCAGTCCACAGTCGTTTGTCATACGCCGTGGCCGAAGCTCCAGTTACCGTCCTTATGCTGATTCCACTAGACACTTCCATTTTAGCATGCACTTCGCAGTGTGCGTAATATGCCGTTATGGGGGCTGTATGCACAAGGCCCGGCCTCACTCCGCCAGTGCACTGGGGCGTGTGCACTTAGGGTCATGCATGCATGGCCAGGTCAAGACAGTGGGAAGCCTGATATATAAGTGAGATGCAACCAAAATGCCCTGACACAGTGGCTGAGTGGCAAACAGATACAACGAGACAGCGGCTGCGGCCGCACAATCGAGTCCGTGACCGTGGTGTGCTATGCATCAAAGTCCCGAAGGTGGCCCAAAATGAACGGGCAGGAAACTCCAGGTTTCAGCTGCGTGCATGTTGCTGAAAGGCGAGCTGGGATCTGGTGTCAGCGTTGCTGTTGTTGTGACCGCGCGGCTGATAGCACTGGCTGGCAATTTCGGCTGCGGCCACACGGTCCAGTTCCGCGCATGATGGCCGCCGTGCGCTGTATGTGTGCTGTGTGCCTTGCTTGCTGTGCCTGAAACCTTTATGTATTTGGCATACTCACTCAGCATACACCGGTATTCCGCTTTGCAGCACCAGCACTTTAGGGTGGGGCCAATAATGCATGCATGGCGCCACACCTAATACCGGTACACGTGTACGACGTGTTGGCCTTAGGAAATATGCTGTTAGGGCTGTGGGGATACGTAGGCTGCCCCAGTCCCCCCCCTTCCCGTGTGTGGTCATGGTTTGGGACGACGGTACATCCAGCGCTCAAGCATTTACAAGTGCATGCCCTTAACAGCATTATTCATCAGGGGTTATTCATCCATCACAGCAATTATGCCCTATCATGATTATGATGGACTGGTTGATCTCATCCCGATTCCGGCCTCAGTCCCCCTCAAGGATGGGGGCGCATACGTCTACGGTCATGTGGCGTTCGTTGGTCACGTCCGGCCTGTTGCAAACGTCAATCCTAAGCGCCATGCGCAAGCTATAGTTGGTTGTCTACACTCTAGAAGCCCTTCTTCTTTACACATGGACTTCGCACCACTGCAGCATCAGGCAAAATGCGCACATGCCAGCTTTCGCAGCTGTTGATGCAGCGCTTGATGCCTTCAAAGGGCTGCCTAAGGGTACCACGTGCTCAGAGGGCGCGTGTGTGTACAATATGTACGGTCCACGTGCAGCAATGTGTCCAGGCGTGCTGTGTGGGAACGACGGCAGAGCTGCGCGCCGAGTAAAGCAGGCCCGAGCTTACTCCGACTGGGGAGGCGGGGCGAACGAGTCCGGAGGAGGCGCGTCCGCCGGGGGAGGGGGCTTCTTGGTGGGCTTGGGAGAGGGCTTGGGCGAGGACGAAGGAGGGGGCGGGGGCGAGGGCGAGGGGCTGGGAGAGGGCTTGGGCGAGGGGGAGGGGCTGGGAGAGGGCTTGGGCGAGGGGGAGGGGCTGGGCGAGGGGGAAGGGCTGGGAGAGGGCTTGGGAGAGGGGGAGGGGCTGGGCGAGGGGGAAGGAGAAGGAGAGGGCTTGGGAGAGGGCTTGGTCTCTGGAACGTTGACCGGGGGAGGAGGCGAGGGCGGGGGCGGAGGGGGAGGGGAGGGAGGGGGAGGGGAGGGGGGGAGGAGGCGAGGGGCTGGGGCTGGGGGAGGGCTTCGGGGAGGGCGAAGGGCTGGGCGAGGGCTTGGGCGAAGGGCTGGGTGAGGGCTTGGGGGAAGGCGACGGCGAAGGCTTGGGGGCCGGCGACGGCGAGGGCGAGGGCTTGGGCGCCGGCTTGGGCGAGGGCGAGGGCGAGGGCTTGGGCGCCGGGCCGGCGGCGGTGAGCAGTGCCGCGCCCATGGCCTCCTGGTAGCCCTTGAGGTGGGGGATGGAGAAGGCCGAGCCGATCCAGTAGACCGCGCCCTTGCCCAGGGTCCAGTACATGGCTACGGACATCTGCTTGCGGCCCTGGATGTAGGCCGAGTAGATGGGGGCGCCGGTGCCGCACACCATGGCCGACACGCCCTGGCGCGGCTTGACCTTGATCTTGGCGTCCAGCTTGGCGAAGAAGCCGGTGGTGAGGCGCAGGTTCATGTTGGTGTCGGTGGTGATGTCCGCGGAGGCGCACTTGGAGTCGTAGCCCAGCACCGCAGCCAGCAGCGGCAGGTAGGAGTTGCCGGCGTCGGTCTTGCCGTCCAGCAGCAGCAGCGCGCCGCCGCCCGACACGAAGGCCTTGAGCGCGGCTACCTTGGGCGAGGCGGGGCTCAGGCCCTCCTGCGTCCAGTAGGAGCCCTGCGGCAGCGCGCGGCAGAGGAGGAGGGGGTGCAGTGAGGGGATGGAGAGGGGGAGGGCTGTGGAGGGAGGGCGACCGCGGGCAGGCACTACATACACCCTGACACACACACCTCGGCCTGCGGGCCCATGCAGCCCCCCCCCCCGGTACCCGGCACCCCGGCCCCTGTTCCGCATCAGCACTGAGTGGCCACACAACACGTTTCTAGCCAGTGTACGCCTGGCTACGGAACATGGTTTTCTCCCAATGTGCTCGGACACGTCGAGGGCCGCTTACCTTGTTCGCGGGAATGACATAGCCCGTCGCCTTGGTGAGGTCCGGCTGGGTGGTGGTGAGCTTTACAACGCTGCCAGGAGCCAAGTACTTAATGTTGTCGGTAAGCGCATCCAATCGCGACTGGCCCGCGGCCACCTTGTCATTCGAGTACAGCGGCACGTCGAAAGCGGCTGCGAGCAGGGTGGTGATGAAGGTACCGGTGGCGATGAAGGTTTAGGGCGGAGGACCAAAGCGGAGAGCGTAAGCAGTGGCCCGACATGCGCTATAGAGAGGTGTCAAAAGTCATGCAAACCGGGTTTATTAAACAGCACGGCCCCGCAGAGTTACTTCACCCAACTCGCACCAGCTCGCACTCGGTTGCCGGGCAACTACCGGCAGTGTCCCAACTCGTCCCTGATTGCTGGCTGCCGTTGAGGCATGACCAACATCACTAAAAGCTATAAGCTTACCTGCTGAGTGCACAGCGTGCGCCGCGATCAAGACAGCCGCGAGGGCTGCGAAATGCAGCCGCATGTTTACGCTTGCTGTTTGTCTGATCCGAAGATTACTGTAAGTAGCTGCTCGTTCTGATGTGTAACTCAGACGCTTTGAGCAAAGCTATGTGGCAATGTACCCAAGAGTGGGGTGCTGCCAAAATGTCTCTTCTTTCACAAACAGCCTCGCTGGCTGGTTGGCTAAGCTGACTGATAAGTCCAGCACTATGTACTGAGTGCCGAACTATAAGTGCCTGACAACGGCTGGGCGAGGCTTTTATTTTGGGTGCTGCTGCTACCGCGGACCAGCGACCTGTACGGGCCGGGCGCGCACTGCTCTGGGTCACGCGGGGCGTCGAATTTTGCGAACGAGCACAGTAGCACCCATGACAATTAAGTTTTCTTAATTCACTAAAACAACATTGAGTCGCTATGCCTGGACCGTTACCGCGCGGACCTCCCCGCCCGTCAGCAGCACATTGCCGCAAGTGCCCGCGCCTTCACAATGCACGTCTTCAAGGGTTTCCCGATTATGACGCTACGACTTGAGCATATATGATATATCGCATGCGCTTATCCTAGTAGTGGCGCATGGTTGCTTGGTGCCCATCCCCCTAGATGTAGTGCCCGAACGCGCCCACACCGACGCGCCGCGGCGTGACTCTGAAAGAACAGGCAGGCAGGCGTATGCCCTGCGAGCACTTAATTAGCATGTAGTGTGGCACTGGGTTGGGTGTAAGGTCAAAGGGGAAGGTGCGAAGGCGCTCGACACACAGACAGGCAACGCGACAGGTACAGGGTGGTATAGGCAACGCGACAGGTACAGGTACAGGGTGGTAGAGGCAACGCGACAGGTACAGGTACAGGGTGCAGGGGTCGCCTGATCGCAGGTGCGACACGCTCTCACGTTCTCCCGGCATCACGGTGTGCATATGTTAGTGAACGGAAACGGAGAGGAATACGGTGTGCATACGTGCGTGTGGCGTGTGCGCCTGGCCGGGCGCCCGGAGCTGACGACTGCGCGTCAGCAAACTTGCCGCCAGCAACGCAGCGCATCTGGTGGCTTGAGGTGAGGTAATTCATACCGACTGCCAATTCGAACACCGAAACCATCACCTTGGGTTGTGGGGTGGGCGCAGGATACGCAAAGAAGAACGCCAAATACGCGCGCGTGGGGGAGGGGGACCCACGGCTACCGTGAGTGTGGTTACAAGGTAGTGCGCACTTCTCGCGTGCCTTCCTGCCGCGTGAAAACCGAAGGCCCGGGCCGGGATGACCCGTATCACGCCTAGTTAACTGAACGGCTAACTGTTTGTGGGTGGTCACAAGGTGGTGCGCACTTCTCGTGCCTTCCTGCCTCGTGAAAACTGAAGGCCCGGGCCGGGGTGACCCATATAACGCCTAACTTGGTTGTTCATCTCTCTTGGCCGGCCCTCGCAAGGGGCACATTCCTGCTCCTAAGTTCCCATATGGTGTTGAGCAGCGCAGCAAGCCTAGCCGGGTCCGCATTCCGCCTCACCTCCTGCATGCCCTTGCTAAAATCGAGGCCACTGTCTGTCCTCAGCTGGTCGTAAGCCGTACATGCCATCAGAACGTGATGCTCGTCCTCCACTTTGTTGGTTTGCACAGCGGGCACGTCCTCTCCTCCCTAGGCCTATCCCATGCGCGATTAGCAGTAATTGGCCAACAACTGGTCGACATTGTTGTTACAAGCGGGCCTGTGCGGATCGGCCCAAAGCAGCACGCTCGAAGTGGATACACAACGCTCCAATCCCCGGCCGCTTGGCCCACCATCCTTGGCGCATGCCAGGTGCTTGCATAGCGGCCCCTGATTGATGCGCAGCGCTCACAAATTGCGCTCCTGTAGTCACGCAAGCCCTGACACAAGCCCCGAACAGTCCAAAAGATGGTGGACTCTCGCGCCGCACCTTTGCCAGGCCTGAGGACCCGCTGCAGCGCACAGCCGGCCCTCCGCCTGCTCCTGAGCAGTGTTGTTGCAGCGCATCCTATGCTTACCGCACCTCGCAGCAAAGCGTTTATCCAGACACCAGTCATGTCAACCTGCCCTCCTATCCGATCCCACCGATACACTGAAGTGCTGCCCTGCAGCAAGGCCTCTCCTAGAACCGGAGTTGATACCATGTGTGTGTGGTTACAAGGTGGTGCGCACTTCTCGTGCCTTCCTGCCTCGTGAAAACCGAAGGCCCGGGCCGGGGTGACCCTTATAATGCCTAACTAACTTGGTTGTTCATCTCTATACCAAGCGCCGGGCACCGGCGCCGGCTTGTGGGTCGGGCCCTAGCCTGATTGGTGGTCTGCATGCGGTAACAACCCCCACCAGGTCGTCAGTCACAAACGGAAGTGTTTTGGGTAGAAGTGGAGGCTGCACGCCTGCATGAGGGAGGGAGAGGGCTGGGACGTGGGTACGGGGAAGGCGACGGAGAGGGCGAAGGCTTTGGCGAGGGGCAGGGTGCAGGTGAAGGTGAGGGAGATTAAGAGGGCGTGGGGCGAGAGCGGCACGGCGGTGGGGTTCCGGCACACTTCGGAGGCTTGGTGGCCGGAGCAGGGAAGCTCTCACTACCGCGTCAAGGACATGCTGTAAAATGCGAACGCGTACCGCGCTTCGCATTCGCAATTTAGCGCATGTAGGTACCGTACCCGGGTGGAGGCAAGGGCGGAGGAGGCAAGGGGCGGAGGAGGCCACCTGCCCGCCCAGCTGAGGCTTAGGCCTCCTGAAATGAGCCCAAGGCGGCAAGGCCCCAAGCTCAGCACCAGAGTGACCCAGCAGCGCTGCGCCCATGACCAGGTGGAATGTGGGGGAGAAAGGGCTCCCGCTCCTCTGCTGTTGATGAGTGGTGGCGTCTGCGTCATCGACAGGTCGGAGTATATCTATCCGTTATACCACTATGAGCGCTCCCGAAGCAGCGGCCCTTGTAACCAATGCAGCACGTTGGCTCGCTCCCCGTCCAGCTATTCATCCCTAAACCAGCCGTGGCGCAGCCCAGGGCAGCCCTGGCGCAGCCCTTCCTGTCGCCCTGACCCTCACACGTTGCTCTCCGTGCCTGCGTCCCCCTGCCTCTGTCCCGCCCACCCACCCTCTCCGCTCCCTTGACGCCCTTCCGAGGTGCGGTGAAGCCGCTGCCCAAGTGCCAATGCAGTGGCAGACACCCTTTCGTTTTGCAATTTAGAGCATGTCCGTAACACCCTGCACTGTTGTCTCCATGTGGCGGCAGCTGTTATGTTACAGCTGTGGGCAGCTGCGCTCCAAGTTACAATGCAATCCAAGTTACGGACATGCGCTAAAATGCGAATGCGAAGTGGGTAAGTGCTTGCTGCCATGCTGCTTGGCAGCGCACGGCTGGGCGCGCTGGGGCTCGGCGAGCGCCAGAACGATTACACACTTTGTAGCCAGTCCATAGTTCATATGTCAATCCGTGTCACAACGCGTCACGATGAATCCCGTCAGCCAAACTACGCAACTGTGCATATGGAAGATTACGACTATGCATTTGCGAACAGAGGCTAGTGGGTCGATGAGGTCGTGCGCCATGCGCCAAGGGCGTAACCAATTTGGCTAGATGGGCGCGGGGATCCATTCAACCCCCAAACCGGACCACCCTGGCATAGCGCCATCGAAACCCGGCCTGCCAACATTTGTCAACGGTATTACACGTTGCATACTTCACATGGCACAGAGGATAGGACACGGAACTTTCAGCAGCAACACACGCGCCCAGTCGACAAAACCTGCTCCATCACGGAAAAACACGGTGCGGTGGCGGCGCATCGGCGCACGCCCCAAGTAGGAAGGTATGTGCATGGCTGCAGTCAAGCTGGTCAAGGCTATGTTAGCTCGTCAAACATATGTGCGAATGCGCTCAAGCAACCCGGCATCATGACTGAGTCTCACGCATGCCAGGCATCCTGCCGTTTGAATTATTTCCTTGTGCTCCAAGTTTGCATCCTGCTAGTCAATCACTACCCGTGCTGCAGCTGTTACTAGCACGCAGCACTCATACCTGCGTATTCGCATAATGGGACTGCTTGGCTCGCGGCTCGTGTGGCCGCGAGACAGCTGGCGCGGTGCCAGATGATTGGACCTGGTAACCGCTGGCGCTGTCGCCGAGTAAAGCAGGTCGCGTTTATTACGCCTCGGGAGGCGGGGCGAACGAGTCCGGAGGAGGCGCGTCCGCCGGGGGAGGGGGCTTCTTGGTGGGCTTGGGAGAGGGCTTGGGCGAGGACGAAGGAGGGGGCGGGGGCGAGGGCGAGGGGCTGGGAGAGGGCTTGGGCGAGGGGGAGGGGCTGGGAGAGGGCTTGGGCGAGGGGGAGGGGCTGGGCGAGGGGGAAGGAGAAGGAGAGGGCTTGGGAGAGGGTTTGGTCTCTGGAACGTTGACCGGGGGAGGAGGCGAGGGTGGGGGCGGAGGGGGAGGCGAGGGAGGGGGAGGGGAGGGGGGAGGAGGCGAGGGGCTGGGGGTGGGGGAGGGCTTCGGGGAGGGCGAAGGGCTGGGCGACGGAGAGGGAGATGGCGACGGAGACGGAGACGGGCTGGGGGAAGGCTTGGGCGAGGGGGAGGGGCTGGGCGACGGCTTGGGCGAGGGGGAGGGGCTGGGCGACGGCTTGGGCGCGGGCGACGGCGCGGGGGCCGGCGCGGCGGCGGCGGTCAGAAGCGCCGCGCCCATGACCTGAAGACATGAGAACAATCACCACGTGAGCTGCTAGATGGGTCGCACGCAAGGGATTCACCTCTGCGGCTTGCTTGAGTTCAGCCATTATTTCATTCAGCACGCACGCTGCTGTCCTCCCACCGACCTAGCTTAGCTACCTTCTGTTCGGCCGTCCCTCATCCTGCCCGGTGACCCCACTGCCCCCTCCGCCTCTCTCAAGCTCTCCCGGCCCCGCCCCTCGCCGCTCTCAATGCCATCGCCCCCCGACTCCCTCCCTCCCGCCCTCCCTCCCACGCTCCCTTGGCTACGGGAGCACCGTACATCCAACCACTCCCCACGCCCTCAGCCCCACGCCCTCATCAGCCCCACCTCCTCGTAGCCCTTGAGGTGCGGCACCGCGAAGCCGCTGCCAATCCAGTAGATGGCGCCCTTGCCCAGAGGCCAGGCGATGGCCACCGACACCTGCTGCTTGGCCGAGTTGAAGTACGAATAGATGGGGCGGCCGGTCTGGCACCACAGCGCGGACACGTCGCTGCCGGGCTTGACCTGCGCGCGTGTGTAGGGGAGGTGGCGGTAGGCCGTGGGGCGGGCAGGCGAGGGGCCGGTCAGCAAACACTAGAAGCAGCGGTCCTTGGCGTCCAAGGCAGGCTGTTGTCAAGCAGCGAAAGTGCGGTGTGGGCGCCGCCACGTGCGCACGATGATAAGCGGCCCCAGCGGCTTGGGCCAGCCCACAGCCCACAGCCCCGGCCCTGCAGCCTCCAGCTACCCCACAGCTGCCCCCTACAGCTCCACGTTTGGGCACTGCCTCCCCGCGCCCCCCGTCGTTTCGCTTTTGGTTTCTGGAATGAACTAACCCCCCCCCCGTGTCGCAACGTCTGTCTACATCTCCCCCGTCATTCATTAAACATGCATGGCACCCTCCCCCCCCGCACCTTGAGCTTGGGCGCCAGCTTGGCAAATAGGCCCTCAGAGGCCATGCGGTTCTGCACCAGCACGTCCGAGGTGATGGACTGGGCCTGGCACTTGGGGTCGGCGCCCACGATGGCGGCCTGTGGCACACATGTCACACACGGCGAGGAAGTGGCGGTGCGTCGGTCGATTGCAGCAGCCACCAGGGCATTGGGGCAGGGGCACGAGGCAGAAGAGGAGGGGGAGGCAGAGAGAGAGAGAGAGAGCTGCACTAGAACTGTATTGGAATCACTGCATTGTATAGTGCGTCATCCCGAATCGCGCAAGCCGCTCCCAACCACTACGCCCGCCCCCATGCCGGCTCCCTGGCTCGCTCCACGGCCCCCGCCGCACCCACACATACACACGTACCCTGCTTGGCGTTCCTGTCTCTTCGCACGCACAAGTCTTTCATAATACTCTCCCTTGTTATCTCTAATACACACATACACGCGCGCAGGCACGCAGGCACCATGTCACGCACCAGCAGCGGCAGAAAGGTGTTGCCGCCCGGCACCGCGCCGCCCGCCAGCACCAGCGCGCCGCCGGCCGACACGAAGGCCTTGAGCGCGGCGGCCTTGGCGGGGTTGGCGGCGATGCCCTCGTTCACGTAATAAGAACCCTGCGAGAGGCGCAATATACAGTTGCCTTGTTTGGGGATGGAAGGAAGATGAGCTCGGGCCTCAAGGGTACGTGTCAGCTGTGACAAGGCTCGCCATGCATCAACATGCCTTATTACAAGGCAGCACTTCTCCTTTGCAAACAAAGCTAAATGTCGATTGAGGTTAAGCATGTGCAATCCCGCCCTGCTGCTGTGTGGCGGCGGCGTGCCAATTGTTCACCCACGCCAGCGCCCAGCGCACAAGCGCACGCACCTTGTTGCCGGGAATGACAAAGCCCTTGGTGGCGGGGTCGGTCAGGCTTGGCTGGACCGCGGTGCGCATCACGTGGCTGGCAGGCAGCGGGGAGAGAGGAGGGGCGCGGGGGGGCAGGGCGACAGCGCGAGGTCAGCAGTTGAGTTCCTGTGGTGAACAGCTATGCGCGCGGTCAGCAAGGCCCAGTGGCTGCCTTCCACGTTCCTGCTGGCCAAACGAGTTCGTCGCTCTCGCCAGTCCAGTGGCTGGTAGGCTGCTACGGCCGTGTTTTGGGGCCTTCTCCCCACAGCTGTAACACGGGGTTGTAACCTACAAGGCACTTGCTCGACCACGCTCGCCCACGCTCATTGCTCGCAAGGCACTGCTGCCACTCACCTGCCCGGTGCCAGGTAGATGATGTTGTCGGTCAGGATGTCCAGGCGGGTCTCAGACGCCGCGGTGGTGGTGTACAAGCACACATCAAAAGCTGCGAGAAGGGGGACATGGAAGGGCGAGGGCAGGGTGGGGTGACATGGGGTTACAGGCTCGACAACCGGGCTAGTGCGGCACCTGCGGCGTGGATACCGTGAGTCTCAAACTTATTTAACCAATGGCTCGCAATGCAAATTTGACTGTACAAGCTGTTGCTTATTTAACAATATCGAGGCTTTGAGAGCGCGCTACTACTTGCGTGCGTCCGGCAAGCGCCCAGCACGCGTAAGGGACCAACTTGCCACGACCGAAACGGCCGCCGGGGTACAGAAATTTCGCTCCCAATCCCGGAGTCTCCATTAAAATGGATACAGAGTGCTACTTATATGAATGGGATGGAGGTGCGCATGGCTGAATGCACAGGAAGTCGGCGGACATGCGCACGGTATTCCCCGACGTTCCGCAGGGCATCATACGAATGCCCAAATTGCCGGGCCTGCCACCCAACCCTTATTTTTCTTGCCTGAGGCGTGCGAGGCCAGCAGCATGGCCGCGACGGCCAGGATTGCAGCGCGAGCGCGCATGGTTCGCGCCTTCAGTTGATAACTGAGAAGCCGAGATGACCCAAACAAGACGCTGCTGACTGTAAATTGAAAGCCGTGGCTGACTCCTGAGCGTCCGCGAGTCACCTCTCGAGCAGCTGCCGAGCGGCTTGCCTTGCAAGAAAGGCAAGTATCAAAGCTAGGCTCTGCTCTACGGAGCAGCCGTGTATGCAGTGTATGTCCACACTGCAGCTGGGGCTAGCTATCGAGCGCTTGCGCGTTTGCGGACTAAAAAGCATTTTCGTATGGCGGGCGGTGCCAGCAACCCAATGCGCGTTCCACGCCCCTAGCTTTCGCGCCCAAGCACTGATTGATAGACCTTAACATGATGAATGGACAATGCAATCAGTAGGTCTCAGCAACGGTCTGCAGCCAAGGGTAACCGACCTTCGCTCGCTGAAAAGGGTTTTACTGAGCTTGCGCGGCCCTGCTACAGCATTGCTCTCATTGATTGATATATAAACATGCGACTCGTGCGTAGATTACAGCAGTAACTGGGCGTGACGGGGCCCCTGGTGTACAAATCGGGCGGGCGGGATCTGCCCTGGGCGGACTGTGAGGCAGCACGCGAAAAGGAGCCCGCGAAGCCCTACTGATCAAATAGAATCTCACGGACGCTTTGAGGGGTTAGCCGCTCTAGTCGGGCGCCACACTTCTCCGCCACCCCGCCAGCCACGTGCCTTCTTCCGCCGCAGCTGCCGCTGGCCCCGGAGGCCCGGACGCCTCACAACCCTAGCGCCGGTAGCGTGCTTAGCCCCGGGCCCCGACTTCACTGATGCGCCGCTGCAGCTAGTGATGTTGTAAAATTGTAATGCACGAGCTGACTTAGTGCCTAGCCTCCCCTGGTGCCTAGCCAAACTGCACCGCAGGCTCCACAGCCAAGAACTTTCGACCCTTGCTGCATGGCCTGTCATGGATGACAGGTCCGTTGCCCATAGAACAGGCAAGGGATAATCATGCGGCGTCCAGCTAAGAAAAGATAGAGACCATCAGAACCACACACAAGCAAACAACTGAGCGGGTAGTGCCTGCGTGTTGTAACACTGCGCGGCGCCATATCTTGATGCCTGAAGCGTGCCGGAAGCCCCGAAGCCCCGAAGCCCGTGCGCCCTCCCGTGCCTGGCTGCGGCTGACCCTCCTGGCGGTGTTACCGCTGGCGCGCCCGCTGGCGCCAGGGTGGTCAAAGCCCTGATGACGGCGGCTGAGGCTGATGGGCTGGCGGGAGTGGAGGGCTGAGCCCCTTTTCCCTGACATCAGGGGAACACGTGTCAGCATCAGCCTCAGTGGTAACGCGAATGCCATGTTAAAGCTCGTATGCACGTCAACTGAGCGCTAAATTCCGGTGGCCCAGAAACGTCGGTGTGAGAAGCGACCTCGGCGCGTCCATGGACACATTGATTTTCATCGGCCCTGAATTGCATGAAACCCAAAGCATCAGCGCAATGCAAGAGCCCATTGCACACAGTCCTGACAATACACCTTGCATACATTCCTCATTGAAAGTCCCATGCACAAAGGTTCGAGTGCTGGGTGCTTCTAGTGCCATGACCACCACACAGCACGACGACACCTGCACTCATGAATATCCGCCCCCTTCTGCCGTTTGCAAAATGCTGTGTTTCTGCTACTTGGTGAGCAGTGCCGGTACCCACAACATGCAAACGCAAAAATAATAATCACGGGCTCCTGAGTATCCTTTCAATGCCACACCAGCTGCACTTTCCCCATGCCCGTATGCTTCAAACAGCGGACTCTTATGAATGCGACATTACATAAAAGGGACAATAGCGGACTCGTATGCGGCACACGCAAGTGCTTTGACGTGCCACGGCCAGCAGCCCTGCGCCTCAACGCCCCGCCTGCGGGCTGTGCAGCTGCTTGGTGCTGTTAGCCCGGCTGCGGCTACTGCCACCTGCACCGGCACCTGCTACTGCTGCTGCTGCTGCTGCAGCCGGTGAAGTGAGCGACCTTGCAGAGGAGGAGGCCGACGGACTCGCGCCGTCGCCACCCACAGCGCCGTCCGCAGAAGCGACAGCACCAGCACTATCACCGCCGCTGCTGCCGGCTGCTGCGCCGCCGCCGCTGCCGCTCCCGAGCACCGCCCGCCGCAGCTCCGCAATCTCCTCGCCCTGCGCCTGGATGCGCGCCAGCGCCTGTGTGGAGCGCGCGGTGGACGGGGCAGGACAGCACCATCAGGGCAACAGCGTACAATACGTGAGCTTCACAAGCGCCCGCATTGTGTAAGGGGCCAGCGGCAGGTAGGTGCCGCTGCAGCTGGTGGCCGCGCAACGAGTCGTGGCACGGCGGCACGCATGCCCGACAGTGAACAACACGCAGCATACACACCATGCCTGCGCCCCCGCGCCACCCTCTCCCGAGTACGACACCCCTTTCCCCGTGGGCTCCGCGCACCACGCAGCAACCTCCCCGCAGCCCGCACAAACGCCTGATCGCCCACCCCACCGTGCCACCACACCTACCCCCAAGCGCCCAAGCCCACACATGCACCCACCGTTGCCCACACACGTGCACCTCGGTACGCACCTGCGCCAGGCTGCTGCTGAGCATGGCATTGACCCGCTGCACCACACTCATGATCTCGCCCACCACCACTCCCTGCCCGCTGCCGCCAGCACTGCCTCCTCCTCCTCCTCCTCCTCCTCCTCCTCCTCCTCCTCCTCCTCCTCCTCCCTGCGCTGGCAGGCCCTGTGGCGAGGTGGCGGGGTGGCCCTCCAGCGACGCTCCCGGCAGTGCGGCCGGTGGCCCGTGCGCGTCCCTGGCGCGCACTCCTGCTGCTCCCGAGCCTGTTGCTGCTCCCGCGCCTGCTGCCGCCGCCGCGGCGCCCCGCAGCTGCTCAAGCTCGGTGCGCAGGTCCGCCACCAGGTCCGCCAGCGCCTCCTGGGCCTGTGGCAGTGGCAGTGGCAGTGGCAGTGGTAGTGGCAGTGGCAGTGGCAGTGGCAGTGGCAGTGGCAGTGGCGGTGTGTCGGTGGCAGTGGCGGTGTGGCGGTGTGGCGGTGGCGGCAGCGTGTGCGGGTTGGCGGGGCGTGGGCCGCGCGCACCAGAGAGATGGGGCTGAGCAAGTCAACGGCAAGGAGGAGCTATGGCTCGGTGGCACTCAGGACCGTTGCCGGACTGCGCATGCTCGCGAGTCGTACGCATACGCATATCGTCCGGTGCCGCCCGCCCGCCCGCCCGCCCGCGCCCAGCCAGCCAGCCAGCCAGCCAGCCAGCCAGCCAGCCAGCCAGTCAGTCAGTAGCCGCCGCCGCTCTCTCTCACAGCGCTCACCTCCAGGACCAGCGCCTCGCCGCTCCGCAGCTGCCCCAGCTCCCCATGAAGCCCCGCCAGCAGAGACCACACCGCCGGTGGCACGCCCGCGGGAGGCGGCGGCAGCGACGCCGCCGCCGCCGCCCCGCCCCCGGCCACCAACGCCGCAAGTGACAGGCGTCGCTCCGAGGCCGCGGCGGCTGAGGATGCGCCGCCGAGGCCCGCGCTGCTGCTGGCGCCGTCGCCGTCGTCTTCGCAATCGTCTGCGTGCGACGCTAGCGACGGCGGCGGCAGCGGCAGCCTCTGCCGTTGCTGGTTCTGCTGGTCCTGCTGCTGGTTCTGCTGCTGCTGCTGCAGCGCCACAGCCAGCTGTTTGGCGCTGCCGCCGGCGCTGCCGCTGCTGCTGGGGCGCAGGCTGCTGCCGACCAGGCCGGGGCCGACGAGGCCGGGGCCGCCAGGCAGTGAGCCGCGGCTGCCGCGCCGGCCGGGCGAGGGCAGCCGCCCGCTCCCCCCTCCGCTGCCGCCGCCGCCGCCGCCGCTGGTGCCTGCGGCCGCCACCACGGCCGCCGCCGCCATCTCGGTGCGCATGCGGCGCATCTCCTTTTGCAGCGTGCGCAGCTGCCGTCGCACATCCTGCCGGTGGGCATGGGGGGTTCGGGGGGGGCCATGCATGTTTAATTTATGACGAGGTAGACGTAGAACAGACGTTGCAACAGACGTTGGCATATGGGGAGGGATAGCCATCCATGGGACGGTATGGATCAGAACCTTGTAGTGCCGACGACCGGGGGTTGGGGGTTGAGGGGTTGGGGTTGGGGTTAGGAGCAGAGAGGCGGCAGCGGGAAGGGACGGGGCATGTTGAAGAGGGGGATAATGAGAGGGTGACGTCGGAGCATTTGCACCTTCGCGTGAGGCCGGGACGCCTCACGAGTGCGTCGCTGCGAAGCCCACGCAGCGGTGTGCCTACTCCAGCAAGCCTCTAGACGACAGCAAACACAAACACAGGAGCTCCCAACGCCCTCTGCACAACCACGGCAATGCAGCTGCGCCACTCACCGACAGCCCCGCAGCGGTGGACGCCACGCCATGGCCCGCAGCCGCAGCGGCGGCGCCACCAGGCGACCCCGCCGCCGCCGCCGCCGCCGCCGCCGCCGCCCCCGCCCCTGCCACCACCAGCGACCTCTCCGCAGACCCTGCCCCCGCCATCGCCGCTGCTGGACTGCCCAACAGCCCGTCCACGCCGCCAGGCGCACCAGCCCCACCATCCGCCGCCGCCGCACCAGCCCCACCATCCGCGGCTGCGGCCGCCGCCGCCGCCACCGCCGCGGGCAGCAGTGCGGACATGAGGCAGGCGGCCACGTGCTCCATACCGCGGGCCAGCTGGTCCAGCGACTCCCGGCTGGCCTCCCGCTGCCGCGCCAGCTCCTCCCGCGCCCCCGCCGCGTCGCGCTGCACCGCCGCCAACTGCCGTTCCAACCGCTCCACGCGCGCCGCCGCCGCCGCCGTCGCCGCTGTGGCGGCGCTGGTGGCGGTCGGCTCAGCCGAGCTGCCGTTGGCGGTGGCGGCGGAGGAAGAGAAGGGGCGGTCCGCCGCGTCAAGCTGTGCAGCACGGCTGGCGGCGGCGGCGGCTGCCGCCGCCTTGGCCGCCGCCACCTCGCCGCGAAGCGCCGCCAGCTCCCGCCGCAGCTCCGCCGCCGCCAGCTCCGCCGCCGCCACCGCCTCGCCTGAAGCGTCCTCGCGATGCGCAGCCGCCGCCGCCGCCGCTTTTGCAGCTGCAGCTTCGGCTGCGGCCGCCGCCGCCTCTATCCTGCCGTCGGCGTCTCGCCGCCACGCCGCCGCCTCCACAGCGCCATTGGACAGGGTCTGAAGCAGCGCATGGTGCTCCCCGAGCAGCGCCCGGTGCTCGGCCAGCCCCGATCCCAACGACTCCAACCGCCCCAACCGTTCGTCCAGGTCCGGCATTGAGTCCTTTTCCAACCGCTCCAACCGCTGCGCCACTCGCTGCACCAGCGGCAGCAGCACCGCCTGCTGCTGCTGGCCCTGCTGCTCGTCGGCCGCTACAGCCTGCTGCCATTGGTGGTGCTGTTGCTGCCACTGCTGTTGCTGCTGCCGGCTGACGGAGATGAGGGAAATGGCTTCCCCCAGCTGGTCCTCTAATGTTGACTGCGCCGCCGCCGCCGCCTCCGCGTGCGCCCCCAGCTGCTCGCCCAGCCGCCGCTGAGATGCCTGCAAAGCCCACCAGCGCACGACAGGCCTAACCCGACAGTCATGATCTTGCCAAGGCTCGGGCCAACTATCCAGCGCGCACAAGCGCAAATGCAACACGCGCAGTTGCGGGCGGAACACATGGGGTGGGGTGGACAGACCGGTGGAACAGGGGTGAACGTGCACACACGACGACACACACATACACACACGCGCACGCAGCAGGGCAGCAGGGCAAGGGGCTGAAAGACTGAGGGCAGTCCGACCACCACACCCAAATCCAAACCCACCTGCATGGACACCAGCGCCTGCGTCAGCGCCAGCACCTGCGCGGCCCCCGGAGCCAGCGTGCAGTCGCACACACACACATGACAATGGTGGTCAGCACTCAGCTCAGCTCAGCTCAGCTCAGCTCAGCTCAGCTCAGCTCAGCTCAGCTCAGCTCAGGCAGCGCGTCACCGCGGCGGCGCGAGACGTGGAGGCGCCAAGATCCCGGCCTTGCGGCGCCGAGGGCGGCACGCGAGCGCCGCCAGCACAGCGGCCCTAACCCGCCCGGCTCGCACCTGCTGCCGGAGCTCCGCCACCTGCTGCTGCTGCTGGTGCAGCTGTTGGTGTGGTTGCGCTGAGTCGGCCCCTGCGGCGGCGGCGTCGCCAGCACAACTGCCAACCGCTGCGCCGCCACCAACCGCCCCCGCCGCCGCCGCCAACCGAAGACTGGCGGCGCTGTCGTGTGGCCGCCGCACCGCCTCCCGCCCCGCCGACACCTCCGCAACCGAAATCGACGAGCCACCGCCACTGGCCTCGCCACCATTGCCGTTACTGATCCCGACGCCGCCGCCGCCGCCGCCGCCCGCCACCAGCGACGCCACTGAGCTCTGCAGGCTCTGGATTTGTACCGCCTGAACCTGTACGAGCGAGAACAGCTGCCGCACCAGCTCGGTGGCGGCAGCGGGAGAGTTGGAGTCGGCGTCTTCGATGGGCGATGCAAGGGTGGCGGGCGGGGGCGGCGGCGGCGCTGGCTTGGAGTGAGGCTGCGACTGCCGCTGCTGTGGGCTGCTGGTGTGCTGCGGCGGCAACGGTTGTTGTCGGTTGGAGGCAGCGGAAGTTGGGCGGGAGGCGGCGGCGTGCGAAAACAGCGGCGAGGCTACTGCCGTTCCTGTGGCTTGGGATGCGTATTTGCTGGTGGCTTCGCCGGTCTCAGTGGTAGAGGCAGATGCGGTCCCCCCAGCTCCTCCTGCAACAACTGCCCCCGCCGCCGCCGCCGCTGCTGCTTCCGCCGCCGCCCCCAGGCGCCGGCCGCTGCTGGCGGCGGAGTTCGGCGTGGCCTGCGCCTCGGGCCGCGGCGAGGCGGCGGGCGACAGCGCCGCCGCCGCCGCCGCCACGCCTGCCGCTGACTCCACCAACGCCTGCTGTGCCGCCCCTGCCGCCGACCCCAGCCAAGCCGGCACAGCTGCTCCGGCTGGCGCCGGCGCCGCCGGTTGGGCGCCGTACCGCGGCATGGGCCCCGCCGCCGTCAGCCGCTCCAGCCGCGCCAGGGCGCCCGCAGGCAGGTCGCGAAGGTTCACCGGCGCCGCCTCCGGGTTGAAGCCGCCGCCGCCGCTGCCGCCGCTGGCAGCGCGCGTGCCGCTGGCGGCGCCGGCACCGGCACCGGCACCGAGACGCGAGCGGCCCGACGCCGCTGCCATCAGCAGCGCGGGCGGCGGCGTAAAGCTGCTGGAAGCCACGCCATCGCCGCTGCCGCCGCCGTAGTCGGGCCAGGGGTCGCCCGCCGCCGCCGCTGACGCCGCCGCCGCCGCCAGTAGATCGTGCCCCTCCAGCAGCGACGTGGTGCTGCCGCGCAGCGACGCCGCCGCCGCCGCCGCCGGCAACCCGCCGCCCGCCGCCGCCTCCAGCTGGCTCTGCGTCTTCAGCACCTCGAGCAGGTTAATGCGCTGGCGGCTGGCGCTGGAGGGCCGGCCGTTGGCCGCCGCCGCCGCCGGCGAGCCCTGACCACCGCCGCCGCCAATCACCGCGCCCAAGAGGCCGTTGGCCACGGGGCCGCCCAGCGGCCCACTGCCCTGGCTGGCATGGCGCGGCCGGCTGACGGGCCGGCGGCTGGGCGACGCGCGCGCCCCCGCCGCGGCCGGGCTGCCCAAGCCACCAGCGGCAGCGACACCTGCAGCGCCGGCGCCACTGGACCGGCCCCGACCTGGGGTTCGAGGCCGCCCCGCCGCAGCCGCACCCGTTGCTGCCGCTGCTGCGCCTTTGCCGGCCCGCCCCTCTGCCGCCGCGCCGCTGCCGCCGCCTGTGCCCCGCCGCCCGCCGGCCGTCGGCGTCCGCGGCCGGGCGCCGCCAGCCGCCGCCGCCACCGCTCCCGACGACCGCGCCGCCGCCAGCCCCTGCAGCTCCTCGTACATGTCCATCAGCACGTGGTCGTACTGCAGCTGCTCGTACTGCTGCAGCTGCTGTGGATCGCCGTACGGCGCTTCCAGCTGGCTGGCGGCATCCGGGTCGGGCTGGGTAGCGGCGGAGCCGCCCAGTACGCCGCCGCCGTACCAGTGCGGCTGCTGCTGCTGCTGCTGCGGGGCCTCCCCCACCAAGCTGCCACCTGCTGCGCTGGCCCGAGCCGCTGTGCCATGAACGACCTCATCATGCCGCGCTGCGGAGTGGGAGCTGAGCCACTCATCCACCAGGCCGCCGCCGCTCTGCGCCAGGGAGGGGACAGGGGTGCACGGGGTTGGGGGTTGTTTACGGCACCGTACTCCCATTCCCAATTCGACCACGTCGGTGATGATGCGGCAGCATGCAACCGCATCCCGCGGGACCGGGCCAAATTTGGTGTGTCACAAGAGCGCAGCCTTTGCCATCGCTGGCCACACGCCGTCAAGCAGCAGAGCACTCTCCCGCGCGCTAGCCAGGCTGCACGGCAGCCGCACGCAAGCGCTGTGCCTGCTTTTGCGCACCTGGTGTGTTTGTGTCCGTGACGCTGGCGGCGTGGCAACCTGGGAGGGGCCCGCGCCCAGCGATGCAGCCACGTCACCTGGCAGGGGCAGCTCCACGTAGCCCCCGGCGCCAGCGCCACCCCCGCTGCTATGGCCGTCCATGTCCTGCCGCACGCAGAATGCTCGGGGTTTTGCAGGGTCGTGGCGTCACAGCTCAGGCACGTGCATGACACATTTATCACGGAGGCTTATGCCTCAGTCGTCAAAGTCAAAGCGAGCAGTTGCTGGACCCGGCGTGTCGATTAATGCGGCCTGGGCCAGTAGCTCCTGAGGCCCTTGCGCACGCACGCACAGCAAGGACACGCATGACAATACAACATAGTCACAATCGCTCACCTGCTCAGCAGAAAGCACTGGCAGCTATAGTTCAAGGAAGCATCATATTGAACGCTCTACTGCTGTCGCAACTATTTGCTTGAACCAACGGTCGCAAAGAGCTTTGATGTAAAAAGATTGTCACAAAAAGACGATCGCAGACAAGTACCCAAGGAAAAGCACTTGCCGAGTCCGCTCGACAAGCGAGCGGTCGCGCGACTCAGTCTGTTGGACGGGAGCACAAATACCACAACAAGACGTCTTCAGTACAACGCGTCGTTCAATCAACGGCGCGGGCCCTGCGGTCATCAGTCGCCCCATCGCCCCTGTTACGCTCTGAGAGCCCCCGTCGGCCCTTGCATACTGCATACACGCGTTGTGTGCTTCGGCAATTTTTAGTAGCAATTGCATCATCTTCTGAGAACTCGGTTGTCAAGCTGAGCGCAAGAGCGCCTCCTTATTTTTTGGCACTAGTGAAGCAGGCCCGGCGGCTAGGGGCAAGCCATGGCGTCGAAGCGCATTCAGAAGGAGCTGCAGGTTTGTGCGTTGGCAAAGGACTTTGGCGCTCGGATGTGCCTGGGGTAGATCTTGTGACAGGGGATCATCTTCTGAACGCTTCGGAGCAGTGGGGCACGACCGTGGGCCACGAAATACAGCCCAGGGGACCGCTATTAACGCAGTGGATGCCTTACCGTTGAGCCGCCTGTATTCGGCGGCGAACCGCGCGAGGCCCAACAATTCAGACGCGCATCTGCCTCGGCCCTGCTTTCGCCTCTACAGGACCTGCAGAAGGACCCGCCCACCTCGTGCAGTGCGGGTCCTGCGGGCGATGATCTGTTCCACTGGCAGGTGCGGCGCAGCGGTTCGCCTGGCCTGGGTGACGCGCTCTGTGGAAGGTCGCGTCTAGGCCCAGCCCAGCTGCACCACCAACAACCTTCACGGTGCTGAACATGAGTGCCCTCGCCTCGTTTCTTCAACTTGTAGGCTACCATCATGGGCCCCAGCGACAGCCCCTACGCGGGAGGTGTGTTCTTTGTAAACATTATGTTCCCTCCGGACTACCCGTTCAAGCCCCCGAAGGTGACCTTCCAGACCAAGGTGAGCTTGAAGTTGGCAGCGTGGGGCCAGGGGCAGTCGCTGGCGTTGGGGTTCGCAGCGCAGGAGATGCGAGGGCGGATGGACAAGGGCTATTCGACCGGCCCCGACGCGGCTTGCTCGCCTCTGCTCGCCTCGCTGCCGCGCAGGTGTACCACCCCAACGTGAACAGCCAGGGCAGCATCTGCCTGGACATCCTCAAAGACCAGTGGAGCCCAGCCCTGACCATTTCCAAGGTGGGTTCGATTCGGAGCGGCGGGCTGGAGTTTCCACAGCAAAAGGTTCCCGCACTGGGATAGTTGTTTGTGTTTGGAGGGGAGGGGGATCTCTAGCACTGGTTCCAGGCGTGCAGGGCGAGGGTTGCTTTTGGTATAGTGGAGGGGACGCGCTTGGGCGGGGGGTGGGAGGACATACCGTGCGCTTGTACGGAGTGTCAGGGGGGCCCCGAGCGCCGAGTCATGGCGCACGTGCTGCATGCCCGTGATGCCACCAACCATGCACTTGATGGAGCTTAAACGTTGGGCCCCTTCCTGTGACGGACATTTCCCTCCCGCTATGCGTGTGCAGGTGCTGCTCTCGATCTGCTCCTTGCTCACGGACCCCAACCCCGACGACCCGCTTGTGCCGGAGATTGCGCACATCTACAAGACCGACCGTCGTCGGTACGAGGAGACGGCGCGTGAGTGGACCCGCAAGTACGCTATGGGCTAAGCACGCGGGCAGCCCCGCGTTGGGAGGAAGCCGGCGGAGGCTTCCGCTTACGGTGGCGGCGGCAGCAGCAGCAGCAGCAGCAATGGGAGAGCAATGGGAGAGCAGCTGCCTGGGCGCGATGCATGCGTACCGACAGCGGACAAGGGCGGAGGAACTGGTGCAGTGTTTGCAAGGCGCCTCCTTCAGCTGCTGCTGCTGATGCAAGCGGAGGGCTCGGGGCTGCAGTGGGACGACGACGTGCCTTGGCGCATGGCCGCCAGTGGCCGGGCTGGGCCGGCGCGGCCGCGAGCAGGGAGTAGCGTCAACAGCAGTCGTGTGTGACCGGCACCGACAGCGGGGAGCCGGTCGGACGCTGGACTGTGCTGCGCAGCAGCTGGAGCGAAGCTGCGGAGTACGTTGCAGCTGGAGGCTTGGCAGCGGACAGCATGGTGTGGCGGATGTACTACTAGCGGCGGAGCGGTGTTGTGGCGGCGTTGAGGGCGGGCGTTGTGGAGCGTCAGCAGCAGCAGCAGCAGCAGCAGTGCAGCGCGGTTGCCCAAAAATACAATACAGTAGGATAGCAGCAGGCGCCAATTGACTTGCACGGGCAAATAGGCCGCGACACCATTGGGCGGCATGTGCAGGTCAGGTCGATTGGTGCGTAGGGGTGTGACTGGGGCGGACGAGCGGCGGACGAGCGGCAGCGGCTGCATTGGAAGTCCCAGCGCGGCAGTTTTGCCAGCTCGGGTCGCGTGAGGCTGGTGACAGCAACGGAGCGAACGAGCGCGGTTTGCCGAACGCTAGCAAAGGCCGCGGCGGAGCTCTGCAAGGGGCTGGCGCTGGGGTTCGCTGCTGGCGCGGCTCCGGCAGGAGGGCTGTGGAGGGGGCACAGGCCCGCACGGCGCAGGGCAGGTGGTGCCGCCTGGGAAGGCTGACTGACCAGGCGGGGGAACGGCGCGGAGCCGCAGTCAAACGGAGTGTAACGTGGCCAAATTTTATTCCTACATGTGTTTGGGTGTCGAGGGTGGGGGCCTGGGGACAAGCCGCACAGTACAGCCGAACAAACGCTCTCCTCAAGGCCAGTGCCGTCCTGCCGCGCCCACGGCTATAAATTTGGAATCATCGCTGTGTATCCCCCCGCACTTCCAGTCGGTTTCGCATTTCGCGTTCGCAATCTAGAGCACGTCCGTAACTTGAGTCCTACCGCGCGTCTACCCGCACGTGCGGCCGTGCCTGCTCCACGTGCCGCCTGTCCAAACCTCGCCGCACACCTGTTCCCTTGCTTGCATCACCGATGGTGCCGCCTGTCCAAACCTCGAGCCAAACGGAGCTCCAGTCGTCCGGTCTGCCAAACCACGGGACCAACGAAGCAGACATCGCCGCCAGCCGTCACACCTGCTTGCACCCCTGCCTGCTTGTGATGCCCGCAGCCCAGACGCCTCCCTCCGACGTTCACCCCTGCCGCCCTCCTGCAGCCAACCCACTGAAATAACCTATCGTACACATCAAAATACGAGCCAGTCCTGCCCCTTGCACACGCGTTCTTGTCTTCAGCGCTTGCCACCAAACTCCTCCGGCCTGCCATCCATGCCCGCCCGGTCCGCGGGCGCCCTCCCGCCGCCGCCGCCGCCGCCGCCGCCGCAGCCGCAGCCGCCCAGCCGCCACTACTCCTCCATGCCTGCTCCAGCGGCGCTGCCCGCCGCCGCGGCCGCCGCCGCCGCGGGGTCCCGGTCCCAGCGGTGGATGGTCCCATCCTCGCACGCGGCGATGATGGAGTTGCCGTCCCAGCTCACGGCGGTCTGACGCACCTGTAGTTAGGCAGGCGGGGTGTGTGACACCGCGCAGTTCGGTTGGCTGCTCGTTTGCATGCTTTTTTGTAAGTGTCTGCAAGACCGCCGTCTGGTTGCATCGTGTCAGAACACACACAGCCGCAGGTACCACCATGCAAAACGCTGCGGCGCGCACTGCTGTCCGCGCGTGTCGGCACTCAGCAGCCTGGCCATGGTGGCCCCCAGCCCCCACCAGCCCCCAGGCCCCCGGCCCCCAGCCCCCAGCCCCCGGCCCCCGGCCCCCAGGTGGGGTGGGGCGGGCACCCCGCGGCGGTCCACCACGCACCACGCTGCGGCACTGCGGCGCGCTGAGCTTGGCCTTGGGCTGGCAGCCCAGCGCCGCGGCCGAGGTGACGCGGGGCGCGAACACAAACACCTTGCCCCTGCAGGAGGGGGCGGGGGGGGGGGATGTAGCTCACTCCAGAAACCAAAGCGAGTGGGGGATCGCGGGGGCTGGCTGCATATGGCACACGGTAGCGCGCGCCGACGCGGGTGTCTTGCCACCCGGGCGCTACCTCCTCCTCCTCCCCCTCCCAGGCCTCTCTTTCCGGTGCTGCTGCTGCCGCCGCCGCTGCTGCTGCTGCTGCCGCTGCTGCTGCTGTTGCTGCTGCTGCCGGTGCTGCTGCTGCTGCCGCTGCTGCTGCTGCTGCTGTTGTTGCTGCTGCTGCTGCTGCACAGCGCGCCTCAGACACCGTATGTGATATGACCTGGACCCCAGACATCCGCCTCAAACCCTTGCTACCCGCCCCACTGCCTCCTCCCCTGCCCCTTGCTGCCCTGCACCCGGCCCCTGGCCTCCCGCTGGCACTGCCCTTCCATCTGGAACCTGCATTTCCAGCGGCTGTTCGCTCTGGGCTCACTCCAGGCGTGTACCGAAACCCCTCCCATCCCCGCTTCTCCCCCATTCCGCCCCCAGCCCCCAGCCCTTCCCTCTCCCTCCCCTCTCCCTCTCCCTCTTCCTCTCCCTCTCCCTCTCCCTCTCCCTCCCCTCTCCCTCCCCTCTCCCTCCCCTCCCCTCCCCTCCCCCTCTCCCGCTCCCTCCCCTCCCCGCTAGCTCCCTGTGTGACCCACTTGGCGCTGCCGCACGCCAGCGTGTGGAAGTGCAGGTCGGCGCCGAAGCGCACGAACCAGGTGCGCAGGCTGTCGGCCAGGTGGAAGTCCTGTTGGAGCGGCGGGGGGGGGGGGGGCGGGTGTAGATACCAGCCCAATTAAACCATACCCATGGCGGGGGGGTTCGGTAGGGCCGTGTGCGTGTGTGTTTGTATCAGAGCAAATACGTCAGTGATGTGTGTTTTGGCACGCACACACTGCATCAACGGTTCCTTCTCTCACGCGGCGGCAGCCCAAACGGTCCTCCTCCTCCTCCTCCTCCTCCTCCTCCTCCTCCTCCTCCACAGCCCAGCGGGCGCCCCTCCCCCGCTTCGCATTCCTTGATAAAATAAACTGGGTACGGGAGTACGTGACCTTCTTGACCCTTGGGTTGGTAACGATAACCCCCAACCCGCCCCCCAACCCCCACCCCCCGCGCCCAAACACAAACCTCCCCCAACCACCCACCGCGATCTTGGTGGCCCGGCTAGCCACGCTCTCGCCGCCCAGCCGCCCGCTGGCCGACACGCCCACGTCCCACTCCTCGTCGCTCTCCTCCTGCCCCCCCGGCCCCCCCGTGCCCCCCGCAGCGCCCGCGCCGCTCGCCCCCGCCGGCGGCGCCCCCGCTGCATGGCTGCTGCCGGCGCTGCCGCCGCCGCTGCCGCCGCCGCCGGGCGGCGGGCGGCGGTGCTTGGCCTGCGAGTGCGGGCGCCACAGGCTGATGACGTCGTGTACGGACTTGGAAAGGACCAAGTCGCCCATCCAGCGCACACAGTCCACGTAGTCGTTGTGCACCTGGCGAGGGGGAATGGGGGGTAGTTCATTCCGGAAACCAGAAGCAAAACGACCAAGAGACCCCGAATCAACCAGCCCAACCCAGAGCGCGGAGGGGGGTTGTGGTTACCAGCCATGGGGTGTGTGAGGCAACGTTATTACGGTGCGGCGTGGCGTGGCGTGGCATGTTATGGAAGGGGCGTTACAAGGTGCGTGTTAGGGGCGTGGAAGAGGCGATGGCGCACGGGTCGGGAGGGGCATGAGGCCAGGGCCGGGCGGCCAGGTCGGCGTGGTTTGGCACGCGGTAAGCATCGGGACCGTGTCCTTGACTGTGGCAAGTCACACGCGCGGCGCACGCACCCGCAACGTGGAGAAGAGCGGCTGCTGCACCACGCGGGTTGGGAAGGCGCGGCGGGGCCCGGAGGCGGCCGCCGGCGTGGCGCCCACGCCGGCGCCCACGCAGCCGTCCACCGCACCGTCCGACTCATCAATCAGGCGCTCAATGGGGCCCAGGCTCCAGATCTGGCGGGGAAGTTGGTTTGATCGGTTGGTTGGTTGGTTTGGTTTGGTTGGTTGGCATCGGATGTGGTGGTCTGGGTACAGTGGCATTTGGCTCAGGGCCGCCCATGCGAGGCAATGAAAGCCACACCCATACTGCGGCGACAGGGCATCCCGCGGCGCGACAGTTGTGTTAGAGATCACAAGGGAGAGAACTATTAAAGACTTGCGCGTGCGAAGACAGTTGTGTGTGTGCCCAGTCGACGTCGCCCCGCACCAACAAGCGTTGCCTCCGCCGCACACACGCACACACGTCCACTGGGCGATTCGTTTGATTGCTAACACACGCCGCGCACCTTGATTGCGTTATCCATGCCGCTGGAAAGGAAGCGGTGGCCGTCCCAGGGGTGGAAGTCCTGCGGGGTGGGTGGGTGCGAGGAGGAGGAGGAGGAGGAGGAGGAGGAGGAGGAGGAGGAGGAGGAGGAGGAGGAGGAGGAGGGGGTTGCAAGGATATGCGGCGAAGTAGTAGAACAGATACGGTAGACCAGCAGACGGGGGTTGCCGAGCGGGGTGGTTGTGGCGGTGACACGGAAGGGGGTTGTTCGTGATTGAAGTGCCATTCTCGCCAGTCGCCCCCACCCGATGTGGCCCCCCTTCACACGCACGCACGGACGCCCTCCACGCACGCACGCCTCCACACACGTCCTCATGCACGCCTTCACGCCCGCACGCACCAGGCTGAGGACCTTGTTGCGGTGGCCGCCCTCGCCCGCGAATATGGCCACACACGTGCGCGACCTGGGCATGGGGGCGTGTGGGTGGGGGTGCAGGAGGGGGGCGCGGGAGGGCGGGAGGGCGGGCGTGTGGGTGTGAGGTGTGGGGGTGCAGGTGTGTGGGTGCAAACCAGAAGTGAAACGACCAAGGTGTGGGTGCAGGCTCAATGCCTCAGCACACACTGCACCTCCAGCATTTGCATACACGGTCTGTGTCTTCCTCCATCCCGTGTTTTCTAACACTGTACCTCCAGCCCCCAGCCCCTGCCCCATCCCCATCCCCATCCCCATCCCCAGCTCCGGCCCCCACCGCCCCAGCCCTCACACACACACACACGTCCCTACATCTGCGTTTGTTCCCTATCCCGTGTTTTCTATAACACACACACACACATTCAATTCGTTTCGTGTTTTCTAGCACGCAAACACAGGTTAGGTAGACGGTTGTTTATGGGGTTACAGGTTCCTCGGGTAAGGAGGAGTTTCGGCTCGGCAGGTCGGTACAGGATAAGTATATTCAGGTAACGCCCGAACGCGCGCGCGACCGCTCAAGCATTTGCATAAACGGTCTGCGTTTGTCCCCTTCCTCGTGTCGTCTAACACACAACCATACACAACCATACACCTCAGGTTCCACAGCCGCACGCTCTCGTCCTCCGAGGCTGTGAGGAACAGGTGCGGCCGGGCCGGGTGCACTGCGATGTCGTTGATGGACTTGCCGTGGCCCGCAAACGTCTGGAGGCAGGGGCGGGGGGGCAGGTTGGGTGCGTTGGGGGAGTCCAGGCATGATTGGAGAGCAGACGGGGACGACTCGGGGACGAATCAAGGCGCGGGAGGTGGGGAGCGAGGGCATGCAAGTCCCCCTCCCGCTCCCGCTCCCGACCCCGCTCCCACCCACCCGCCTCAGCCGCCACACCCGGCCCCTGATACAACCACTCACGCCCCCCATCCCCACCCCTGCACCATCCAGCCGCCCGCCCGCCCACACACACACACTAACACACTCTGCACCCACCCACACACCCACCCACCCACACACACACACACCTAACACATTCTGCACCCACTCCAACACATTCTGCACCCCCCCACACACACACCCACGCCTACCCACTCACGTGCACCAGGCAGCCGCGGCTCACGTCCAGCACCCGCACCAGCGCCTTCTCGCCCGCCAGCAGCAGCAGCGCCGCGCCGCTGTCCGCGTCCACGCTCCACTTGCAGCAGTAGAAGTGCTCGCCGGCGGCCGTGGTGGCGGCGGCCGCCGCCGCGGCGGCGGCGGGGCCGCCAACGCCCGCGCCCGGGGCGGCGCCGCCGGCGCCACTGGCGCCGTCGGCGCCGTCGGCGCCGCCACCTGAGCCGCCGGCGCCTGAGCTCTTGCGGCCGCGCTGCGTCGTTGGGTGTGGGTGTGGGTGTGGGTGTGGGTGTGGGTTGGGGCTTAGCGGAACGTGCCGGTTGACAAACCAATGTGGAGCTTTGGCTTTGACGGTGCCTCACTCGCAGAACGTGCATTGTGTCGCATTTCATGGCTTCAACACATTACACCACACATCCGAACCACACCACATCACACCGCACCACCCAGCCATACCACGCCCCATACACACACGCCCAATACACACACGCCCCATACACACGCCGCCCCATGCACACTTACGTCTCCGTCCTCGTACACCTGCAGCACCTCAAACTGCCCGCCCGGCAGTAGCCGGTAGATGGTGGCCTGCGGGGGGGGGGCCATGCATGTTAAATTAATGACGAGGTAGACTGCGGGGGGGGGGGGCGGTTGTGGTTACCAGCCCAAACTAAAACCAAAGGGAGCCGGGTTAAGCAAGGGGGGTAGCCATCCACAGGATGGTGTGTATCAAATTTGTGCCAGGGGAAGGGGGCAGCGGAATGGGGCAAGGGGGGCTGGGGGCAGGGTTCACAGCAGGGCACAGCAGGGTGCAATATGGGATTTGGTACGCCATCTTTGACCACATCGCCGGAATAATGCTCGTAGTTGGCAGTGCGCTAGCGTGCTAAGTGCATGTGCGAATGCTGCCTTGCGTCCAGCCGGCGCGCGACGCGGGTCCGGGCCTCCCCTGCAACCCCCTGCCCCATCCTTCCGTTCCCTCACTAGCAATGCGCTCCCACACCCGCGGGCCGCACACGCCCTCCAACAATCGTCGAATCGGGGACTTGGCATGAGTTACCCACCCTACACCACACGCCGTCATACACCCCATTGCATTACTCAACTCCGCTTCCTTTAGATTGGTTTAGTTTGGGCTGGTAACCACAACCCCCACGCCCCCCGGTTTGCTTTGGGTTCTGGAATGTACTAACCCCCCCCTACTAGGCCACGCTCACCTCCTCGCTCTTATGCATTGGGTTTGGTTTAGTTTGGGCTGGTAACCAACCCCCCCCCTTGGTCGTTTCGCTTTTGGTTTCTGGAATGAACTACCCCCCACACACACGCTCCCTTATGATCTCTAACACACATGCTCCATGTGCCACTGGCGCGCCTTTACTCACCCACACGCTGTCAAACACGCACGCTGTCACGCGCACGCTCCATGCGCCATTGACACGCCGTCATACACCCACACGCCGTCGCCCACGCTGGCCCACACTGGCACGCACCCACACTGGCACGCACCCACGCTGACACGCACCCGGTGCTGGCCCACGCTGGCGAACACGTCCCGGTGGGTCAGGTCGAAAGTGTTGAAGGCCACACAGAACAGCGGCTCGCGGTGGTCCTCCTGGACGCTGGAGGGTGGGAAGGTGATGGCGTGGGGTTGGGGTTGGGGTTGGGTGGTCGTGTGGCGTGTCGGTTTGTGAGGGGAGTGGGGGGGCCGAGCCGCGTGGCGTGGGGGCGGGTGGTGAGGCGGGCGGGCGGCACGGGTGGGGGCGGGGTGGGCAGAGTTCTTTCCATTTCGACCGGGTGGGTGGGCGGTGGGCGGTTACGCGTGCGAGGGGAAACCAGGTCACTTAGAGTGCATTGCTTGCGGTGCTGCTGCCAGGCGGCCGGCACCCACGTCAGCACAACTGAGAAAGACTCAGGACACACAGAGAGGGACGTACGGTACTTACCAGCCCGTGTACTTGTACTTGTACAGGTTCGCGACCTCCTTGGAGCTCGCCACGCCCGCTGTCGTCGTGTGCGGCTGCTGCGACGCGGTCGCTCCATCCGCCGACTGCTGCTGCTGCTGAGCCGGTGCCGCGCCTGCTGCCGCCGCTGCCGCGCCGCCCCCGCCGCTTGCAGCCCCATGAACCCGTGCCATTGCTGGCTGTGGGATTGCCTTGCTTGCTAATCACACCGCTTCAGTTCACTACAGCGTGTCCTTTTTGGTACGTGTTTGATTTGCACTCAAGCCAGCGCCCGCGCCCCCATGCGGGGGACGGCGCCGGAAAGATGTCGGGCAGGGCAGGTGGTGCCGGTAGTGCTTGTTAATATTTTGGCGGGTAAACCTGGCCGTGAACAGTTGCTCAAGTGCAAGCCAGCTGGATGCGTGATAGTCACTTAGTTATGATGGAAAAAGCCTGTGTTGTTGTGTTTGATGGTTTGGCGAGGAGAGCGAGCACAGAGCACAATACAGCCCCCAAGCAGCGAAGACGAGCTTGTCTGTTCTTTTCCTCGCTGTGCAGGCGTCACGCTAGTTCAATAGGATTAACGAACGCATTTGTATCGGTGCCTCTTAGTGCTGGAGTCGGTGGATCCTTTCCCGCGCTCTGCATGGGCGCAATTTGCTGATAATGACTTGTGCTCGCGAATAATCTGTAGGAAGCATTCTTTTTTAACCATTCACACTCCTCTACTCCCGGCACCTGTAGGACTGCACGGAACCAAAACGAGGATTGTCGCATCGACGACTCGCTCGCGGCTCAGACCCTCAAGTGGAATGGCGATCCCTCGCCCTGCCACGTTTTTAAACTAGTCTGCAGCCACGCTTTCAATAGACATGGCCAGCGCTGCGGATGCCGGTCCGGTCGCCCCGCAGACTGGTCCCGGCCCCGCAGCCCCCGCCCACGTCCAGTGCTGGGCGTGCGGCGTGCTGGTCCAAATCCCCATCATCAACAACCAGCTGTCGCCCGTGTTTCGGGTGAGTTGATGGCAGGCTCGCTGGCCCTAGGATTCACCGAGGGCCTGCGCATTGCCAGGGACCCAGAAGTTCCGCGTGCCTTGCCCGCCCATCCCGCAGCCAACCGGTTTCCACCCACGCCTCCTCAAAGGCCACCTGCACAATCACCAGACCCCAAACCAGCCTTTCCCTCCCCCCAAACGGTCGCTTTGGTTTCTGGAATACGGTAAAACAATACCCCACCTCCACAGTGCGGCTGGTGCGGTGCTATCAGCGAGGCGGCCCCGCCCTGGTTGACGGAGTCCGCGGCCACCGGCGGCGGCGGCGGCGGCGCACGCCGCGGCGGCGGCGGCTTCACCCGCCTCTTCCGTGGCGGCGCCTGGCGCATGTGCATGCGGCTGCTGAGCCGGTTGTCGTACCTGGTGGTGCTTGTCGTACTCGCGCTCATCGGCAGCATCGTGCTGCCGGGCATTGGGTTCGTGATCCCGGTGGTGGCGGGCGGCTCGGGCCTGGCCTGGGCGGCGCACACCAGCCTGGCGTGAGTCATGCATGTGTCATGTGTCGTGTGTCATGCGCGCAGCCAATCCGTCAACCACTCAGGCAGTCGGGGGCACGCTTACGGACCGCTGTGTGACGGCGACGTGTGGGTGAATGCGCCGTGCCTGCGTCCGGGCGTGCGGTGCGCGGGAGCGTTTGCAGGAGAGGGGCAAAGCGAGTGCAAGCGCCCCCAGTGCAAGCGTCTACGCAGTCTTACAGGTCGCCCGGCACACGCACACGCACACGCACTCGCCGCCAACGCACCGTCCAGCACACACGCACGCCAGTGCCAGCTGTCAGTTCTCCCGCCCTCCCCGTCCCCCTGTTCACACTCCAACTGGCCCCTCCTCTTCCACGCACTCGGGCGCTCCCCGCCCTGCCTCTCCCCGCCCTGCCGGCCCTCCCCCCCCCTGGTCATCGGTATGCCAACGTGTGTTGCAACGTCTGTTCTACGTCTACCTCGTCATTAAATTAAATGCATGGAACCCCCCCCCCCGCCTCTGTCCCCCTCCTCCTCCCATATTAGGCCACGCTCACCTCCTCGCTCTTATGCATTGGGTTTGATCTAGTTTGGGCTGATAACCACAACCCCCACCCCACCCCGGCCCTGCCATGCAGCTACCTGCTGAGTGCGGCCGTGCTGTTCAACCTGTTTGCGGCGATGGCCACCTCACCCGGCAAGCCGCACGAGTGCTGCCGCGGCCTGCCGCCGCACACCATCACCACCACCACCACCTCATCCTCTTTATCCGCGTCGTCCTCAACCCGGGGAGGAAGAGGCGGCAGCGGCAGTGGCAGCACCAGCACCAGCACCAGCTGCAAGGGTAGCACCAGCAGCAGTAGCACTGGCGCGGGAAGGGGCTGGTGGCTGTTCAGGCGGCGGCGCGGCGCCGCCGCCACCTCCGCCAACGGAGCCGCGGCGGACGCAGCCGCTACAGCCACTGGCGCTGGCACCGATGCTGCTACTGCCGCTGCTGCAGCCGCGCTGGTGGTGCCGCAGTACGCCTACAGTCACCTGCGCTACTGCTGGTCCTGCCGCGGGCCGCAGCCGGCTGAGGCGCAGCATTGCTACGTGTGCGGCTGCTGCGTAGTGGACCTGGACCACCACTGCCCCTTCATCGCCAACTGCGTGGGCAGGTGCGTGTGCGTGCGTGCGTGCGTGCGTGCGGCCGGGCGGGCGGGCGGGCGGCGGCGGTGGGAGGGGGAGGGGGAGGAGGAGGAGGAGGAGGAGGAGGAGGAGGAGGCGGTGTTGTTTGTATTGCTGCATGTCACGGCGCGTGCCCTGGAGAGCACAGAAGGCACACTTACCTGCATCCGCCTGCACCTCTGCGCACGCACGTGCACGTGCACGCACATGCACATGCACAGGGCCAACCTGCGCAATTTCGTGAGCTTCCTCGGCGCCACGGTGGCGGCTGTGGTGTACTGCGCGGCCATGGCGGCGGCGGCGCTGTGGCTGGAGCGGCGGGCGGCGGGCGAGGTCATGCGGGTGAGGGGCGGTGTGTCAAATGTGTGTGTGGGGGGGGAGGGGGTAGTTCTTTTCAGAACCCAAATGGGGGGGTTATTGTAGGGGGGCAGCGGGTGGGTGGGTGTGGGAGGAGCGGGAGAAGCGGGGTGTGCTCAGGAGAGAGGGTCGGGGCTGGGAGGAAGCACACGAGTGTGGTCGGGAAGGGGAGGGGTGATGAGGTGATGGGAAGCATGTGAGCTCAGGGGCTGAAGCAGGTAGGCGCATCCTGCAATCAACACGACCGACACGTGTCGCTCTCGCAATCCGCGCTAGCAACCAGCGCAGAGGCTTCTTGACCGTGCCCTTGATGGCTGGTGGGCAGGAGGCGTTTGTGGCGGCGAGCCGGGCCTCACGCAGCGGCGGCGGCGATGGTGACGGCAAGGCGGCGGGCGGCTGGGTTGCGCGGCTGGCAGCGGCGGCGGAGGGCCTGGTCTGGTTCCTGGGCTCCGTCGTGCCACGGCTGCCGCTGCGGATCACGGTGAGCTGCGGGCTGCTGCGGCCGCACACGTGCACGTGGGTGTTTGCGTGTGGGAGGTAGTTGAGGGGTATCGGGGAAGGGGAGCGTTAGCCCAATGGGCGGGAGGGCGGGGCAGCGGACGTCGACCTGCGGTCGTGAGCGGGCGCGGTGCTTTGGGCCTGTTCCGTACGGCGCGCTGCCACTGCAACGCCGCGGGTGCGGGTTCCGCGGTTGTGCGCTCCACGGGTTTCGCACATGTCGTACATCCACCAAAATGCCTTGCCTGCTGCCGTCGCACTGTTAGTGTGGACAAGCCGCACGCATGCTTGCCCAATGCTCACACATGTGCTCTTCACACATTGCACACAATGCACACACCGATGCACGTGCACGTGCGCAGGTCGCGGCGTACATCGCCATGCTGTCGGTTGGCGTACTGCTGTCGGTTGGCATCCTGCTGATGCAGACCGTACGACACGTCGTACGACACGGCAGCAAAGGCAACGGCGGCGGCGGCGGTGTGCGGGAGCAGCACCACCTGCATCCGGCGTCGGACGCGGCGGTGGAGGCGGCGGCGGCGGCGCGCGAGGCGGCAGCGGCGCGGTCAGCGGCGGGGCTGGCGGCGGAGGTGGTGGGCGGCTGCGGCGCGGCGCCGGCACGGCGCAGCACGTTTGCCAGCGTGCGGCGTGTGATGATGGGCACGGGGCCGGAGGCGCGTGACAGCGTGTGGATGTGGGTGTGGCCCACGTGGGGCCCACCGCCCGGCGTGCTGGTGCAGGAGGAGGGGGCGGCGGGAGGGGAAACGTCGCGAGGCGGGGAGCAGGGCGGGGGCGGGGCGGCGGGGGCTGCAGGGCGGCTGAGCGGCGCGGCGGTTGGCGCCCGGGGGCTGGGGGAGGGAGAGGGGTTAGATCCAGAGCTGGTGGGCGGAGGCCTCGGTGGTGGCAGCGCGGATGCCTGCGGCGGCATGGCAGCCGCTGCTGCGGCCGCTGCGGCTGCTGCTGGTGTGGCGGCGGTGGCGGCGGCCGCAGCTACTGGGGTGGGTGCAGCGGCGCGGCCCAAACCCAAGACACAGTAAGGCGCATGTGGGTGAAGCGGCAGGTGCTTGGGCGCATGGCTGGCGTGTGAGGTGGGAGCGCTTGTGCAAGCCCCATTATGCTTGAGGCAATTTCTTGCTGGAGATCGTCCAGTGGTTTCATGGATTCCCCTGACATCGTCCTTCATTTTGTGGCGGTGGCCAGTTGGCAATGAGGCGGCAGGGTGGACGGAAGGGGGTGCAAGTTTGTTGTGCGGTTGACAGACGCCGCGCCGGCGGCCTACCGAACTCGGGAACCCTCGAGCTGAACCTATGCGCGCGCGCGTTCGCACCCACCGAAGCAATTTGCGGCCTGGTTTACAGCAGTTTTTATGCTTGCCGGGGATCCGCACGTTCGGGGAATTGGCGCGATTCTGGGCAAAATTCGATGGTGGTTCGAAAGGGGGCCGTCTGCAGCTCCGAACAGTCGATGACACCGCATTCTCCCCTTATAACGCGACAAAGCTAAACACATACACCATACATGACCACCATGTCCCTTTCGCACAATTAAGCATGACCTCCACGACGGTGCTTGCCCCGGCGCGCCTGTCAAAAATGCCTGTCGTGTCGCTGGGCTCGCTGGTTTTTGACTTTGAGGTGAGTGCTTAGCGAATAAACTGCTGTGGGATTGCGAGCTGTGCGTTTCACGAGCCCCCAGTGGACAATATATCTTCGGCTCTAATTCCTCCGGCGGTCGACCCTTTTGGCCACTGCGCGTTGCAACAGCTAGGCCTACGCTCATATGTGGACCTGTTGTTTGGCCTACAGGTCGCCAGCTCGGTGGACACGCGCGTTTCGGCCGGTGGCCAAGGCCAGTCCGCGGGTCCCCAGCTGCACCCGCTAATTGAGCACCTAGCGCGTGAAAAGGAGAAGCTTGCATTCATCGCCACACCTGCCTCCCTGTTCGAGGGCAAGGTGAGGCCAGCGCCGCGCAGCAGATTTCTGTGCATTTATGCGACGCATATGCGGAGTGTCAATCTTAGGCGCCGGCCGACAACAGGGGCAAATAGAATCATGACGTCTACAGAATGTGGCATACGACGCGATAGGTTGCGACGGCGTGGCAGCTGGCCGGTTCAGTTTTGCCGATAGGCGACCGCCGGACTTCTTCGTTTTTCTCCCGCGGCACGGCTGCCTTTCGCATAGACAAAATTTCTTTGTATGCATCGGTTGGCTTGCTGAGTGGCTATCCCGTGCCGAAAAACAGCCCGACCCCGACTGACGCTTTGCTCTTTGGTCGCAGCTGCTTCGCGATGTGCGCTACTTCCTGCGGGAGGAGAGCGACACGGACGTCATTCTGCTCGCCACAAAGCTCTCTGCTGTTGGCTACAGCGTGAACGTTCGCACGGCGCTTGGCGGCGGCGGCACGGCGGGCTGCTTCCGGTGGGTTTGATGAGGGGAGGTTTGCACATGCCTGACTGGCGCGTGGCCGCCACGGCCTACACGCCGCAGCCCCGGTCGCAGCGGCAGCGACTTACTTCCAGCGGTCAAACAGCCATCATCTCTACTAGCCTAGTAAGCTCCTCCGCGCGATCTCAGCCTAGTCCGCGTCTACTGGACGCTGTGGCGCCTGCGCCCACAGGAATCTTCGCCACGAGTTCCTGACAGTGCGCGGCCGCGGTATGGGCGAGGAGGCGTCCGAGTTCATTGTGGAGCCGCGATTCCGAGAGCACTTTTACATCCCCCACCCCACCGGTAAGCACAACCGCTTGCGCACCTGCTGTTGCTCGCGCCGCCAGGTGGTCGCTCGCTGCTTGCCCGCATTGTGTCTCATGGATGCTGCTTTCCCGCGTGCTTGCAACTGCCTCTGTAACCCCTGCCCCGCTCTCCGCGCTTACTGTTTTCCCCTTTTCCCCGCCGCGCTCCGCCTCGCCCGTCGCCTCGCTCCCGGCCCATCAGATGAGTACACGGAGATGCTGGCGGCGGCGCCAGACGTGTTCGTGGGCACCGGCGCGCGCCTGGTGCCAATCGTGCAGGTGTGTAGAGGGGGCAGCCCTGCATGGCACGGTGGGTGGGGGGCGGCGTGGGCATGGAGCTGGTCCGGCCCGGGAGCAAGGCGCTGCGGAGGGCCCAGCACTAATAAGATCAAAACACGTGACGGAGGCAACGGCATGGCTCCCAGGCGCGAGCCACGTCCGCCCGCGTCACCTCTCAGCCGTGCGCACACATCTCACGTACTCCCACTGCTCCCGTGCCCTCCTGCCATGCTCGTGCACTCCCTCGCTCTCGCAGCTGCTGTGTGCGCTCATGGCGAGCAGCTTCGAGCGGCAGGGCCTGACGCTGCCGCCCTGGCGCCGCACCGGCTCCATGCTCAGCAAGTGGCTGCCCAACCGCTCCCGCGACACGCCGGCGGGCGGCGGCGGCGGCGGCGGCAGCGGCCTCTTCGCGCGCACCTCGGCGCCGCCGGTGGCGTACGTGCCTCAAGAGCATCAGCCGCCGCGGTCGCAACAGCCGCCGCCGCAGCAGCAGCATCAGCAGCTGCACGAGCAGCAGCACGAGCAGCAGCGGGCGGCGTCCACGGCAACGGCTGCGGGCGGCGGTGGCGGTGGTGGCAGCAGTGCGAATGTGCAGCTGCCCGCGGCACAGCTTTCAGCTATTGGCGGTGGCGGCAGCACGATGCCGCCGCATTTGCAGCAGCAGCAGCACCACCACCACCACCACCAACCGCACCCACAGTCGCAACGAGTGGTGCAGGCCACGGCGCAGGCCCCGAGCCGCGCCGCCGGCCCGGGCCGCATCAAGTCCGGCGGCGCCCACGCCGGGGCGGTGCCGAGCAATGCGGCGCTGCTGTTCTCACGCATCAGCGACCCGCTGTCGGTGCAGCACTGGCCGCAGGACCACGCGCTGCAACAGCAAGCACACGGACTCATCGCCGCTGCCGCGAGCGGCCGCGACGTCGCGCAAGCCGCCGGGGTGGGGGCGGTGGCGGCGGCGGCGCCCAGCACGCCGGCGCCCGCGCTCGCGCCCCAGCTGCACCCGCAGGCGCAGGCGCAGGCGGCGCCGCCGCAGGCGCAGGAGCGGGCAGCGGCCGCGGCGACTGACGCGGCGCAGCTGCTGCTGAGTCCCTTCACCCGAAGCAGTGCCGGCCACGGCACCAGCCCCAGCGGGCCACAGGTTGGCGGCGCAACGGCGGCGGCGGCGGGCGACGTGTGCCACCGGGGCGGGCGAGTACGGCAGGACTCCACGTACGACCCGTTCGGATTCGTGCCGTTCGGCGGCCGCAACATGTACGGCAGTCCCAAGGTGTCGGACGAGAGCGGCATGTCTCCCCCCGCGCCGCCGTATGCGTACCCGTACGTCGGGCTACAGCCGCGGCAGCAGCAGCAGCCGTCTGTGGCGCCGCCCGCGCCCAGTCACATGCCCCTGCCCGTGCCTGCTTTGCACTCGTCCGCGCAGCAGCCGCAGCCGCAGCAGCCCGCCTGCCGGCGGGCACCCAGTGGGCTGCTGGCGGCGCGGCTGCAGCAGAGTAGCCCCAATGGCGCGGCTGTAGCAACGCCAGGCCCGGGCGCTGCGGCCGCCGGCGGCGGTAACGGCGCGGCTGTATCATCCCCTGCTGCTGCTACTGCTGCGGTCATGGAGACCCGCCCGCCAGCGCACTGGGGCGACGTGCCCATCCACAAGGTCCGCATGGGCCAAGCCGCAACAGTTGCAGCTACAGCCTCAGGAGCGGCGGCGCCCGCGGCGGCGGCAACGCCGATCGCCGCATCAGTAACGGCGGTGCCGGCGCCGGCAGCTGTGGCACACATGGGCAGGCAGTAGCACGCAGAAAGAGCTGCCGTTGGATTTGGCATGTCGCTCACAGATGTCTGGGGTGCCTCTCATTTGTTGCTCACATATTTGTTTCCCAGATATTTGTTGCCCACAAGCAAGCGTAGACGCAGGAGTCGCTTGCCTGCGGCATGCTCCTCTGCAGATGTTGCACACCCTGCGCACAGCTGCACGCGCTCCCATGCGCGTCGTCCAAAAGATGAGGCGCGCCGGGACGGTTTGGTTCATCGGGTTATTTTGTTGTCTGTCATTTTGTGGGTTGTGTGTAGTTTAAAACCCTGCTGCTGGCGCTGTGGCGGGTGTGCCAGGCCGAACCTGCACACCCATCCCGCCGATTTTGTCGTATGCTGGGGGCTCAGCAATTTTCTTCTCAAGTGCAATCTCTTCATCCTCCTAGGTCATTACGGCGCGTTTCTGGGCGGTCTAGCCAAGAGGGCAGCAATGCTTGGCCTTGGGCCGAGGGTGCCGCGTTGACATGTGCTGGGACAAATCAAATCATCCCACGCAAGCAAAAAAAATTAAAAATCACCGCCGCTATGGGTAGGACTGCACGCAGCCGTGCATCAGGCAAGCGCAGGGAGCTGATGTAGGCTGTTGACAGCGCGTGATACATGTTTTGTTTGTTACTTCCGGGATCACACAAGAGGAGACATGGCGTCGCCGCGCCCGGACGCTATTGGATGGACTGCGGAGATTTGCGAGACTCCAAGGCGGCAAGAGGGGCGCACCAGGCCCCCACAGATTGTGTTGGATGCAGGTACAGGAACGTTGTTGGTGGGAACTGCGCCCGTAGGAGGCAATGCAAGCAGATAGAGCAATCAGCGAGCACGGATGGCGGCGGAAGGTATGTCATAGCCAGAGGCCGAGCGTGCGAGGATTGGGGCTGACATCGTCTATAGACAAGGCGTGAAGGGTGGCAGGCGTCAATGCGTCTAATAGGCAGCACCGTTACTGTGGTGAGCACACGTGAGCACAGGGAGAGATACTGAAATGTGACATGTTGCATAAGCAGCTGCCCCCCGGGCTGGCTAGCGAGAATTCTGTGTCTGTTGCTATGAGCCGTAGTCGAAAGAGTGACGGCTCGGGAGGACAAGGAGGCAATGTGGGCGCCCTGCGGCGGCTCTGCTGACACACCGGGGCATATTTGCTGGGCAGAGCTGTCAAGTGTAAACCTGTCCAGTGCTGCTTGGGGCACGAGCCTGACCACCGCGCGCTTTGACTGCTACCGTATGCGGCGCACATGCCCAAGATCCGCTCCTTCGACGGCTTCGGCACGACTCGCTCACGGACTAATCACCCCTTGCTACCCGTCTGACGTGTGGCTGGCTAGCTCCCTAAGGCATTCGCAGCACCACCGTTGCGGGGATTTGGAGCAGGGGCGGCGGCGTCGCTTTACGGACATGCTCTAAATTGCGAAACGAACGCGGCGTCGCTTGAGTCAGTGGGATGGCGCAAGGTGGAATACGCGGGTCGCGGGAGCGTTCCGACAGCGGGGAACGGGGTCAAACCGTGCGGCGGTCGACAAGACGGTTCTAGAGAAGGTTGGCATGCGAAGGACAGTGGGTCACTGGGTCGGCGCCCTGGATCTTGATGTGCGTCGTCACCAGGCGCACACGGCGTACACGGGCTGCGGGCGCGCGGGCCGCTGCTGCTGCTGTTGCTGTTGCTGCTGCTGCCGCTGCCGCTGCACCGCCGCCGACGTCAGCGCACCGTGCAGCTGCAGCTGCGGGTGAGGGTGAGGGTGCGCGCTGGCCGTGGCATCGGTGCGCCCGACGGTAAGACGGATTTTTTCAAGACGCCCGTCCCCTCCATCATTTTGACTGTAATACTAGGGCACAATTGCTTTTGATTGCATCAAACGGGCGAGGCAGCGGCGCTCTGGTGTAAGGACCGACTCATCCGGGGACGAGGCTCGGCGGTCGCCTACTCGGAGCTGCGCGCGCCAGCGAGGAGCACACAGTGTAGGCATCGAGGAGTGAAGTATGAATTCATTATAGCGCCCCCACGCGCATTCCTCTTCAGTTTTTGGGTCCGACTCCCCGACAAGAACATTTTGGCAACTGACCAGCGAGTTAGGCCTCTTACGGAGCTGCGCTGAGCTACTGGTCTTACCAGTTGGACACTGGTGCAAGGATTGGGCCTGGAGGACGCGTGCAAAGTTCAGAAGCGCCTCCCGCCCCTGCGAAGATATTTTTGCTCGTTTCCTTATGGACGCGTCTTTTACCCTCTGGGATCTCGAGGTGTGTTCCTAGTCAGTAATCAAATCGTTTAGGCAGCGCAGGACTCGAGCAGGTGCTGGCGGAGGGAAATTTGGCGAAGGCTCAAATGCTTGCGTGTCTGTGCACACTGTCAGGTCTTCTTACGCCCCAAACGTGGGACTCATGCCCGTCAACAGGATGACCAGAATGAGCTTGACTTGGGCTTCGCCGCGGGCAGGCTGCTTGCGGGAAGCCTTAAGCAGACTTGCGAGCTCAGGCTTCAAGCTGCGCACAAGCCGCCGCCGTCACGCCTTGGAGTACAAGTAGGCATCTTTGGATGGGGAATGCGCGGAAAAAACGCCGGTGATGCGGGCCGCCGCGCGAAAGCGACATTTGGGGCGCTCCCAGAACGCGTGCCAGAACGTATCTGCGGTTTGTGTGCCCCCGGCCATTTCCTGTCCTCTCAATGAGGTAGCGCTTGCAGTTTGCTGTAGTCTGGCGGCTTTTGGTTGCCGCAAACGCACTGACCAGCTCGTTCCGCGCTCAACTGCCGCATTCCGTGCCAATTTCCTTGCCCCCTCCCCCATCAGCTGCTTTCGGATGTGAAAGACATCATGTCGCAGCTTGGACCCGGTCCATATGTCCAAGCGCAGCTACCGTCGCTCGCGGCGCGTCTGCTGGAACGGGGCTACGACGTTAGCGTGCGCGAGGCCCTCGGCGGCGGCAGCGAGTGCTTCAAGTAAGGAAGCGCTGATCTCCCCTCTGTATTAAGCTGATGCGCCATCATGTGTTAGTACTTTGACAGTCCGTAGCGTACGGGGGGCTTTTTCGTGTGGGGGCCTCGTCTGGTGCCCGTGCAAGCCCGCGCATCACCTGTTCTTGTCCCTGACTTGTTTCGCCCGTGTGTCCCCCTGCGGCACACATCTACCCTTCGCTCCAGGTCTCTGCGGCACTCGTTCCTGGTGGTGCGCGGCCGCGGCGAGTACGCGGGCATGGAGTTCATCGTGGAGCCGGCGCTCCGGGCGCACTTCACCATCCCGCACCCCTCGCCCGAGTACGAGCAGATGCTGGCGCGCGCGCCGGACGTGTTCGTGGGCGGCAGCTGCCGGCTGGTGCCGCTGGTGCAGCTGCTGTGCGCGCTCATGGCGGACAGCTTCGAGCGGCAGGGGCTGGCGCTGCCGCCCTGGCGCAAGGAGGCGGCCATGCTCAGCAAGTGGCTTCCCGCCGCTGGCAAGACGCGGGAGCTGCGGCCCGTGTCTCGCGGCCTGCCCTCCGTCGACTCCTCTCAAACCGGCTGCGGCTTCGCCCCCACCACCAGCAGAGACTGCGTCGACTTTGGCGCCTCGGCCGCCGCCGCCGCCGCCTACTCCTCTGGCTCCGCCGCCGACTCCCCCACCTCGACCACCGGGCCGGGCAGCGACGCCGGCGCAGTCGCCGGCGGCTCGCCCATTTCCATGTTCGCGGTGACTGGCGCCTTCTCTCCTGTGAGGGTGGCAGCCCACGGCATGACGGGCGCGGGTGGGCTGAATGCGGGCCCCCACGGCTGCGGCGGCGCCATCGCCGCCGCCGTGCTGCCCAGCAGCATGCACCGCTGCCACTCCGAGCCGCCCGTGCTGCAGTTCGGGTTCCACCTGCCGCCAGGTCCTTTTCCTGCGGTGGCGCCTGCGGTGGCCACCGTTGCTGACAGCGCGGCGGCGGTAGTGGGCGAGCTCCGGCCCCAGCCTCAGCCGCAGCAGCCGCAGCAGCAGCAGCGGAAGGAGGAGGAGGATGCGCAGCAGCGGTTGCACAGGGTGCTGGCGGCGGAGGTGGTGCGGCTGGGCCGCTCCGCCGCCGCCGCTGCCACTGCCGGCGTGCCTCAGGCCACCGTGCACGCGGCGGCCAGCAAGGACGCCGCCGCGGCCGCCGCCGCCGCGGCCGTTGTGGGTGATGGCGGCTACGCCGCCTGGAGCGCCATGCCCGTCGACGTTCATGCGGCCGTGGACGCAGCCGCCGATGCCGAGTTGCAGTTGAGGGCGGTTGACGTGCTGGGCGGCAGCGTCAGCGGCGCCGGCGCCGGCGCGGCTATGAGCGTGGGCGGCGCCAGCTGCTGCGACTGCGGCTGTGGCAGCGTGGACGGCGGCTCGGCGCACAGCGTGCTGCGGCTGGGGCTGGGCACGTGCATGCTGACTCAGGCTGGTGTCGGCGGCGGCCGCATGACCGGCTTGACCGGCAGCCCGGGCACGGGTGTGATAGTCGACTGCTGCTGCGTCGAGGACGAGGACGAGGACGATGGCAGGGCCGTGTGCGACGTCGAGGGACTGCTGGCGGAGGGTGAGGGTGCGGCTGGCGGCCTCTGGCACCCCCGCAGCACCTCGACCGGCATGCTGCCGGCGCCGTGCGCGGGCGAGGGCGGCCGCCGCAGCCTGGACCAGGCCAAGGCGGTGCTGCTGGGCGCACCGCCGCCGGGTGACGCGGCAGCGGCAGCGGCAGTTGCGGCGGCGGCCGCCGCTGAGCCAGCCACGGCCGTTGGCGGAGGTGGCGACGGCGGCGTCAACAGCTGCGGGGTGATGGTGGGGGGCAGCACGGCGCCGCCGCGCCGGCAGCCGTCCGAGCGGTCCGAAGCGGTGCCCGGCGGCGGCCTGGCAGCGCTCATGGCCGCCGCCGCAGCAGCGGCCGCAGCGGCCGCGCCAGCTGCAGCTGTGTCCGCTGCTTCTGCTACTGCTTCCGCTACTGCTTCAGCTACTGCTTCTGGTGGCGCCGCAGCTACAGCCGCCGCTGGGGGTGTGGTGGAGCGCCGGCCGCCAGTGCACCCCGCCGCGCCCGCCATCCACCTGGTGCGGCGCGGGGCGCAGCACACGGCCACGGCCGCCGCCACCACCACGACCACGGCCGCCGCCGGCATCGGCACCACCGGCATCGGAGGCAACCGCTCCTGCTGCGGCAACGAAACGGGCGCCGTGGCTCCCGCGCCGCTGCAGCCGCTGCAGCCGCCGCCGCAGCAGCAGCCGCAGCCCCAATCTGGCGGCCGCTCCCAGTACCAGGCCTGCTCCCAGTACCAGGCCTACGAGCACCCGCTGCACCAGCAGTTCCTGGCCTTCCGCCGCCAGCACTGCACCGCGCGTGGCGGCGGTGGCAAGCTGGCGGCGGTGGCGGCGGCGGCACTGAATCCCATTGCGGCAGCGGCCGCCACCACCGCCGCCACCGGCCCGCGCGCGCTGCACACCGTGCCGCCGCCGCAGGCCTCACCAACCGCCATTGCAGCGGCCGTCGCCGCTGCCACGGGGGGCAAGTCATGGCTGCCTTGGAAGGTGCAGTGTTCCTACGAGCACGACGTCATGCTCTACTAAGCTTGGCGCGCCCGGTGTGGCGGCCCGATGGCGGCGGGCGCCTCTCCAGCTGCAGCCGTACACATGCCGTACGGTTGGCGCTGCGGTTGGCGCCCATACGGTTTTAGGTCCTAGCTGCTGCATGTCATGCTATGACCTTACCACGCTGCAGCACATGATCGCGGTGTGCAGCTCGTCAGGCGCGGGCGGCCTTCGGCAGCGACTGACGGGCAGGTCTGGCTTTTACTCACCTCAGCCAGCGCTCCCTCTCTCTTTTGATAAGATAAAAAAAAGTGTTGCTTCCTCTTTCTCTTCCACTGATTGACCATTGGCGGCAAATGCGCGCATTGCGAGGGCAGGCGTGCCTGACTGGCGGACACGGATTCACTTATAAAGATTCGATGTGTGAGGGTGACACACACACGCACACACACGCACACACACGCGCGCGCCTCCCAACCTCACCTGGGGCCGCGTTGGACGCCCCACTAGGGGCCGAAATTTTGGACGCGGCGACACATCCATTCTTACCTACACTATCTCGGAAGATGACCTCTTAGCAGGCGCGGTTTTTTCACGTGGGCAGCCACACGCGCGCACATAGCTGCGAAGATGAACGGAGCGGCAAAGTATGTTTCTAAGAGTGGAAGCAAGTGCCTCGTGTATGAGGCAAGGGTGCAGGAAGTGATATGCGCGCGCTTATCGCACGAGCAAATAAGGCGACACCCTTTTGCGCACGTTGGTCACACGAGATTAAGGATGGGACGACATTGGAGAAGACAAACAAGCGCGCGGGAAAAGCGAAGAGGCGATGTCTCAAGAAGAGTGCCGCTGGATTTTGGCGACGACCTATTTACCTGCATAGCTAGGTAGCGAAGAGGTACTTGTGAGCGGCGTGTGCGTGCAGATGACGCGGGTTGCATGCAGTACGGGGCCTGCATACGGCGGCAGTAGTACGGCGCATTTGCGAGTACGCACGTACGGCCTGGTGTGAGACGCAACGGATTCGGCGGGCTCACGGTCGTGGACTCACTCGGGGCTCGCCTGCTAAGTAATATGATGGAGCTATGATTGAGGAGCTGCGGCAGATAGGTGGGGTTGAAGTGACGAAGCGGCCACACCTTCGCCGCACACACGAAGGTGTGGCCCTAAGCATTCAAGTACAAGCATGCATACCCGGTGGCAGCAGCCGCGGGCTGCGGAGTGAGTTGGATGACTGCGGCGACGGCGGCAGAGGAGGGGCCGGTTGCGCGGCGCCCCACGTGGGGGCGCTCGCGCCGCTTCCTGCCGTGCCCGTGCGCCGCGCTCCGCAGCGCCGTGTTGTTTCTTGCGTGTACGGCGCTTGGCGTGGACGCGTTTTGCAGTCTGGGGATGGCAAATGGGCTTTTTGAAAGCTGGTCGTCAGGGTTGCTATTGGTGCAGCAATGGGGCTGCGAGCTTGACGCGTGGCACACGGACACACAGTGGGGTGATGGAGAAGTAGGGGGCCGACAGCAAGGGACCCACAAGTCGAGAGAGAGATGAGGGCAGGAGGGTGTGGAGGCACGGGGCGTGAGGCCCAGGGCGTGTGAAGCGGCGGTCCATCTTATGATGGCTTGGGCATTTTGCGAGAAGTTGGTGTCAGCGCTCGGTAGGCTGGAGTCGATTCATGTGCCTCGTATGCCAACAAGGTTTTGATCCCGAGGTTACGCCCAAACACGCTGGCCCGGAAGCCCTGGGTCCAGCAAGAGCCGGCAAGTGGGTCGCGAGCGATTGGCCTGGCGTTTGTCACTTCACCACATTCATTTTGTGTGGGAATTTCCGCGTGATTTGTTTTGCATGGGGGAATGCATTTGATACATCACACATGTTCGTGTTTGATACTCCGCCTAGGATGGGGCCTGGACGCCACACACGCGGCTGTGGGCGCACCCCAAACCTCGTAATTTCTCACAATGCACAGACGACACATTGCAGCAACTTCCTGCTGGGATTGCGCCGGGGGAGGTTGCAACAAGTATGGAGTGGCAGTTGGATGTCGTGAGTCGTCGTCGTGGTGATGGTGGTGGTGCCGGTGCCGCTTCAAGAGGTGGCATATAAGAGTCGTGTCCCTCATGCAGCGGGCCTTGCGCGCGCTGCGGGGGCGCGGAGGCAGGTCGTGGTTTTGGTTCACGTCGGTTGGCGTGCTAATGCATGCATTGGCGGGTGAGTCATGCCCTCGGTCCAGGTGGCTGGGTCTTGAGTGACCTGCCGATGCCGTGTGTGGTATCTGGTTCCGAGCAATGGCTGGTTGCAGGACCTGCGGGGAGGAGGCTCGCAAAGATGCGTGGTGGTTCACACGAGAAGGATCACAGGCGCAGCGTAAAAAAGACTGGATACCGTCTATTTCATGCTTATTGGAGTGGTCCCTGATTGGGGTGGCGGAATGGCCCCTCACAGGCAGTGCTGTGCGGATCTCTGTTTTGGTGCGGAGGACGGGGGAAGGCAAGGCAGAGGAAGAGGCCTGGGGCGGACGGACGGACGGGGGGGGTTGTGGTTACCAGCCCAAACTAAACCAATCTAAAGGAAGCGGAGTTGAGTAATGCAACGGACGGGGGGGGCTTGAGTATTGATGCGCGGTGTTTGATATGGTCACTTTCGACCGCTGGCGCCGATGTAATAACGATAGACAGGGCGCGTGTTTGGTGTTGCGTGCATGCGACCGAAGTACCGTATGGTGGTTCAGCTGGTGCGTTGGGTCCGTTGGGTTTTGGTGGCGCTGGAGTCTGAGTGCTGTGTACAGGGCGCGCAGCATAACGATGAAGCATGTGTGAGTCCCGCATTTCCTACGTACCGTGTACGGCAGTAAGGTTTGTTGTGTGGTTTTGTCTAAGGCTGCGGCTCCAGAGCCGCTGGTGCTTGAATGTCGAAGTGCGGTGGTGGAAGGTTATGGTTGTTTCGGGCATCAGCAGTCAGCGAACTGGGACATTGCTCACTGGTAGTACTGATTTTACGATTTCAATTTGTTTTATAAAGGCGGGATTCTGCATGGAGCCGCAGTCCTGCTGCGTGGCGCCAGGCGGCGGGGAGCGGCCCCAGTGCGGGACGACGGGGCAGGGCGGCGGCGCAAGCCGCGTGAGAAGCAGGAGCGCAGCGCACGAGCGCAGTGGGAAGCGCTCTGTTACCTGTAAGCTTCAAGTTCAAGCTCGTAAATGCATTCGGGCCAGTCAGGTGTGGCTGCGGCCTGCGGCGCGGCCAGGCTGCTTGCGGGAAGCCTCAAGCAGACTGGCGAGGCAGGCGAGCTCAGGCTGCATTGCTGAGCGCAAGCCGCCGCCATCAAGCCCTGGAGTACAAGTGCCCAGGGCGGCAGGCGGGTGGCGGGCTAGGCATTTCCGACACACTGCCACAAACGCACAGCAGCACTCATGTGTGTTTCAGTCGGAGGTCTCAGGACGATGTCACGGGGACTGAGCCAGGCGGCTCATCCCGCTAGCAGTCCAGCCCCCGCTAGCATTTGGCCATTTGCGTCAAAACTCAGGTCCCAGGACGTCGTACCAGTGTGAACCAGGTAATGGTAGGCTGGCAGGGCTCCAGCACTCCAACATAGCTCCCTGCCAGCAGCACAGGAAGCAATCCCCCCCCGTCCCCGCCCGCAAATTTTGGGTCGGGCGGTGGCTCGTCCTCTGGTTGCCAGCTGGCCGAGCGAGGCCTGAACCGCCGTCACAAGTCGTCCGCGTCCCCGGCGCCGCGGCAACCTTTAGGACGCTTACACCTGAATGAGGCGTTGTCGTCGTGCTCAACGGCGGCCCCAGACCCCCAGTCTCCATCGCAGCGGTTGGAACTTGCCGGATCCTCATTGACTTTTTACCAGTGGCATCTCCAGCACGTCGATAACAGGGCGTAGCAACTATGTAGCCAAGCCGACGGTTTTGCAGTCTTACCCAGGGACTCGCACTGCACACGGCAGCTCGCCACAGACGATTTCAAAATTATTGAGGAAAACCTTAGCTGGCGCTCTCGCGTGGCCATGTATTGGAGCCTAGTCGCTGTATAAAAAGCTCTCGATGCTCATGGCTAATTCTAGGATGCACGACTCGTCCAAGCAAACGCTGCAACACCATCGGCCATGCGACAGCGCTCGCGCCGGGAGAACTTACGGCGGCAGTAGCAGTGTGCTAAGTAAGCAAAACATAGGAAAAGGTGGACAGCTAGCCCTACCGCCTCGCCGGACTCGCCAAGTCCCACGCCGTCGTTGCCACACTGGTGTCCACACCCCCTAATCCCTGCCTGCCCCGGCACCAGTCCCATGTCGACACGAGCAAGAGCTGAGACCCATCGGCGCACCCGCGTTCGGTCCCGATTTAAACGATTACAACACCTGTATGACTTTCTTCCCCCCAACCCAGCACTCGCGCTGCTGCTTCTCCTGCCAACCTCCGCGCCGCTCTTGGCGGCGGCCACGGGGCCCTGCGCGTCAGCGGCGGCCGCCGCCTCCCCCCGCACCCTGGGCGCCCTGACCGCGGCCTGCCCCGAGCTGAGCACCTCCCTGGCGCTGCTGGCGGCCGCCGCCGCGGGGCCGCTGGGGGACAGCGCGGGCTGGCTGCTCGGGTGCGGGGCTGGTGAACGCAGCTGCGCGCGCACCGTGTTCCTCCCCGTCAACTCGGTGAGGGCTGCGAGCTGCTCAGTGTGGCGGGCGGTTGGTTTCCAGCGGTTGGTTTCGAGCGCGACACAGGGGGCCGCGGCTTTGCAGGGCCGACTTGGGTAGCTAGGAACGTATAGGGAGTATGGCGCCTGAGGTGGACGGGGGTCGCTGGGGGGGGTGTCACCGAAGTCACATGAAGGGCCCTTTCCTTCTCTAGGGGGGGGGGGCTGCCAGGGGGCGAGGGGGTGGGGAGAGGTTAGCAGCTCAGGGTCGACGTCAGGCTGCACGCCGGTGCGCACAGAGCGCGCACAATCGCATTGCTGTCACACACACACACATGGTCTTTGATTTGATTTTCCCTTGTGGACTAACACACGGAGTCGCTGTCGGATGTTCGCCGGCGACAAACACCGCGTTACGCATGTACGACAGCACCTATGTCTCTTGCTGGCACCAATTCGTACATTGTCCGGTTTTACCGTACAAAAACAACATCGCCAACGCAGGCCTGGCAGCAGCACTTCACAGCCACCGGCAGCAGCCTGGCAGCAGCCACCGCCTCCCTCATCTCCGCGCCCGCCGGCAGTAGCAGCGGCAGCGCGCAGCAGCAGCAGCTACTGCCGAACGTCGCGCGCGTGCTGCTGCTGCACGTGCTGGCGCCGGGGGAGGGCAAGGTGCAGGCTCGGGGTTTCCCGCGGGCGCCGAGCAGCCGTTCGTACGGCAGCCGGCTGGCGGGCGCGCGTGTGACCGTGTCCAGGTGGGTTTTAGTGGTGGCTTGTGTGTGTGTGTGGGGGGGGGGTACTTCATTCCAGAAACCAAAAGCGAAACGACCAAGAGAACCCACCCCGGGGGGGGGCGGAAATGGTTGGAGGTTGCGTGGTTGAAGCTGCAGATTTGAGGCCATGTGGGGGCGATTTGCGTACGCACCGGGGCCAGGCAGGCAGGGGCTGCTTTCTTTGGAAACCGGTCACGAAGGGGCCATTAGAGTGAGGAAGTCGGGGGCTGGTTGGGGGTTCAAGCAGTCGCCAAGGTGGCATTGGTTAGAGGCGGGCGGTGGCAAGAAGCGGCGACTGCCTGCGTCGTCGTCCCCGTCGCTCACTACCTGCAACGCCCCCTGGCGGCGACACACACACATTGCACCCTCGCCTCTCGCCCCCTCTCTCGCCCTACACTGGGCACTGGGCACTGGGCTCTGCCGCTCGCTGGCGTGCCCACACACACATGTAACTCTGTGCCGCTGCTGCTGCTGCTACTGCTGCTACTGCTGCTACTGCTGCTGGCCGGGTGCGCGCGACAAACACCCACGCTGCACCCGCGCTGCGGCGGCGGTCACACAGGTCGGGCTCTGCCAAGACGCTAGCGCTGAAGGGCCCCGTGGCGGCGGCGGCGGGGGGCACAGCGACCTCGCTCACCAACGACCTGGGGGTGGGCAAGGTGCGGCGGCGGCTGGGTGGTTGGGTGGTTGGGTGCGGCGGCGGCTGGGTGGGTGATTGGGTGCGGCGGCTGGGTGGCCGGGTTGCGAGGAGCGCGCCGAAGGCTGTTGGGTCGTGGGGCATTCGGCAGAGCGCTGTATGCGCACGCAATGAGCGACAGTGGCGGTTGCGGCAATGGCGGTTGTGGCAGTGTTGGTTGTACTGGCGGTTGTAGTGGCGGTTGTGGTGGCGGTTGCAGTGAGGTGAGGGCATGTGAGCACGCCAGGGGTGCAACGCGGGTGCGCGCGCTCTTGGGCCCCCGCTCAAGCCCCCTGTTCGCTTGGGCTTGGAATCAACTACCCCCCTCCCCCTCCCCCTCCCCATGGGGCATCCGTGACGTGCGGCCCCATCAGTGGCAGCGTCACCGCAAACGTGCCCTCGTGCGCCTCCCCCACACTGCCCAAGCACCCACGCTCCTCTCTCCCACCCCCTCCCACCCCCACCCCCTCCCACCCCCACCCCCTCCCACCCCCACCCCCTCCCACCCCCACCCCTCCCAATCCCTTTCTCGGAGCAGGCGGTCGTCCACCTGATAGACACAGTGCTGGTGCCGCCGCCGCCCGCTGCGTCGCCGTCCCCCTCGCCGCCACCTCCCCAAGACATGGTGGTCGCCTCCCCCAGCCCACCCTTCCCGCCGCCGCCCCCACCCTCGCCGCGCCCACCCTCCCCGCCGCCGCCGTCCCCACGCCCTCTCTCCCCACCGCCGCCCTCCCCCTCTCCTCCCGCCAACCCCGCCACATCTAGCCCGCCGGCCCCGCCGCCGCCTCTGCTGCCCTCTCCCCCGCCGCCCTCGCGCAGCCGGCGGCCGCAGTCGCCGCCGGCCCCGCCGCCCAAGGCGCCCGCCGCGCCCCGTCCGCCGCTGGGCGTCAGCGGCGTGGCGGGCTATGTGGAGCTGGTGCGGGACATGAAGGCGCCGGTCATCGCCGTGTCCATGGTGGCGGTGCCCGGCACCCGCAAGTGAGGGCGGGGGGGGGGGCTGGGGGGAGAGGAAGGGAGGCAGGGATTTGGGGAGGGAGGGAGGGAGGGTGGGTGGGTGGGTGGGTGGGAGGGGACGATAGGGCAATAATGTTCCAAAGGGGAAGGAGCGGCGTGTGGGTGGCGCCCGAGGGGCCGCCCGAGGGGCCCCCCGGAGCCGATGCATCGGACAATGAGGCCATCACGGGTTGAGGGCCTACCTGCCTGCCCAACGCCGCCCCAGCTGCCCCCCCCTCCACCTCCCCCTTGCCTTACATTTGTCGCCATTGCCTGTGCCTCACTCCTTAGTGGCTTTTGGTTTAGAATGGGCCGGGTTTTACAACCCCCCACCAGCACTAACCACGTGCCTTCTCCCCCCCTCCCCCAATTCACACACGCCCCCCGCCCCCGCCCCCACCCCCCCTGCAGGTACGTGTTGGTGGAGCGGCCCACGGACGTGCTGTACGTCAACGGCGGAGTGCTGGACATGGACACGGGCAAGGTACTGGTATGGGCACTGGGTACTGGGCGGATGAGCGGATGGGCGGATGGGGGGGGCGCGGAAGGGGCTGTGGACATGGACAGCGGCATGGTACTAATGGTATGGGTGATGCCCGTGGCGCATGGTAAGGGTAGTCTTTCCAGAAACCAAAGCGACCAAGCGACCTGGGGGGGGGTGTGGTTACCAGTCCAAACTAAACCAATCTTAAGAAAGCAGGGTCAAGGGGGAGGGCCTGTGGACATGGGCAGGGGCAAGGCAGTGCACGTACTGCGGTGCCGGAGACAGCGGGGGGAGGGGCGGGGAGGGGGCTGTAGCGGGCTGTGGCGGGGGCTGGGGGTGTGGTGGGCTGGGGGGCCCTATCTTGTCTTGGGGGCTGGGGGCCTGGGAGCCAGCGTTGACTGGTGGCTGGCTGGCTGGCTGATGTACTGGCTGGCCCGGCTGGCTGGCCCGGCTGGTGTACGGCTGGCTGGCCCGGCTGGTGTACGGCTGGCTGGCCCGGCTGGTGTACGGCTGGCTGGTGTACGGCTGGCTGGTGTACGGTACTGTGTGCCTCGCTCGTTTCTGGCTGGAAAAGAGGGGGCCAGGGGGGGGAAGCGCGACTGGGGGAAAGGGCACGTGTCGTGGGCTGGCCGGGCATCGCTCGTCACATCGCATTCTAGAGTGGACTACCCCTCCACACACACACACACACACACAAATACAATGCCTGTTTCAGCTTTGCCAGCCACTCGAGCCTTCCCGATCCCACATCCAACCCTCCAACACCCCGCCTCTCTCAGCCCCCTAACTAAACTTTTCCTTGCATTAAACAACCCCCAAAACCTCCCCCTTAACTCACCATGCCTGGGCGACACTCCTCCCCTCACTCACTAATGCGTGTAACCCACCCCCATCCCCAACCCCACCCTCTCCCACGCCCCCCCCCCACGCCCCCTCCCCACGCCGCCCAGACCGTGCGCTTCCTGCCCGCCGAGAACCGCTTCTGCTCCGGCGTGATGGTGCTGCCCAGCGGCCTGCCCATCTTCCCCGGCGGCTTCGGGCCGGCGGGGCAGCTGCGCGAGGGGCGCAACAGCATCGGGGTGAGGGGGGGGGCACTGGGGGGCGGGTGCAGAGCGGCGGGGCTGCAGGCGTGTGTGTGTGTGTGGAGTGTGTGTGTGTGTGTGTGTGTGTTAGAGATCACAAGGAGAGAACAACGTGTGTGTGTATGTGGAGTGTGTGTAGGGTGTGTGTGTGTGTGTGTATGGAGGGTGTGGAGGTTATGTGTGTTTGTGAGTGGTCGGGAATGTGTGTGGGGGGGAAGGGGAGTTGCAGGGGTTGGACAGGGCAGCCCGGGCACCTATGCGAGGCGATGGCACTGGTTGGTGGTGGGGTGGGCAGATGCGTGCGAGCCTGAGGGTGGCGGTGCCGGTTGGAGGGAGAGAGGGAGGGAGGGACGAGCCGCGAAGGAGGCGGCTGGGCGCTGCCCGGAAGGGCGGAGGGGCGGAGGGGGGGTGCCGGGGCTTTGGGTTCAGGTGTCTGGCGGTGTGGTAGGTGTGTGTGTGTGTGTGTGTGATCTTGCTGGGCAGGTGAGGGCGTCCTTGCGCCACACCTGTTCGTGCTCACGCCTCTGCTCCCGCTCCCGCTCAGGATTACGACACTCATTGCCCGGGCTCACTCATGAGTCACTCACTCACAGGGTTTCTTCGTGGGCAACAACACCCTCATCAGTGTGGGCAACATGCGCGCGCTCAGGTGTGTGTTGGAGATCACAAGGGAAAGAACTATGAAAGACTTGTGCGTGCGAAGGGACAGGAACGCCAAGCAGGGAACGCGACGCAACGCATACGATTGTTACCCCAGGTGTGCGTGTGTGCTTGGGGCCCCGGAGGCACCTGCCTCAACCGCAAACCCTTGATCGCATCTCATATTTCATATCTCATACCTCATATACAGTGTTCCCGTGGTCCCATTGCCGGTGCCCCGGCTCCATACGTGTTTATTGGTTCTCACCCCCACCCCAACTCCCTGAATCTTGCCCCGTTGCCTCTCCGCCCGTACGGTCGTGCTGTCGTACGGTCGTGCGTACATCCAGGTGGTACGCCACGCCCGCCGTCATGCCGGACGGGAAGGTGCGTGCGCGCATGTGTGTGTGTGCGTGTGTGTGTGTGTGTGTGTGTGTGTGTGTGTGTGTGTGTGTGTGTGTGTGTGTGTGTGTGCGTGTAGCAACGGGTTTACAGGCGGCCTGACGAGTCTCGTGATCGAGTACTCGGGACAGCCAGCGACAGCGAGGCATTTAGGCCACACGCTGCCGCTATCACGTGCCGCTATGTGCGTGTGTGTGGCGACAATATGCGTGCGTGTCACACATGGACCCCTTCAGGTGCCCTGGGTCTCGTGGCTTCATACTTGGCACCACTAGCGAACAAACCGACGCCCCACTTTCCCCTTTCCCGCGCCTCAACTCACCAGCCACATGTCCACAAACCGCCACACTGCCAGCTTCCTCCCACCACAGCTACACCCAGGGGTGGCAACACCTGCACGTGCGCCCGCCCGCTCGCCGAGCCACCCCCTGCCGCCGGCCCACCCACCCACCAAACCCTGCGCCGCCTGCCCCTGCCCCGCCAGCCTACTCCCAACCCCCAACGCCCTTCCCTCCAACAGTTGACTCATACCATCCCATGGATGGCTACCCCCAGCCTGCCCCCCCTTACCTCGTCATGTCTTAAACATGTATGGCACCCCCCCCCCCCGCTTTGGTTTCTGGAATGCACTACCCCCTGCAAACCCCACCCCGCCCCATGCAGGTGCTCATCGCCGGCGGCAGTCCGCAGTACAATGCCGGCCCGCCGCCGCCCTGGGCCGAGCTGTGGGACCCCGCCCGGCCCTGGGACCGCACAACCATCGTGCCGCAGCCGCCCGCCTTTGAGAGCGTGGAGCACCGCTGGTACCCCCTCATGTGGCTGCTGCCGCGGGGTGCGTGCGTGCGTGCGTGTGTGTGTGTGTTTGTGTGCGTGTGTGTGTGTGTGTGTGTGTGTGCGTGTGTTTGGGGGGGAAGAGGTGGAGGGAGTTGCTGTTGCCAGCCCGATAAACCATACTATGGGTGGGGCCGGGGACGTCCACTCTCAAATGAGGCAGCGGGCGAGTGTGGATGAGACGTGCGGACAAAGTGGTGGAAGCCTCAGAAGAGACTGGGGAAGGAAACAGGCGGCATAAGGCGGCTGCCCTGGGGGTGGCCGGGCGCTGAATCCAGGCCTGCCCTGCCGCGCCGTGCCCCTCCCTGCCCTGCCCCGCCTGCCCGACCCGCCGTGCCCTGCCCTGCGCCGCCTGCTCCACCGACCCGCCCGCCCGCCCGCCCGGGCACCAAGCAGGCGACGTGTTCTGGTGGGCCGACCGCGCCGGCGCCATCACCGACAGCGACACCTTCCGCGTGCTGCGCAACGTGCCCCGCTTCCCCGAGGCCTACCGGTGAGGGGTGAGGGGGAGGAGGAGGAGGCGGAGGAGGGAAATGGGAGGGGGGGGTGTAAATACCAGCCCCAGGGGGGAGGTGACAAGGGTGCTGGCTTCGGTTTGGCTTGGGCTGATACTTACAACGCCGCGCCCTTCCCCCCGGCCCCCGGCTTTTGCTTGTGCCTCACTTGCTAGTTTGGGTTTTGGTTAGGATGGGCTGGTACTTACAACCCCTCCCTCCTGCCCCCGCCCCACGGGGCCCGCAGCTTCCGCACGCTGTACCCCTTCACCGCCGCCGGCACCATGCTGGCCCTGCGGCCGCAAGACAACTACCAGCCCAGCTTCATCATCTTCGGCGGCGGCGTGAGTCTGTCTGTTTAGTGGGGGCGGGGGGGAGGGGGCCGCTCTGTAATGGTTACGGTAGCTAGAGGGCCCTAGCGCTGTTGGAGTGGCAGCGGTTCGACGACTGCAATGCCCCTGCAGATTCAAATGCCAGATTGCCAGGGATTACTAAAATGCCGAGTTGCCAAATTGCGAAATGCCGTTCCCGCCGTCCATCCATCCACCCACCCACCCACCCATGGCGCCACCCCCCACCCGGCAGGACATGACCGGCCGCCCCTTCATCAATGACGACGACGTGACGCTGCCCGCCTCCAGCCAGGCGGCGCGCCTGGACCTGACCCACTGCGACACCGACCCCTCCGGCTACTGCACCGACGGGTGCGCGAGAGGCGGGGCGGGGGGGGTGGGGGGGGTGCGGGTGTGAATACCAGCCCATGCGAAACCAAAAAATTAAACGGGGGGGGGGGCGGGGCGGGAATAGTTTACCGTATTCCAGAAGCCAAAGCGACCATTGCTACCCCAAGACTCAGAACCCAGAACCAGGGGCTCGCGGTGTCCAACTCGGCGGTTGGCTGCCGGTTGCCACCGAGGGGTTGGCACCGCTGCCCAGAACCCAGAACCATAGAGCGCGGAGGAGAGGGAGGGGGGGGGGCTGGGGCGGGAGGCGGGCCGGTGTTGTCTCACAACTCACCTCACAACACTCACAACTCACCTCGCATCTCACAGTTTATTATACCTCACAATTCACACCTCACAACTAACCGCTCCCTCACCACCTGCACACGCACAAACACATACACACACACACGCACGCACAAACGCACGCACGCAGGTGGCAGCTGGAGGACATGCTGGGGCTGCGGCGGCTGATGGGCGACGCGGTGGTGCTGCCCAACGGCCGAGTCATCCTGCACGGCGGCGCGGCGGTGAGCGCGAGATAGCGGGGGCGGGGAGGGGGGGACAGGGAGGAGGGGGCGGGGAGGGGGGGGAGGGGAGCGGGGAGGGGGGGGGAGGGGAGCGGGCAGGGGGGGAGGGGAGCGGGGAGGGGAGCGGGGAGGGGGGGAGGGGAGCGGGGAGGGGGGGGGAGGGGAGCGGGGAGGGGGGGGGGAGGGGAGCGGGGAGGGGGGGAGGGGAGCGGGGAGGGGGGGGAGGGGAGCGGGGGGGGGGGTTGTGGTTACCAGCCCAAACTAAACCAATCTAAAGGAAGCGGAGTTGAGTAATGCAATTACGGTAATACAACGAAATACTCGTTAGGTTGAAGCAGTCGAAGAAGACGTGTGGAGTGCGCCGGCGACTAGAAATGCCACCCGAGCTCGGCGGCCAGACACAGAGACGTCACGCACAGGCAGCAGGGCAAACACCACGACTTACCTGGCGACCAGGAAAGCAGCCCCGACGCCAGGTAGCACGCGCCGGGCCAGAAGCGTGACATGTGAAAAAGGGAAGCAGCAGGGTTCGAAAGGGCAAGGCACAGTGAAGGGGCCGAGGCGCGGCGGTAGAAGGAAAAAGGAAGTAGACAGCACAGACTATGTACACACGAGCTCAGGTGGCAAAAGAGGGGCGGGCAAGGAGAGGGGCGGATTAAGTGCGAAGGACCAGGGATGGGGTAGGCAATGGTGCGGGCGATGAGGGAGGTTAGCAGCGTAGGAGTGCGGCAAGCAGTGTGCGGGCCGCGTGCGGCTCCCCACAAACACTGCCAGCCCGGACGTCCCCCCGCACCAGGGGACTCCCGGGGTAATGGGGGAAGGGCGTGAGCAGGGCGGCACGGGACGGAAGGGGCAGGGGTCAGGCATGGGGTAGGGGGCGGAGCAGAGAATAGGCAAGGTAGCAGGCTACACAAGTAGGACTCACTCATCGGCAGGCGTGGCTGTATGAAGGCGGTGGCCGGGGAGGCAGTAAGGGTTATACTAGGAGGCTAGAAGCCGCTGGCAGGCGGCGGCGGCGGCGGTGGGGCGCCGCCAAGGTAGGCATGCAGTCGGGCGAGCAGGTCAAGAGGGGGGGACGGGTGGGGCGGGGGCGGCGGGTGGCGCCGGGTGGCCGCGGCGGGCGAAGTAGAAGACATGAGGGTTGCGCCGGAGGAGGGTAGTGAATTGGTTGAACATGCACGGGCGGGAGTAGCCTTGCGCACTAAGAGCGGCGACCAGTTGGGCGGCTTCGTAGGCGAAATTTTCGGCGCAAGTGATGACCCGCTTGAGGCGGTGGAACTGGCTGACAAAGATGTTGCGTTTGCACATTTCGTTGACGGAGGAATGGCGGGCGACGAAGCGTGACAGGCGCACCCCACCAAACGCCGGCTGTTCACGCTTGTCGTAGAGGTGAGTGACGATCCAGCAGCGCCCAAGATGCACGGTGGAGCAGAGGAGGACGTCGAGGAAGGGGACGCAGGAGGTGGGAAGATGGGGGTGGGTTTGCTCAGGGACTGCCAGGGAGGGAGGGTAAAGGCCGCGTAGCCCGTCAAAGGTCTGCGAGGTGTAGAGGAGGTGCTTGAGCCAGGGGTTGTTAAGGCACAAAAGGTCGTCCAGAAATCGCCGGCTGAGGCGGAATCGGCGGAGGATGGCGCGCTGCGTAGGGCTGAGGGTGCCGATGCGCGACTGGCACAGGAACTCGAATTCATACCAGCCCAGGAACAGGTTGGCGATGAAGGGAGCGGCGGAGATGCCCATTGGGATGCCGCAGATTTGCCGCACCAACGCCGGCCCAAAACGGATAAAGGTGGAGGAGAGGAGTACGTCGAGGAAGACGTTGCAGAATTCGGAAACCGTGAACTCCCGGGTGACGGAATCAGCGCCAGCGTGGTAACGGGTGGGGGCGCCCAGGCAAGCTTTGAAGGTGACGACGTGTTTAGCTTTGGAGTCGGGTTTGGTGGGGTCCGGCGGGTAGGACAGGACGTGGATGAGGGGGAAGGCGGCCAGGCTGCGGTGGAGGAGGCGGGAGAGGGTGGCCCGCAGATCCGCATGGGGCAGGTTGGTGTAGAGGCGGCTGAAGTCGCGGGCGGCGTGGGGGACGGCGCCATTGGGTGGGAACTGGGCGGCGTTGTGCTGCTGGACCAGGGCCATGACGGCGTTGGACGAGAGGCACAGCCACGGGTCGGAACCGGGCAGTGCAGAGCGCCACATGTTGTTGAACTCGACGGCAGCGGCGCGCAGGACGGCGGTGGCCAGGTCGCTGAGCTCTGTGACGGGGCAGCGCTGTGAGCAAGCAAGGTAGCGCATGGAGGGCGGTTGTTTGTGCATCTTGAGGGTGCCCGCATAGTATGCGGGGGCCAAGGAAGCGTTAAGTCGGAGATGCCACGGGGCGAGGCGTGCGTTTTGGGCAGTGTAGAAGGAGTCTCGTGCGGCGGCGGTGGTGGGCTCATAATAGGTGGGGGCGGCGGGGGCGCGGGAGGGATAAACTCGGGGGCGTAGGCGGCGACGGCGGCGGCAGTGGCAGCGACAGCGGTGTCTTGGCTGGTGAAGGTGGTGGTAGCGTTGTTGAGGGCGGCCAACTCGGCGGCGGTGGCAACGTCGTGGGCGGTGGCTTGGGCGCGGGTGCGGCGGGCAAGTGGGGAGATGAGGATGGAGGGGAGGTAGGCGGGTTCCGGCGGGGTGGGGCCGCCGGGGACGCCAGCAGGGACGACGGCAGGCGCGGGGGGAAGGGGGGCGGCGGCGGTGGGGTGGGCGGTGGTGAAGAGGCCGTGGCAGCCGAGATCGCGCATGCATTGTTCAGCATAGAACTTCTTGCAGACCAGCTGGAGGGTGGAGCTGCTTTTGTCGGTGACGGTGATGATGAAGTCGTCAGAGCACCGCGCACGAAGGCTGGCGAGGTCGTCGTGGGAGAGGACGGGCCAAAAGAACTGGTGTGGCGGGGCCGTGGCGATGTGAGCTGCCAGCGCATCTGCAAACTCGTACGCCCATCCAGCGGTCTGGGCGGCGGAGGCGCCTTGCTGCCGGGCGAGCTGCTGGGTGAACCGCAGGGCGCTGCCGCGGGCGGCGGCGATGACGGCCTGCACGTCATCCACAGGGCGGTGAGGCCGGTACCGGCCGCCGTAGTTCCAAAACGTGTGGACGCCGGCGGGGAGGGCGACATAGGGGCTGGTGGACATGACGTGGGGGATGCCAGGGGGGCACAAGCCGGGGTATTTATGACATGCGCAAGGTGTGGCGGGGTCCACCAATCGAGCGTACTGTGCGGCGGTAAGGCGGCGGGCAAACCTGTCATAGTTGCAGAAGAGCTTGTGTAGGGGCTCGTCGGGGGACCAGTGGACGGGCGGTCGCTGGCAGCCGGCGGGCAGGGGGATGGAGTCGAGGATGCGGTAGAGGTCGGGGAAGGAGATGAGTTGTCGTAGACCCGGGGGAAGCCAGAGTCGGTGGTTGAAACACGGCCGCCCCACGCCCGGCTCCGCAACGCGAATGGCGTCCGCGACGGGGGTGAGCAGCCACTCATGGAAGGCGGGGTCGAGGCCGAGGGCGGCAGGGGGATGGTAGGTGAGGTATGAGTAGAGAAGGTGGAGGGTGCGGCGGCCGTAGGACGCGAAGTGGGCGTGTGTGAAGGGGCCGTGGGCGCGGTACTGATGTTGGAGGTGGAGGAGGCGTCGGCGCATGTCCCGGGCGGCGAACCAACGTCGGCGTGGCGCGCCAGCTGCAGGAAGGGGGTCGCCCTCATAGATGGGAGGCCCCGGCGACTGTGCGAGGGAGTGGGACTCGTAGTGGTCGTTGAGGCCGTTGGGGTGCAAGCGGTGGTGAGAGCGGAGGCGCTGGACCCAGACCATCTCGAGATCCTTAGCGTGCCGGAGCCAGTCGTTGCCTGCTGGTAGTTTGATGAGCTCAAGGGGGATGACGCACAGGCGGTCAACACCGTGGGTGTAAAGGTGGTTGTGGAAGAGGCAGTGCTGGCCGGGCGGGGTGGTTGCGGCTTCATAGACGTGCTGCTGGAGGCGTACAAGACATGTGTTGGTGGTGTGGCCGACGTAGATAGAGCATTGGGCGCGCCGGCCGCGACGGAGGGGGCGGGGGAGGGTGATGGCTGCATAGATGACGCCTTTGAGATGCAGCGGGTTGAGCCGGAGCGTGCCAAGCTCGGCGGGGCTGACGAAGCGGGCCCGGACCGCTTCGATGCGTACCAGCGCTGCGCTGCGCCCGTCCAGATGCGAAGGGTTGACCAAGCTGCGGATACGCTTGGAAACCGCATCCCAGCCAGCCACGCCAGCAGCGTCAACCAGACGCTGAGTGAGGAAATCGGCATCGGCCGCCGCCAGAGTGAACAAGCTAAGTGACCGAGTGAAAGCGATAAGAAGGCGATAGTAGGCGTATCAAAGCAGTAAGTAATGAGTAGAGTAGTGTAAGGTATATGTTCTGCGCTAACTAGACACCCCGCTGGCGAAAACGTGAAAAAGTCCAAAAAATACGGAGGTCGAGTTGGCAACCCGCATGCGCGCAGCGGCCAACATCGGTGGTTTCCATATAAGGGGACAAACACCTGCATAGAGGAACAAGGCTGGGAGCGAGGGGAGAAGAAGGTGAGGTTGCGAGAGGCGATGCCCAGCCCGGCGCCCTAATACCCGGTCCCATTGCTGGAACTCTGGCGACCTAACCTTGCCCTCCTAGTGAGGGTGACCTCAGCCGGGGGGCCGTGCGTCTCCGTTCTGGGGGGGGTTGTGGTTACCAGCCCAAACTAAACCAATCTAAAGGAAGCGGAGTTGAGTAATGCAATTACGGTAATACAACGAAATACTCGTTAGGTTGAAGCAGTCGAAGAAGACGTGTGGAGTGCGCCGGCGACTAGAAATGCCACCCGAGCTCGGCGGCCAGACACAGAGACGTCACGCACAGGCAGCAGGGCAAACACCACGACTTACCTGGCGACCAGGAAAGCAGCCCCGACGCCAGGTAGCACGCGCCGGGCCAGAAGCGTGACATGTGAAAAAGGGAAGCAGCAGGGTTCGAAAGGGCAAGGCACAGTGAAGGGGCCGAGGCGCGGCGGTAGAAGGAAAAAGGAAGTAGACAGCACAGACTATGCACACACGAGCTCAGGTGGCAAAAGAGGGGCGGGCAAGGAGAGGGGCGGATTAAGTGCGAAGGACCAGGGATGGGGTAGGCAATGGTGCGGGCGATGAGGGAGGTTAGCAGCGTAGGAGTGCGGCAAGCAGTGTGCGGGCCGCGTGCGGCTCCCCACAAACACTGCCAGGGGGGGAGGGGAGCGGGGGGGGGGGGAGGGGAGCGGCTGTACATGCCAGTCCAAACCAAGCTGGATGCATGAAGACATGTGTGTGTGGGGGGGGTGTTTTGGGGGGGGGGTGCGGGGAAAGCGAATCAAGTGCGGCGCCCGGGAGAGGCCGCTAGGAAGGTGCTATGAGGGTGCCAGGCGGGTGCTAGGAGGGTGCTAGGAGGGCGTGGGGACGTGGCGTTGGCCCGGGGTCGGGGGTCGGGGGACGGGGGCAGGGCGCAAAGGACCAAGGGCGCAGGCAGGCTGCTGCTGCCAGGGTGGCGGGCTGTGCCCTACTGGCGCGCAGATAGCTCGCGGTAGCTCGCTTCCAAGGCGCCGCCTTCCTGTGCCTCGCTGCACATCCACGTGTGCAGCACACCCCTGCACCCTTGATTGAACCTTCCTGCGTCCCTCCTTCACCGCACTCCCCTCCCCCGCCTCTTCCCTGCCCTTGCCCACGCCATCCCTCACCCACCCTCCCTCCCTCCCACCCTCCCTCCCTCCCTCCCACCCGCCCTGTCAGTCCGGCCTGACGGGCCTGCCCAAGGGCGGCCCCAACCAGGCCGCCGACCCGCAGGTCGTGCCACTGGCCTACGACCCCGCCGCCCCGCCCGGCCGCCGCTTCAGCCGCCTGGAGGCCAGCCCCATTGCGCGGCTGTACCACTCGGCGGTGTGCCTGGACCCGTGAGCGTGTGCACGTGTGTGTGTGTGTGTGTGTGTGTGTGTGTGTGTGTGTGTTGGTAAACGGAAACGGAGAGGAATCCCCGTGTGCGTGTGTGTGTGGGCGGGTGGGCTGGTTCAGTCCAGAGACCAGAGCAAACCAACCGAGGGAACCCGAACCTGGGGGGGGGGGGTCAAGGGGATTTGGCTGGGCGGAATGGGGAGAGGCGTGGTGCCGATCATGTTCCTGCAAGAGGTCAGAGATGGGGAGTGGGAGGTTGAGGAGGCGCTCTGAGGGCTCTTGAACGAGGCGGGCAGCAGGAAGCTGCAGGAAAATCATGCGCCTGACCTGCATCCACTGCTGCCCGCCAGTCACTACACCCCCCGCCATTTCCCACCCCCACCTCCACCCCCACCCCGTGCATTTGGGTATTTGGGTTGCAACGGTCGCTTTGGTTTCTGGAATAAACTACCGCGCCCAATCCCCAATCCCCACCCACCCACCTACAGCACGGGTCTGCTGCTGGTGGCGGGCTGCGAGACGTGCGCCGGGTACAAGGGCATGGTGGGTGCCAGCGTGTGTGCGTCTGCATTTTTGTGTGCGCTCTGTCGCCGTACTGCCGTACTTCTGTTACCGCCGCGTGCCTTCCCGTCTGTGTGGCTGATGTCCCTGCCCTTGAGCTGATTCCGTGCTCAGTTCCTTACCTCCGGGCGCCCCAAAACTGCAACCCCCGCCCTCACCCTCCATCCCTCCACCCCCCCGGTCGCTTTGGTTTCTGGATTGAACTACCACCCAACCCCCCCCCCACACACACACACACCCAACCCCCCCGCACACACCCACGCACCCACACACATCCACGCACACCCACGCACACAGACGCCCTTCATCTCGCCCAGCCCCGACGGCTGGTTCGAGTACCGTCTGGAGTGGATCACGCCCGCCGAGGTGGCGCCGGGCGTGCCGCGGCCCCAGTACGTGGAGGGGGGCGCGGAGGGGGCTGGTGGAGCAGGAGGGGCCGCCGGCGTGCCCAAGGTCATCCGGCGCGGCAGGTGGGTGGGTAGGTGGGGGCAGTCCATTGCAGGACCCAAAGCAAAGCAACCAGCTGGGGCGGGGAAGGTGGTTTGTTCCAGAACCCAACGGGGAGGGGGGCTGGCGGCTGGGGCGCTGGGGGCGTTGTGCTGGTAGGGCGTCATGGTGGGCGAAGCCGTGGGGATGCGAGGAAGCATGTGGTGGGGTGAAGGGACCTTGGAGGGGACTTGGAAGATTGTTGCAGAAGGGAGCGTGGGTGCAGGCTGTGGCCCACCTGCTGACTCCCTGGGGGTCCCTGGGGGTCCCGGCCCCCGTGGGTTTGTCACTGCTTGTCCTGCGTGATTGTTCGTGCTGTTGCGCGTGCCACCGAGCCCGGGCGGCGATTTCAGTCAACGGCGCCGCTCGCCCGTCCCCCACGACGTTCGGCCGCATTTGCCGCCATCGCCTGTCGCTCGCTAGTTTGGTTTTGGTGTAGAATGGGCTAGTATTTACACACACCCCTACTGCCCCGCCCAAGCCATTCATTACCTCCAACCCGCCCGCGCGCCCTCCTCCCCCACACGCATACACATGCACATGCCCATGTACGGCACGGTAATGTACGTGTACGGCAGCACCTTCAACGTGACGTACACATACGACTACCCTGGTGGCGGCGGCCGCCTGCTCACGGCCGCCTCCATCGCCACGCCCTGCGCCGCCACCCATTCCGTGAGCATGAATTCGCGCGTGGTGATGATGACGGTGAGTCGTCGTCATTCAGGTGGGGGTTGTGGTTACCAGCCCAAACTAAACCAATCTAATGGAAGCGGAGTTGAGCAATGCAGTTAAGGGGGGGCGGGGGCAACTCCTGGATGAGGGGCCGGGAGGGCGCTGCAGGGAGGGGGCTTAGGGAGGTACGTGGCAGGCATGGCGCCGGCAAAGCCGGTGGAGTGTTGGGACCTCATGCGACCTGCCAAATGCTGCCCAATCTGCCACACGCGCTCCACGCTTGTTCTGTGTGCATCAACCGGTGCGGCCTCCGAAGGGGCTATCAGGCATGGACGCAGAGTCCGTTGCTGTTCCTTGCACTCTCTGACGTGCATGTACCGTGTCACGCCGCTATGTGTGTGTGTGTGTGTGTGTGTGTGTGTGTGTGTGTGTGTGTGTGTGTGTGTGTGTGTGTGTGTGTGTGTGTGTGTGTGTGTGTGTGTGTGTGTGTGTGTTAGTGATCACAAGGGAACGAACGAATAAAGCAAAGACCAATATGTGGGTGTGCGTGTGTGTGCGTGTGTGCAGGTGCTGTCCGATGTCGAGCTGGGAGCCACAGCCGGGCCCTCATTGTCAGCGCCGCGCCGCCGCCTGGCCACAATCGCCGCGCCGCCGGCCTCGCTCAAGGGCCTGGCGCCCGCGGGACCCTACCTGCTGTTCCTGGTGGGGCAGGGCGGCAGCTACAGCCGGGGCGTGTGGGTCAACGTCACGTGATGATGAAGGCTGTAGCAGCAGCAAGGGCGGAGGGGGGGTTAGCAGGCGCCAGGCGGGCAGTGCTAGGCAAGGCATGTGCAGTTTGCGTAGCGTTTGCGTGTGTTGATGTGGGTTTGGCTGGTTGCTTGGGAGTAGCCGGGAGTGCGATGCTGCCGCTGGGGGACATGTGCGCAGGTGTACATGGCAAAGAAGGGGGCGACTGCCATTGCAGCAAAGAATTTATGGTGGTGTGACGTGCTGGTGAGATGCAGCGTGGGATTGTTCGAATGGGTTGCTGCCAGTGCAGCAGAGAGAGCTAATAGATTGTGCGGGATGCATGATGCCAGGGAAAGTGCGGCCCACAGCATGCATGACGAGGTCGCTTTCCGTTGTCACCCGGTTATGCGCTGCACGCATAAACCTTTTTGTATCTTTGCAGAAGCAACGGTTAGGCTCCAACGTGGGCTCCAACTGAGTGCCCGTGCACTTGCCCATTCCAAACTTTCCCGGCAGCTCTTCTCCTGAAGTTACCTTAGCAGCTTGCAAGTAACCTCTTGAATTCATCAACTGATTGACTAAATACGCGCAGCGCTATGGCCCAGCCCGCTGCCGCGCCTGCGCCAGGAAATCCCGATGTCATAAACTTCTGGGCCGGGCTGTATGGGCAGAGGGAATACTCCGACTGCAACGTTGTATTCGTGCTGGAAACAGCGCCACCTGAAGGCGCGATGCCGGGCGAGCCCGGCGTGACAGAGGACTTCCTCGCGGAGCCCATCTGCTGCCTTCGCCCCGGCAGCGTCGTCGGGGAGCCGCTGCCCGCCCACTCGTGCATCCTGCGCCCCGCTTGCGAGAAGTGGAACCAGCAGGTGCGCTGCCGGCTGGCTTGCTACCAGCAACTTGGGCAGTCGCTTCGTTTGTGGTCGCCAGGTTGACCCGTCTACCTGATGACTCAACGTTGCCGACGATCATCCTTGACTATTCCCCTCGCAGTGGCTCAAGTGGACCGCCCGCCCCGACAGCGACGCGCACCCCAGCAGCAAGCGACGGAAGCTGTCAGCGGATCAGGCGGTGGCCGTGACCACCACAGTTGCCGCTGGCAGCGGCGGTGAGCCCAGCTCAGCAGCCGCAGCAGCAGATGTCCCGGAGATTCGCATAGCAGTCCGCAGCGAGGAGGAGGTGCCCGCCGCACTCGCAGCCATCAAGTTCGCCTACACCGGCCGCGTGGAGGCGGGCAGCATCCGCGAGGCGCTGCAGGTGCGGCAGCAGGGGGACTACGTGCAGATGGCGCGTTGCATGGAAGCGTGCCTGGCGCTGGTGAAGGAGAAGCTGGCGGAGGACAAAGGGGCGGCCGCCGCGGGCGCCGGCGGCAGTGGCAGCGGCAACGGTACCAGTGCCGTCAGCGGCGACTCCAGTAGCGGCAGCGGCAGCACGGCGGATGCGGCAATGGAGTTCTTCAAATGCCACACGCTGTGGCCCGACGCCGAAACTGCGCCCAGCTATGCCGGCTTTGTGCCGCTGCTGGCGGAGGCCAAAAGGCAGCTGGTGGCGCACTTTGGCAATACCCTAGTATCGCTGAACACAAAGGAGCTGTATGATCAGATGCGCGCACTGCCGGCTGTGGGCATGGAGGCTCTGCTTGAGTCGGACGACTTTGGCACCGACAGCGAGAGCAGCGTGGTGCTGCTGCTGGCCGAGTGAGTGGTCTGCTGGCTGGGGGCCTGGGCCGCATGGCGGCACAGAGACGGGCCGTGCCGGTCGAGGCGTACCCTGAAGCTTGTAGTTTGGCACTGATTACACGCAGAGCGCTGAAGCGCCGCTATGTATACCGGTATCACATCCACGCTACAACACCCCCCGGCGGCGCAGGTGGATTGACGCCAACTACTGCCACACGGACGCGGCCACCCGGCGGCGGCTGTGCGGGCTGCTGCGGCTGTGCCAGTGCAGCCGCGCCTACCTGGACTGGGTGCTACCCGCCCTGGCGCTGGACCACCTGCTGCACCCGGACACGCAGGCGGGCTGGTTCCCCATCTCGCCGGCGCAGGCGGGCTGGCTCGACAAGCACGTGGGTGAGTCCTCAGGGGCAATGAAGAAGGTGCTGTGGGAGAACCGCGGCGACATGCCTGAGGGCTGGCTCAACGAGACGCCGCGGCCATACTGCGTGCCGGCCGGGGGCCTCACCTTCCCGTACAGCACCAGGCGGGAACAGCTGCTGAAAGAGTTTGCGGGGTTGGAGGCAGGCAAAATTAATTCCTTAGAACCTAAAGGAGGTGTGTGGGCCATGGGGCTGGAGTGGTATGCCCAGATTGACTACACGCAAGGCCAATCCGTAGCAAGGGTGTTCCTCATCCCAGACGTGCCTAGCGCATTTGTGGTCGAGCTAGTCGAGCTGGGCACGACGGTGTGCGCCCTGAGCACGCTGGGTCGCCCTACCGCAATGCTGCGGTCGTCCTTGGGAATCCACAAGACGCAGGGGGACGGAAGCGTGGGGGTGATGGAGATCCGCAGCTTCGACCCGGCTCAGGATGTGGCAGCGTTTCGGTCAGGGTTAGGCGCCACGGTGCCCCTATCCGGCGCGCCGGCGCCGCCGCCTGCACCGCCGCCTGCACCGCCTGCAGCCCGGCAGGAGGAGGGCCAGCAGGAGGAGGCACTGCGGCAGCGGCGGGCCTGCGAGGCGGCCGTGGCGGCGCAGTGGGCGCCCTACCTGCACGACGGCCGGCTGTACCGGCTGACGGGCACGATAGTGGTGCTGCCGGACCGGGACGAGGAAGCGGAGGAGGGCGAGTAATGACGGCGCCCCGCCATACACATGCACGCATGTCTGGTTGGATTTGCTTGAGGTTGTCGGGTGCGTGCTTGGGGTGGACGATGGGTGTGGCCCAGGTCCTGGTGTAGGCGTGGATGTGGCGCGTGCTCTTGGTGTGTAGATGTGCCGAATGTAGCTGACTCGTCCGCAAAACACACTCGTACATTTACATCGCAACGGGTGCGTGGCCATGCCCCAACGACCGTCGTACGCTTGCTGACATGGAGCCGTGCGTGTCGCAGTACTGTGATGTACATGCAGCGTGTAACATGCATGTGAACACAGCGCGTAACGGCACGCATGGACAGCTGCCACTGTATCGACTGGGCACAGGGACTCACTCTTGACTCTGACGGCAGGTTGCTGGAGGCAAGGCAGGTGGTCAGCGCGTTGGTGCGTGGGCGCAAGTGTGTGTGTGTGTGTGTGTGTGTGTGTGGAGATACGGTCGCTAGCATGCACGCTCTGCTATGATGTCCCTGGATAGGTAGCAGTGGATGGGGAGAGCGACCTTGTGTGTGTCGAAGGATCGGGTGATGCCGTGGAGCTCCCTGAGGCCTCGGCGCAGCGTGCACGGACCAACCCCAAGCCCCGTTTGGGGACTCTGCTGTTACCAGTTTTTGCTATAAGGATTACATGTTGTGTAACGTATGTGCTTGGCGCGTTGCCACGCCTATGGCGCAGATGCAGATTGCAATGTTACGGTCTTACGGACATGCGCTACAGACGCGCTGTAAATTGTGAAAATGAACGCGAATGCACGCCACCCGACATTGATGTCGGGCGTCGCAAGCAGCATGAAAAGAGGGTGAGCGCCTGAGCGGTAAGGCGTAGTGCCATAGGGTGGCGCAAGCAAGGCATGCGAAAGGTTCACATAAGCGTTACCGGTAGTGAAGTTTTGGATGCGGCCTGAGGGTGTCTGCTTCACTTCGTGGATGGGATTAAGACTCGCATGCAAGCGTGCTGCCCGTGCATGCTGCCGTAGGACACTATTGGGACGTCGCATTCTTGGCCCCACGCCCTGTTCCATTAGCGTGCTGCCGCAGATCTGGTTCCGTGGTACCTGTGCACGGATCAGTTAATCGGCATTTCGGCAGTAGGCAGGCCCACCGCTGTCAAATACACGCTTACCTTGGTGCTCGTCACGAGTGCCGGAGGTACAGCCACGGAACTCGAATCAGCAGCATCAGCCTAAAGTTGAGGGGGGGGGGGTCGTGACGCGTTCGGGGTGACAGTATTGCACGGCAGATAAGGATGAGGGCGCTGCGCCACGTGGTCAGGCTGTCCCTCAGCAAAACCTGGGCAAAAAATACTCCCCGCAGCCTGCCTTGCCGTGCCCTACTGCCCTGCGCCCCCGCCATTTTGCAAATGTACGGAGGGCGGGCACTGGCGGGCACAGGATTTGGCCGATGCCGACGCGGGTTACACTACTGCAAATTCTGGATACATTGCTGACTTTATTCACTTAATCCACATTACACCTGTTTCGCCATGAAAGGCCCGCTGCATTCAAGTTTCCGCAAGTCCCTCTCGCTGTAGTGGCTTTTGACAGTTGGCCCGTAGTTTCTGATTAATCGCAGCCGTGGGTAGGCTCGCAACATCGCAGTATGGCTGAGCCGGTGGTCGGAAATGCCGACGTGATGGCGCACTGGGCCAAAATGTTTGGCCAGGACGAAGACGCCGACTGCAAGGTGGTGCTCATGCTCGAGAGCTCGCCACCTGGAGGAGCGGGCGAACCCAGCGGCACGGCGCCCGAAGGCTCAGGCCCGGACGAGCCCGACGCCCCGGACGCCCCCGGACGCGTCGTGGCGGTGCTGCCGGCGCACTCCTGGGTCCTGCGCCCAGCCTGCGAGAAGTGGAACGACCAGGTGGGTGCTGCTGGAAACATAAAGCAAATCGAGCATGGTGTCCATATGGTTCGTGTCGTGCGTTGTGTTTACGGCAACCTCCCCTGGCTACGGTGGCGAGCCATGCATTGGCGGCGAGGCTCGGGTCCCGCGTGAGCACCTTGTCGCAACCAGCTTATTTTGTAAAAACCCCACGCACCGCAGTGGCTCAAGTGGACCGCCCGCCCCGACAGCGACGCGCACCCCAGCAGCAAGCGACGGAAGCTGTCTTCGGACCAGGCTGTGGCCGTGACCATCACAGTTGCCGCTGGCAGCGGCACAGGGCCCAGCTCAGCAGAACTAGTAGCAGCGCACACCAACCAGAAAGAGATCCGCATAGATGTGCGCTGCAGGGCAGAAGTGCCCTCCGCACTCGCGGTCGTGGAGTACGCCTACACGGGGCAGGTGAAGCCGGGCAGCGTCACGGAGGCGATACAGATCTGGAGGCAGGCGGATTACCTGCAGATGAAGGGCTGCATGGCGGCGTGCCTGGAGCTGGTGAAGAAGAAGCTGGCGGAGGAGAAAAGGGCGGCCGCCGCGGGCGCCAGCGGCTCCAGTGCGGGCGGCAGCACCGGCAGCTCAGCAGGTGCGGCAATAGAGTTCTTCCAGAGCTACGCCGCATGGCCCGACGCCGCCACCAACCCCTCTCACCAGAGCTTCATGCCGCTACTGGCGGAGGCCAAGCGTCAGCTCGTGGCGCATTTCGGGGACACGCTGGCGGTGCTGAACAAGAAGGAGCTGTACGATCAGATGCTGGCGCTCCCGGCTGTGGGACTGGAGGCTCTGCTGGAGTCGGACGACTTCGGCACCGACAGCGAGAGCAGCGTGGTGCTGCTGCTGGCCGAGTGAGTGTGGGCGTTGTGGGGTAGTGCATTCCAGAAACCAGAAGTGAAACGACCAAGAGAACCCGAACCAGCCAGCCCAACCCAGAGCGCGGAGGTGGTTTGGCCTTGACCGGGCGTTGGGGGAGCGACGGTACATGAAAGTGTTTCGGGTGTGGCAACAGGGCCTGTCTTGATAGGCGAACCCTATGGGACTAACACGGATGCGCGTACTTGAGGCCAGGTGCATGTAAACTGGGGGCACGGGGTTTTGAGTGACACCACCCTTAATGGCTGACGTCTCCTGTTGCGGCGCAGGTGGATTGACGCCAACTACGGCCGCACAGACGCGGCCACCCGGCGGCGGCTGTGCGGGCTGCTGCGGCTGTGCCAGTGCAGCCGCGCCTACCTGGACTGGGTGCTACCCGCCCTGGCGCTGGACCACCTGCTGCACCCGGACACGCAGGCGGGCTGGTTCCCCATCACGCCGGCGCAGCTGACAGGATGCGTCTCGCGGTACCTGGCTGCCTCAGACGACGAAAAGGCTGCACTGGAACGTTTCATGCGGAAACCAGGCGCCCTGACAGGTGCCGCATGCCTGAATGTCACGCCCCGGCGCCAGTGCGTGCCGGCCGCCGGCCTCACCTACACCTTCAGCGCCGGCCGCGCGGAGCTGGTGAAGGCGTTTGCGGGGCTGCGGGGGGGCAACGAGAGCGCCCTGTGGGCTCACCTGCGTGTGGGCACCCGTGACACCTGCCTCTACGCGCAGGGGCTGGCATGGTGTGTCAGTACCTCCGTCAAGCACGGCAGCAGCATGGCTGGGCTGTGGCTCAATGTGAATGTTCCACGGATGTACTGCGAGGTTGCAGGCACGGCGCCTGCCACCTCCGTCAGCACGCTCATGCGCACCCCGTTTCCAACTGCATGGCTGAGCTCGCGCATGTGCGTGCACATGTGGGCGCCGGCTGGCGATGCTGCTGATGCTGATGCTGCTGATGCTGATGGCAACCAGTGGCCTCAGGAGTGTAGCGTGCGCCTGACGAGCAAGGGCATCGGCGAGATGGGCCGCAGTCGTGGGCGGCGGGAAGTGCTACAGCTCGCGGCGGTTCCCATCGCGCAGCCGCCGCTGCAGATGCAGACGGCGCAGCAGGCGCTGGAGGCAGCGGTGGCGGCGCAGTGGGCACGGTACCTCAAGGACGACCGACTGACGGGCACAATCACCATCCTGCCTGAAGGGTGCCGTTGAGGAGTCGGCGCGTGAAAGTTTCCGGCTTGCATGCACATGCATGCATGCATGCAAGAACGCCGGCTTGCATGGTGCAGCAAGTCGCCGGGCGCTTTGAACAGGTGGTTGCCAACAGCTGCAAGCAGCTGCAAGGCGGTGTGTGGTGGTGTAAGCGCGTTGAGCCAGCGGTCTGCGACCAACATATAATGAGTGCGGGATGATAAAGGGCGTTGGGTTACAAACGTGACGTGTTGAGGGACTCGAGGCATTCGGGGTCGAGGTACCGTATCCGGCGTTGTAAGCAGCCAGGGGAGTGTGCTTACTTGCTTAGGGCTCAGGTCTGCTGTAGTTCGCGTTACAGAACGACAAATGCAATTGAGATTTGAGAGCGAGCTGCGTCGTGCTGGGGTAGAGGGGTTGGGCTGGTTAATGGTGGCATGTTGCCGTAGTGCTGCGGTGGGAGTGTGGGATTCAGAAAGCCTTGACAGTTGATACCTTGCATATTCCTTTCCTTCCTTGCCGTTGTTTACGTTCCGTTGCCAAGAGCAGTACCATAACACCACAGGCCCGCGCGGCTCACACATACCACCCCACCAACCCAGCGTGTCAGCCCAAGCGCAGGCGCGTTCAAGCCGCCGGTGCAGTTTATCTATTCGTACCTGTCGCGCGCCATCTTGCCCGTCATGTCAGTGCTAACCTGACCACCGTCGCCCGAGCACCTTGCGAGTGCCCCCACAATTTCGCGCCCACAAATGCATCCAAACGCAACACACTAAGGTTCCCTGTCCTACTCCTCGTCATCCTCCCCCCACTCCATGTCCTGCGCCACCTCCTTCGCCTTCACCCGCCGCCCCGAGCGCGTGGTCTTCACCCCTGCGCCCCCTGCCGCGCCCAAGTCCACCGACGGCTCACGACTGCGCTTGCCACCGCTCCCCCCAACCGCTGCAGCCGCCGCTGCTGCTGCTGCCGCCGCTGCTGCCGCAGCAGCAGCGGCTGAGCCGCGGCGCCCCCCGCTGCCAGTCACGGCGGCGCCGCCAAGCGAGCCAGACGCGGACCGCGGGGGCGGCGCGGCTAGCTGCCTCGCCGCCACCGGCTCCTCGTCCTCCGTCTCCGGGTCCTCATCGTCCGCGTCGTCCTGCTGCGCCGCCGCCGCCGCTGCCCTGCCTCCGGCCCCCGCTGCCGCCGCAGGCGTCACCGCCGCCGCCCCAGCACCCGCGCCGCCGCCGCCGCCGCCACGCGCGCACACGGGGCACAGCCACTCGCCCTCGGGGACGTCCAGCAGCCCGGCGCAGGGCAGGTGCATGGCCCGGTTGCAGCCGGCGCCGTCGCAGCACAGCAGCTCGCCCTCCAGGCCGCAGCGCAGGCACAAGCCCGTCCACTCGGGGCTTGTGCCCACGCCGATGAGCGACGGGTCGTAGTAGCCGGGCGGGAAGGTGTGGGTGGGGTTGTGCGGCAGGTTGGCCGCGAACTCGGCGGCGGCGGCCTGCGCCGCCGCGGCGGCCTCGGCGGCGGCGGCCGCCGCCGCCTCCGGACCCAGCAGCGCGATGAGCGCGGCGGGGCCCTTCTTGGCCTTGCGCGCTGCGGCGGCGGCCTGCGCGGCGGCGGCGCCGCCAGCGGCCTCGAATTCGCGCCGGCGGCGGGCGGCCTGTGTGCCGGGGGGGGGGGCAAGCATGTTATCACCTATCACCTATCATTATTTGCGTGATTGTGCAAACCGTGCCACATTTCCAAAGCCAGGTATCTTCGGCCCCCGCTTTGGCCCTCGCTTCCCAGTATACACACACTCTCTGACGCACGCACAGTGTCGACCCTTTCCCTTGTGCTTTTCTAACACACACTCTCTGTCCACCTTGATCAGCGGCGTGCACCGGTCCGCCAGCAGACACGCCAGGAAGGCCGCCGCGAACTCCACGGCGGGGGTGGCGGCGGCGGCGCCCGCCACGGGGTCGGGCGCGCCCGCCGCCGCCTCCGCCGCCACCAGCTGCGCGCGCCGCAGCTCCCGCAGCCAGGCGGCTCGCTCGCGAGCGGTTCGCCACAGCGAGGCGCCCTGCTTGAGGCGGGGCGGGTCAGAACATGAGTTGTGTCACATCATGGGGCATGCCATGCCATGCCAGGTCCCGCAGCTTGCGATGAGAAACCCAAGGAGGCAAACCCAACCCATTCGTCACCCGCCCGCTATACCCGTTTCGCCCACCCCATCACGGCCCCCCGCCGCTCGACCCCACGCCGTAACCGCAACCCCCCGCCCCAAAGCCACCCCACGCCGTACACGTCCCCCACCTCACCCACCCACCCACCCACCCACCCACCCACCCACCCACCCACCCACCCACCCACCCACCCACCCACGCCCACCCCACCCATGGGCTGGCTGGTTCGGGTTCTCCTGGTCGTCTCGCTTTTGGTTTCTGGAATGAACTACCACCCACCCACCCACCCCTGGTTTCTGGAATGAACTACCCCCACCCACCCACCCACCCACCCACCCACGCCCACCCCACCTTGGCGATGTTGAGCAGGCGCAGGTTGAGCAGCAGCTGCTCCGCGTCCAGCCGGCCGCCCTCGGGCGGGTCGGCGCTGTTGCGTAGCTTGTCCTCCTCGTTGTCGCTGTCGTCCAGCTCCTCGGCCGCAGCCGCCTGGCGCAGCGGGCCGCTGGGCAGCACGCCCGCCGGCGGCGGCCGCGCCGCTGCCGCCGCCGCGGCGGCGGCGGGCACCGCCGCCACGGTCACGCAGATGCCGGCGCCTGCGGCGCCGGTGGCGGCAGCGGCGGCGGCTGACGCCGCCGCCTCCGCGGCCGAGGCCTCGGCGTGCCGCCGCAGGGCCTCGAGCCGCGGCTGCTGCGACGCCAGCGCGAGCGAGGGCGGCAGCGGGCCGTGGGTGCCCCGCGCGCCCGGCGGAACCGACAGCGGGCCGGACTGAACCACCACCGTCCCACCAGCGGCCGCGCCGCCGTCAGCGGCGGCGGGTGACGCCTCGCCGGCAGCGGCGGTCGAGTCGATTGCCATCGGCTCCACCGCCGCGTCACCAGCAGCTGACGCTGGCGCCGCCGCCGCCACCACGACCATTCCGAGCGCCGCCGTCAGGTCAGCGGTGGAGGCCGGGCCGGGGGCGGGCAGCTCCGCCACGGCGGCGGCGGCGGGCACCGGGACCAGCGGCGGCCCCTCGCGCGGCACGCGCACGCGGCCTCTGCACGTATTTGCACGCGCGCGCACACACACAAACCAGTATAAATGCACAATAACTTCAAACCTGGCACCACCAATTCATTCCATACCTGACTTACCACACACGCCCGCCTGTTGCATCATACCAACCGCCAACCTCCGAACACGGCACCCACCCACCCACCCACCCACCCTGCCCCACCCACCCACCCTGCCCCACCCACCCACCCTGCCCCACCCACCCACCCACCCACCCACCCACCCAGCCCACCCACCCACCCACCCACCCCACCCACCCACCCACCCACCCACCCACCCTGCCCCACCCACCCACCCACCCACCCACCCACCCACCCACCCACCCACCCACCCACCCACCCATCCACCCACCCACCCACCCACCCTGCCCCACCCACCCACCCACCCACCCACCCACCGTGCCCACCCACCCACCCACCGTGCCCACCCACCGTGCCCACCCCACCCACCCAGCCCACCCCACCTGTGCACCACGCTGGCCATCACCAGCAGCTCGCCGGGCGTCTGCGGCCCCGCCGCCAGCCGCTCCGCCTCCAGCTGCGCGTCAATGGCCGCCTGCGTCTTGGGCCGCCCGCGCCCGCGCTTCTTCACCACCACCTCCCCGCCCTCGCCACCGGCGCCGCCGCCCTCGTCGTCGCCGTCCTCGCCTTCGCGCTCCGCCTTGGCGGCCGCGGCGGCGGCGGACGCCGCCGCCGCCGCCTTGGCGGCGGCGCCGCCGGACACGTAGCCGATGCCGCCCGGTCCGTCTCCCAGTGCCGTTTTGAATTCCAGGACGTTGGCCTCGTACAGCTCAGGCCAGGAGGGGTCGCGCGCGCTGAGCAGGAACTCGGCCTCCCAGGCCTCCGCCTCCGCCACCAGCGGCGCGATGAGCGAGCAGTCCGCCAGCTTGGGCAGGCCCTCGCCCAGCCGGCACAGCACCGCCTTCACGTGCGCGCGTGTGTGTTGACGTTCAGGGGTTTGCAAAAGTGAGTGAGTGTCGGGCGGCTGGCGGAAGGCAGGCGGTGTGAGAAGCGCGTAGACGGCGTGCGCATATGCAAGGCCAAGACCATCGCAGGGGTAACGTATCAGGCACGTGGGGAAGCGAGTACCGTAGCCAGCTGATCCTAAACGAGGCAAGCCACCTCGCTTCTTCTCCGGCACATACGCCAATGACACACGGCCCCAGCAACGCCCGCCTCCTCACCTCGAGCCGCTCTAGCTCCGACAGCAGCGCCGCCGCGTCGCCCGCCTGCCCGATGCTCAGCAGCCGCTCCCGCCACGCCTCGATGCCGCCCGCGCCCATGTAAGCCACCGGGCCCGCCGCCGCCGCCTGCCCTGCCGGCGCCGCCTCCTGCTTCACCTCCGCCTCCGCGGCCGCGGCCTCCACCTTGACGCCCGCCGCCGCGGCAGCGGCGGCGTTCAGCGCCGCCGCCACCGGCGCCGGCGGCGCCGCCGGCGGCGGGCGCGGCAGCTCGAACCCGGCGATGGCGAGCCCCGTCAGCATGTTGCTCAACTCGCCGACCGCCTTGCTGAGCACGGACAGCACCTTGGCGGCGCGCGCCTGCGGCAGCGGCGCCAGCTCGGCGGCGGCGGCCTCTGGCAGGTGGAACAGCCGGCGGCCGCGGCGCAGCCAGAAGCTGTCGCGCGGGGTGCAGCCCTCGCCCATGAGCTCCGCGATGGCGGTCACCACCGGCGGCAGGTCCTCCTTCTCAGGCTCCGGCGGCGTCGGCGCCGCCGCCGCTGCCGCGGCTGCGGCCCCGCCGGCTGGCGAGGTTGCGTCTGCGCCGGCGGCGGTGGGCGTGCGCTTCTGTCGCTTGGCGGCGCGGTCGGTGCCGTCGGGTGTGGTCATGGCCGCGTCGCCGCCCGCGTCAGCGGCGGCGCCCGGCTCTGCCTTGACGCCGGCGGCGGCGCCGTCAGGGTCAGGGTCGGCCTTCACGGCGCCCACCGGCTGCTGCTGCTGCTGCTGCGCCTCCTCGTCCGCCTCCTTCTTCACGCCGACTTCCGCCGCCGCTGCGGCAGCGCCCGCCTTGGAGTCCACCTCCATTCCGTCGGCGCCCTCCGCCTTGGGCGCCGCCGCCCCGTCCTCCGTCATCGTCTCCGTCGACGGCGTCGCGGGCGTGGCCTTGACCGCGGTGGCGGGGCCGGCGGCGCCAGCCGCCGCCGCCGCCGCCCCTCCCATGACCGCCAGCGGCGCCGCCGGCGGCGGCGGCGGCGGCGGGGGAGGCGGCGGCGGCGGCTGCAGCGCCGTGACGAGCTGGGCGTACTTGCGGCGCAGTACGGCGTACAGCTCGCGCTCACGTGGGCCGCGGCGGTTGAGGCCCTCCATGATGGAGTCCAGCTCCTCGCGGCACGTGACCACCGCGATGGACGGCACGTGCGTGGGCGCGTCGGGGTGCACCGGCGGCGGGTGGCCGGCGGCGGTGGCGGCGGCGGCCACGTCGATGGGCGGGATCGCCTTGGCGGCGGCCGCCGCCGCCTCCGCCAGCTGCTGCGCCTCCGCCGCGGACGCGGCTGCCGCCGCGGCGGCGGCGGCGGCCTCGTTGGCCGCCGTCACCGCCGCCTGGTCGCTGCCGTCGCCCACCTCCGCCGCCAGTGCCTCCGCCTCCGCTGCAAGGGCCTTGGCGACCGCCTCCTCCTCTGCCGCCGCGGCCTTGGCCGCCGCCGCCTCCGCGGCCGCCACGGCGATGGCGTGCGCCTGCTGGTGCGCCGCCGCCACTGCGGCCTTGCTCGCCGCCGCCGCCGCGGTCTCCGCCGCCGCCGCCGCCAGCTGCGCCTGCTGCGGCGCCGCGGTGGCGGCATGCAGCGCGGGCAGGTAGTTGTGCTGCGGCGGCGGCAGGCCTAGGCCGTGCCTGGGCTCGCAGCTGTCTTCGATGAACAGCAGCGGCCCCGCGCCGCCCACCATCCAGTAGCGCCGGTGGTACCTGTGTGTGTGTGGGCGTGTGAGCGAGTATGTGTAACAGTTCACAAGGAGCTAACAAACAAAGCGAGCGAGCGTGCGTGCTAAGCCGCGGACTGTGTTCAGGCGGCGCCGGGTAGCCCCCAGACCCAGGCCCAGTCGCCTCGTCGCACTGCTTCTTGAACTGCCGCAAAGCTCTCCTCCCCGCACCGCACCGCACCGCGGGCGGACCCCAGCCCACCCCCTACACCCACCCACCCACCCACCAGCACCCACCCACCCACCCACCCACCCACCCACCCACCCACCCACCCACCCACCCACCCACCAGCACCCACCCACCCACCCACCAGCACCCACCAGCACCCACCAGCACCCACCCACCCTTACCCACCTGTCGCTGCCCAGCGGCTCCAGGCGCACCGCCGCCTTGCGCAGCTCGTCGTCCGCCTTGTTGTCGCGCGCCGCCCACTCCTCCTCGCGCACGCGCGCCTCCACCTCGCTGCGGCCGCGCTTGCGCCGCGACTGCGCACGGCGGGGCGGAGTGGGGTGCGAGCGGTGCGAGCGGTGCGGAGTGGGGTGCGCGGCGGTGCGGAGTGGGGTGCGCGGCGGGGCGGAGTGGGGTGCGCGGCGGGGCGGAGTGGGGTGCGCGGTGCGGAGTGGGGTGCGCGGTGCGGAGTGGGGTGCGCGGTGCGGAGTGGGGTGCGCGGTGCGGAGTGGGGTGCGCGGTGCGGAGTGGGGTGCGCGGTGTGTTTAGATACGCAGAGGGGACAGTGGCAGCCCGCAGCGACTGATCGCCGAGCACATACCGGGACTGATTCGAAGCAAGGCAGCTATTATAACCATTATTTAGTACGAAAGAGGATGAAGATTCGTCACAAGCAACGCCACTCACGCTGAGGTACAGGTCCTCGGTCTCGCTCTCGACCTCCTCGCTCTCGCCCTCCTCGCCAGAGTCGCCGCCCACCGGGCCCAACGGCTGCGGCGGCACCAGCCCCGACGCCGCCGCGCTGCCGCCACCCGCCGCCTGCGCGCCGCCCTCAGCAGCGCCGCCGTCGGCGCCGGCGCCGTCAGCCGCACCGCCGTCGCCGCCGGCCGCGTCGCCATCGCCGCCGTCGGCCAGCCCGCCCGACGGCGCGGACGCCGCCGGCGCCGCCGCCGCGTCCTCAACGCTTGCCGCCGCCGCCGCCGCCGCCTCGGCTGCCGCCGCCTCGGCCGCCGCCCACTCCGCTTCCGCCAGGGCGGCGGCGTACGCCGCTGACGCGCGGCCGCGGCCGCGCCCCCGCCCGCGGCCCCTGCCGCGGCCCCGCCCGCGCCCGCGGCCGGTCGCCGCGGCGCCGCCGTCGTCGCTGTCGGCGTCGCCGCCGCCGGCGCCGCCGGGGCCGTAGGCCGCCAGGCGGCTCGCCGCCGCCGCGCGCTCGGCCATGAGCTGCTGGCGGCGGTAGCGCTCGGCGGCGCGGCGCGCGGCGGCTGCGGCCCACTCGCGCTTCTTGATCTCGGCGTCTTGGTGCGCCTTCTGCGTCACCAGCCGGTCCAGCGTCTCCTGCGGGCGGGCCGGCGGGCGGGCGGAAGCGATAGGGCAGGGCGGAAGCGATGGGGCAGGGCGGAAGCGATAGGGCAGGGCGGAAGCGATAGGGCAGGGAGGGAGCGGTTTCAGCAGCAATTCCTTGCCTTGGGTCACCTTGGGTACGGCATGCGCTGGCTGGGCTCGTGACACGGCCATGGACATGGCCATGTGAATGACCGTACCGCGACGGGATGATACACACACGCACGGCGCACCCCACACACATCCACTCCTGCACATCCAATCCACCGTCACCAACCCCATCACATCCCCTGCCATCACCACACAGCCACCAGCCCACCTCAACACAGCCCATCCCCCCCCCAGGTTCTGGGTTCTGGGTTTTCGGGTTGCAAGGGTCCGCTTTGGTTTCTGGAATGAACTACCCCCTCCCCCCTTGGGCTGGTATTTATACACCCCCCCCCCTTGCCCCTACCCCACCAGGCGGTTTCCGATGTCGGTGCGTGCGCCGTCGCAGCCGGCGCAGTCGTTGCACAGCGCCGCCAGCAGCCGCAGGTGGAAGGCTGGCGGCTGCAGGAAGAAGGGCGAGCGGCCCAGCACCACCACCGCGTGCGCCGACATCACGTCGTCGGACAGCAGCGCGTAGCGGCAGTCGGTCAGCTCGGCGGGCGTGAAGGTCACGTGAGACCTGTGTGTGGGGTGGGGTGGGTGGGTGGGGGGTGGGGGAGGCAGGCGTGTGTGTATGTGGGCACGTGGGTGTGGGCGGACGGGGTGTGGACGGGCCGCGCTACGAGGATAGGCAGCCAAGGGTAGCAGCAGGTAGGCAGTGGGCGTAGATACACACACGCAACCACAGCACGATGCCTTGCGCCGCTGCACGATCTCCACATACACAACACGCCCGCCCGCCCCTTCCACGTCCCCACCAAAAGTCCGCCCCCCCTCCCCCAAGCCCCCAAGCCCCCGCCCCCCCTCAAGCCCTCGACAGCCCCCACCTGCTGAGCTGCAGGTAGCGGCGCAGCACCTCGGGCCAGCAGCCGGGCGCCGACAGCAGCCGCTGCCATCGCTTGAAGCGCCCGGACAGGCTGGGGCCGCCGGTGCGGGTCTGGTGCACAGGCGGGGGGGGGTCCATTTATGTTGAATTAATGACGGGGGGGATGTAGACAGACAGGGGGGAGGGGCAGGGTAGGGGCGGGGCGGGGGAGGGTTGGGGGCGCGATGGCCAGGAGGGCGAGCGAGGGAGCGGGCGGGTACAACGTTGGGACATGGGCCCGGGCACGGCGGGCGACAGCAATCGGTGCCATGCATCGGCTGACGCTGGCGCGCACCGCCCACCGCCCACTTGATATATCAATGAACGACACACCAACGACTAATTACTTATGGTGATGCGGACAGAAGCAGCAGCAGCAGGCATCGCCCCCTGCTCCCATTCCAATTCCAAGCCGCGCGGCCCACAGGACTAACCTACAGGACTAACCTACATGACTAACCTACAGGACTAACCTACAGGACTACCCACACACAGGACGGCACTCACCCACTGCGCGATGAGGTAGCGCAGCAGCCCGATGTAGATCTCCTCAAGCACGGGGCTGTCGGTGGGCCAGCACACGGCATGCTGCAGCACCCGCAGCGGCCCCGGCGCCGAGGCGCCGCCGGTGGCCATGCCCCCGACCGCCGCCACCGCCGCCGCCAGCGCCGCCGCGGCGGCGGTGGGCGCCGCGCCGGGCGGCGGCGGCGGCAGGCCCGCCAGCGGCGGCGGCAGGTTGGTGAGCTTGATGCCGAAGATGGAGATGAACTCGGCGACGGTGAGGGCGTCCAGGAAGGAGGCGACACGCTCCTCGCCGGAAAGCATCAGCTGCGCCAGGCAGGTCCAGGGGCAGGAAGGTTCAGGGGCAGGCAGCGAGAGCGAGAGCCAGGGCAAGCGAGGGCGAGCGAGTCAACGGCACACTTGCTTGCGCAAAACATATCTAACTATTGCGTTGCTCACTCGGGGCGGCTCAGCATGGAACTGCCACAAAACGCACACAAGACATTCGGCATTTGCATGTGAGATGTTTCCCGCGCCACCCCCGCGCTCGCGCTCATTCGCCCACCCATGCCCTCACCGAGCAAGTGGGCGGCCCCCGAATCGCCATCTGCAGCCGCCGCCGCCGCTCCACCGCCTCCGCCAGCTGCTCCGTCGCGCCCTTGATCCGCCCCTTGCCGCCGGCCCCGCCTCCCGCACCCGCCGCGCCGCCCAGCGAGCCCGACGGCGCCAGGGCCAATGAGCCCGCGGACGCCGGCGGCTGAAGGCCGCCGGCGGCGCCGCCTTCCGAGCCGGCGGCGCCGGAGGCAGTGCCATTGGCGGCGGCGGCGCCGCCGCCGCCGCCCATGGCGGTGGCCGCCTCCGCCGCGGCCTTGTTTGTGAGGTCGCCAACCAACGCCTCAAGCCGGGCCACCTGCGCACGTGTGTTGCCAGCGAGCACACGTGTTGTTGTGTGGATGGGGTGCGTGCGTGCGACTTCCCCAGCCACGAACGCCCCTGCCCCTCGGGCCCCGTGCTGTGCCCCTCTGCTGCCACCATCGTTGCTGCCACCACTGTTGTCCCCGTCACTGTCCCTTTCCCCCACCCACGCCCCTCTCCACCCCTCCTCCTCCTCCTCCTCCTCCTCCTCCGCCTCCTCCTCCTCCTCCACTTCCCGCTCCTGCTCCTCACCTCCTCCAGCTCCTCCTGCAGCACCTCAATGTCGTCCGTGTGGCGGGTGCGCCACCGGATGCGCTCGCGCTCCTGCGGAGCAGCCAACCAGCCAGCCAGTCAGTCAGTCAGCCAGCCGGGCAGTCAGTCAGCCAGCCGGGCAGTCAGTCAGTCAGCCGGGCAGCCAGCCAACCAGCCAGCCAGCCAGTCAGTCAGCCGGGCAGTCAGTCAGTGGCCATCATCGAACAGCAGCCTACGCCTTCCATCACCGCCTGGGCCTGCAACAGCCCCTGGGGATTGTATCCAAGTCCCCAGTCCGTCTCCCCTCTCCCCAAAAAGCCTCGAGTAGCAGCACCCCAGCAACCTGCCCCCCCCCCAAACGCTTCGCTTTGGTCTCTGGAATGATCTACCCCCCCCCCCCCACACGCACACACCAAACAAACCACCCAACCAACTCGCGGCCACCACCAAATCCACCCACCCGCTCTCCGCGCGCCTCCGCCCGCAGCCGGTCCACCTCCTCACGCTCCACCGCCCGCGCCGCCGCGCGTGCCGCCAGGTATGCCGCCCGCGCACCGCCGCCGTCCTCGCCCCACCGCGTGCCGCGCCGCAGCACCGCCGCCGCCGCCGCGCCGGCGGCGCCGCCGTTGAGCATGGCTCCCAGCGCCTCGGCAGCGGGGCCGCCGGCCGCCAGCGCCGCCGCCAGCGCCTGCTGGTGCGGCCCGCCAGGCAGTGCGGCGGCGGCGGCGGCGGTGCCGGACAGCAGCAGCTGCGAGTGGCCGGCGGCCTCGATGCGCTCGGTGCAGCGGGGGCAGGCCCAGTCCATGAGGCGGAGCTCCTCGTACTCCTGTGTGTGAGTGTGTGTGTGTGTGTGTGTGAGAGAGAGTGTGTGTGTTAGAGCGGGCATGGGAGTGTGTGTGAGTGTGTGAGGGGGCATGTGCACGGGTGGGTGTTGATACAAGGCAGTCTCAAAAACAGGCTGAGGGCGAGGAGCAGTACACAGCGAGCACGGCATCGGGGGATGGCGAGGGTGATAATTCACGTGGAGCTAGAGGACTTGGGAGGGCCCAAAAAAGTCACTCGTACGGCACGGCACGCCACGCCACGCCACGCACCACGTCCAGGCAGCCCATGTGGTAGGCGCGCGGGCAGAAGTCGCACAGGCACATTGGCGACAGCTCGCCGCCGCCGCCCTCGTTCTGGAAGGGCTGGTTGCAGCGGCCGCAGGTGGTGGCGTTGCGCACAAAGGGCTCCGCGCGGCGGCTGGGCATGGTCTCAAAGCGCGGGTCGGGCGCGGCGGCTGCGGCGGCGGGCGACGGGGGCGGCGAGGGGGTTCCATGCATTTAAGTTAATGACGAAGTAGACGAGGGGGGGGGGAGTTCATTCCAGAAACCAAAAGCGAAACGACGGGGGGTTACACTCGTGATTTAGGTTTAGGGGGGGTGGGTGGAGGTGGGCGCGCGTGGGATGGGGCGCGGGAGACATGCGCCGGGCGCAGGCGGTGGTTAGCCGCGGAGCCTCCGCCGGGCCAGCAGCGTAGGTTGCTCAAGTGTAGGTAGGCCACAGCACCACATGGGCAGACACGCACGCACGAACAAACGAACAAAGACGCATGAGGAAGCAACGGATGGATGGATGGAGCAAGCGGCGGCCACTCACGAGGGATCTGGTGCCCCATCTCCATGTGCGCACTGGTGGCCTGATCTAGCAGGATAGCCGCCGCCGGCCGCCGCCCCCGCCCCCGCCCGCGGCCCGTGCCGGTGGTGTAGCCGCCGCCCGGCCCGCCGTCACCCCACGCCGGCGCCGGCGCGGCGTGGTGGTGGTGATGGATGTGCGCCGCCGGCGGCGAGGCGGCTGCGGCTGCCGCTGCAGCGGCCTGCGCCGCCGCCGCGGCGGCGGCGGCCGCCCCGCGGCCGCGCCCCCGCCCGCGGCCGCGGCCGCGGCCGGAGGTGGGCGCTGGCGGCGGCGAGGCGTCCTGCTGCTGCTGCTGCGCCAGGATGGCCGCCGCCTGTGCCGCGGCCATGTTCGGCGTGGCGCCGGCGGCGGTGTTGGTGCTGGCGGCGGCCTGCGCCGCCGCGCGCGCTGCCGTCGCCACCGCCGCCAGCGCCGCCGGGTCGGCCAGGTTGTAGCCCATCTGCTTGAGCTGCTGCTGCATCAGCAGCGCCGCCGTCGCCGCCGCCTGCGCGGCGGCGCCGCCGCCGGCAGCCGGGTCGACGGCGGCGGCCGCCGCCGCCTGGGCCGCCGCCGCGTCCGCGCCGCTGGGGCCCTCGGCCGCCTGAGCACACAGAAACAACAACACACGCGTGCGCATCGGGGTCAACGGCGTTTCGGGCCGTGCGCGCGCGCTGTGTGTGCCACTGCCCCAACACACACCGTACACAAACCCTACTCTGCCCCAACCCGCCACAGCCCCAGCCAGGCACCCACAGCCAGGCGCGCCATCCCAAGAAGCAAACCACCACCAGGCGCCGTCGCCTACCCACCCTCGCCACCCCCACCCACCCACACACACACACAACAAACACACACACCTGCTTGAGGCGCGCCTGGTGCTCGCGCACCGCCGCCTCCGCCGCGGCGCGCAGGAAGGCGTTGTACGAGCGCCGGCTGTCGTACCAGTAGTTGGATCCAAAGTTGGCACGCGCCTTCTCCACGTCCACGTGCCGTGCCAGCTTGGACAGCACCTGGGAAGGGGGCGTGCGTGTGTGTGTATGTGCGAGTGATAGAGAGAGGGGGGGGTTTCCATGCATGTTAAATTAATGACGGATGAGATGTAGACAGACGGGGGGTGGGGAATGGGTGTGTGATAACTGACGAGTGGTATGAAAGGAGGTCCAACAAGGCCTGCACACACGGGCTGGGGCCGCCAGGCACATTCCCCATTCGTCCACATCACAGCTCCGGGGAGCACATCACGCGCCCCCACACCACACCCCACCCCACCCCACCCCACCACACCCCACCACGCTACCCCATCTCCCCAGCCACCTCCTCAGCCAGCCACAACCACACACAGACCCAAGCCCCCTCGCCGCCCAGCCAGCCAGCCAGCCAGCCAGCCAGCCATCTCCAGACATCCCCAGCCCCCCAGCCCCTCCTCCTCCTCCTGCTCCTCCTTCTCCTCCTCCTCCTCCTCCTCCTCCTCCTCCTCCTCCTCCTCCTCCTCCTCCTCCTCCTGCTCCTCCTCCTAGCCCCCCGGCCCCACCACCCCCGCCATCCACCACCACGTCACCACTCACGTCCCGCACGTTGACCGCCTGCTGCCCCAGAAGGTCCTGCAGCGCCCCGGGCGGCATGTGCGCCAGGGCCGCCAGGTTGGAGGCCAGCTGCATGTCGCGCAGCGAGCTGGAGGGGGGACGGGGCGGGCGGGAGGGGGGCCAGGAGGGGGGTTCCATGCATTAAAGCTAATGACGAGGTAGACGGGGGCGGTGGGAGGAGGAGGAGGAGGAGGATGCAGGTGGGCGGGAGGTGGCATGTGTGTGTGGGTTTGTGGGCGGCAGGCGGCAGGTATGGGGCGTTATGAGGCAGGGTGGGAGGCGGATGCAGCCGGAGATTGACACTCGTTCCAGACACACGGGACAGCTGCGTGCAGCCGTGACCACCTCGAGCCCTCCCTCAGCAGCCAACCGCCAGCAACCAACCGCCAGCAACCAACCGCCAGCAACCATCCCCCTGCGCCCATCCGGCCCCGCACCCAGCCCCCAGGCCTGCGCACCCAGCCCCCAGCCCCCAGCCCCACAACGGCAACGCCGACGCCGACGCCGACGCCGCTGCCCCCTTCCTCCAGCCAGACCGCTCCGTCTCACCGGATGGTCTTCTGCAGCACGTCCGCCTGGTTGATGGCCGCCGCCGCCGCCGCCTGCCCCGTCAGCGAGCCAGGGTCCGGCCCCAGCAGCTCCAGCGGGTCGAAGAAAGTCGGCAGCGAGCGCAGCTGCGCCACCGCCGGCCCCGCCGCCGCCACCCCGCCGGTGGCAAGGAACTCGTGCGCCGCCGCCACCGCCGCGCGGGCCGAGGCGTCATCCTCCGCGTCTGTGGCGCCAGCCGCCCCCGCCGTGTCGGCAGCGGCTGCGGCTGGTGGTGGTGCCGTCGCCGCAACCGGCGCGTGCGCCTGCTGTTGCGGCTGCTGCTGCGGCTGCTGCTGCTGCTGCCCGTTGGCGGCTGCGGCCATTTGCTGCTCGTACATCTGGGCGGCAGCAGCAGCTGCGTCCATTTGCATGTGCTGCTGTTGCATGTCCATTTGCTCCGGCTGCTGCTCCTGCTGCCCCTGCTGCTGTTGCGCCTGCGCCTGCGCCGCCGCCGCCGCCATCTGGTCCTGCAGCTGCTGCTGGTACAGCGCCAGCTGCTCCGCGGTCACGCCGTCCTGCAGGCAGGCAGACAGTAACAGGCAATAGCAGGCAATCAGGAACATTGCACCGAGCATTCAAAGCATTTCAAATGTGTGCACAGAGAGTTGGAGATAAGAACACACGCGCACAAGCACACAGCTAGCCGGCGCCGCTGCCATGGTAGGCTTTGGGTCGAGCCACAGGCCACGGCTCGAGGCTTCGCCCGGGTGCCGACGGCCCCCGTCTCGTCCCTGCTTAGCCGCGTGCCTCCACCAGCGCTCATGCGCCTGCCTACCTGCGGCAGCGCCGCCCCGTCAGCTCCGCTTGCGCCCGCCTCCATCTGTGTGTGTCGTAGCGTCCCCCCGCTGCGTAGCTGAGTAGACCGTCGTGAGCCGCCCGCACAGCACAATAGCCTCGCCGTCAAGCCAGCCACTCGCGGCTAGACGCTAGCACGGATTCTTCGAAGAGCGCGGCCCTAGCAGCTGCAAGCTGCGGGGTCCGCGCGGCCGGACTGCGTTGCGCAAAAGAAGCGAGGGGCGAGCAGGGGGCGAGGGGAGTCGGGCAAGGGGGCGGTCAAGGCTGGCGAGGGAAGCGTGCACGGGGCCGAGTCGACGCGCCAGTCAGCCAGACCCGCTCTGTTGGCAAGCTTGCGGCGTCCAGCGGCCCCGGAAATACAGGATCGCGCAGCCGCAGAAACGCGAGAGCCATTTTTGCGAGCTTTCCCGCTCGCTGCGCAAACCCGCCAAACCGGTCGCCCGGGCCCGGCCTCCAACTCACTATGGTCCCTCTGAGCAAGCAGTCACCGCGAAGGTCTGTACAAAGAGCTATTTCGGCCGGCCCTCGCGTCCGGCCAAAAGCAAGTCAAGTATGAGTGGAATCGGGGTTCAGCAACATTATTTAGTGTTAGCAATTCAAAGTCACACTGGGCGAGCACATGCATGGCAGCCGGCTTCTTTGCGCAGCCTCGCCCAGCGCACCTGCATGGGCGACGAAGACTCGGCTTGCAAGGCTTGATGCGTTGCGCATGCCATAGACATAAATATTATTTGTTTCTTTTGCCCTAAAATATCTGCCTATGGCTAGGATCGACGGGCAAGTTTTGAAGTTGTCCGCTTCCCCTTCAGCTCTTTTTAACGCCGTTTAATGGGGGAGGTTGCTGTTGACTGTACCAGGAGGTATATACATATCCATTTGTGGACGTGCGTAGCAGCTGCAGGGGGCCTGAGGAAGGCAGAGGCAGGGGTGGGGGCAGGAGCAACGCGAAACACCGTGCCGTGTGTAATCGTTGACTTACTCGACCAGCGGCCCCGAGACCTGTTGCACGACTACTTATGGTATTTATAAATAAACATAGGATATAGTGATGACACAGAGCGGAGCAGAGACCGACGTGATATTATAGTTTTGCGGAGCAGAGGAGCCCCGAAGCGCCCCGCCACAGGCCGACTTACAAGCCCATTGGAGAGTAAACGTTGCTGGCTCTGGAATTTTTTACGGCCGTGCCTTGAAGGGCCATATGGCGGGAGTTGGCCAACAGTCTGCCTTGGGCGCGGCGCCCCGGCCGGCCGCGCCAGCCAGCCCATTCCCTCGGCTTCCCCCCGAGCTCGCGGAGCGCATCGGCGCATTCGTGCCACCCAACGACAGGGCGTGCGCCTTCCGCCTGACCTGTCGCGCGGCGGCAGCCACCTTCTCGGGCCCCCGCCACACCACGCTGCACCTGTCCCAGCCCGGCATCCCGCACGACATCTTTGAGCGCAAGTGGGCCGCGCCCGGCGCCTGCCACGCCCTCTCCTACCGCCAGCGCCGCCAGCTGACAAGGCTCACCGCCGCCTCCGGCGACGTCGCCAACCTGCAGACCGCGCTCGCCGCCGCCGGCCTGGTCCCTGGCGCCGCCGAGCTGGGCGCCGCCGCCGCCGCAGGGCGCCTGCAGGTATGCACGTGGCTGCGCCGCCGCCACAACGTGTGCATGGCCGACCCCACCGGCGACGCGCTGGTGGCGGCGGCGGCGGCGGGCTGCGCCGACGGCGCCGCGTGGCTGCTGAGCAAGGGCGCAAGCTGGAGCTGGGCCGCCGTCGGCGCCGCCGCCGCCGGCGGCCACGTGGCGCTGGTGGACTGGCTAATGGCGGCGCGGCCGGCGGCGCTGGCGGCGCAGCGTGCATGCGCCGCCGCCGCAGCGGCAGCCGCAGCTTACGGCGGCGGCGGTGGGCCGGCGGTGGGAGGGACGTGGGCAGGTGCAGGGGCTGCCGGGGCGGCGGCGCCGGAGCCGCTGCAGCTGTTTTCCGCGCTCGCGGCGGTGGCGGAGGGCTGCGAGCTGGCGGTGCTGCAGCGCTGCTTTGGCGCCTGGACGGCGCTCCTGGTGGCGGGGTTGAACAGAGGAGATTCTGCGCTGGGCGCGGCGGCAGCTACAGCTACAGCTGGCGGGGGCGGGGGCGCTGCAGCGCGGCAGCATGGCTCGCCGGTTGCTGCGGTGGTTGTAGCGCACACTGGCTCAGGGGAGGCTGCGGCGGCCGAGGGCGGGGAGCTGGCTGGGAGGCGGCAGGCGGCGCTGGTGACGCGGGGGCAGGCGACGCTGGCGGCGGCGGCGGCACAGGCGGCGGCGGAGCGGCACCGGGGCCCGCTGCTAGCGGCGGCGGCGCGCAGCAGCACGCCTGACTGGCGGGAAAAGGTCACGTGGTTGCTGGGCTTACCGGCGGGTCCGGAGTTTTCGCTGGAGGAGGCCGGCGGCATGGCCTTCGCCGGCGCCGCGGAGGTTAACGGCGGCGGCGGCGGCGGCAGCAGCCCCTCGGGACGCCACGGCGCCGACGGCAGTGGCGGCTGCGCTGGTGGCAGTGACGGCGGCGACGGCGGCGCTGAGGCGGCGGCGCGGATGGCTTGGCTGGCGGCGCTGGGCCTGGTGCCGGACGCGTCGGCCCTGCTGGCGGCGGTGCGCTGCCGCGCCGCCGCCGCAGTGGAGCTGCTGCTGGCGGCGCCGCCGCCAGCGACCGCCACTGGTCTGGCGGCGGCGGCGGCTGCGTGGCCGCCGCTGCCGGTCGGCGAGGAGGTGGTCATGGCGGCGGCTGAGGTGGGGGACGTGCGGCTGCTGCGGCGGCTGCTGTCCGACCCGCGGTGCGAGGCGGCGGACGCGCTGGACGCGCTGTGTGCGGCGGCGGGCGCGCAGCAGCTGCTGGTGCTGGAATTCCTCACGGGGCATGGGCGGGAGGCGGAAGGGGGCGCGGACGAGGCCGAGGCGGGGGCAGGGGCGGGGGAGGCGTTGTACGGGCAGCGGCAGGAGGAGGAGGAGGAGGAGGAGGAGAAGGAGGAGGAGGAGGAGGAGACGGACGCGCAAGAGGCTGACGCCGCCGGGGATGGCGGCAGCAGGGAGCAGCGGCGGCGGCGGTGGCGGCGGCGGTTGGGCCTGCAGCTGTGCGGCGCGGCGCTGGACGACCCGCTCATCGCCAACGAGGCGGCGCAGGCGGGCAGCCTGGAGGTGCGTGCGTGGTGTGCGGCGTAGGGGTGGTGCGTGCGGTGTAGTGCGTGCGGGGCAGCGCGGCGTAGGGGTGATGCGTGTGACATAGCGCAGGCTGCTTCGCGCTGTAAAGGTATGTGTGGGATATACCGTCGTCGTCGTGCTGGCTGTCGCACCGCACCGCCTGAACTCCGCACAGCCACATACACACACGCACACTCCATGCGCGCTGGCACACCTACCGCTGGCATGCCCATGCACCCACAGACCACAGTTCATAGTACGGTACAGCAGCGCGCTCTCGTCCTTCCGCCCTCAATTGCCCTCTCAGCACGCGCGCTGCTTGACCCCATGCGCCCTGCGCCCTGCGTGCCTCCCCATGCACCATGCTGGGGGCCCCCTGTGGTCAGGTCCTGCGCTGGCTGGCGGCGCGGCGCTGCCCCATGGACGAGTTCACGATGGCGGGCGCGGCGGAGGGCGGCTGCGTGGCGGCGCTGGAGTGGCTGGCTGGGCAGCAGCGCGTGCCGCTGGGGGTGAGAAGGAGCTGGAGGGAGCTGGGAGGGAGCTGGGAGGGAGAGAGAGCTGGAACGGAGCAGGCGGCGTTGTAACTTACGTTGTGTGCGTGTGTCGTGTGTCGTGTCGTGTGCTGGTAAACGGAAACGGAGAGAATTCCCCGCAATCGCTCGCAGTTACTGACGGATACGTACCAAATACTTCTTGGACGGTACCGCGTAGCCCCGGTAGTCATACTTACCCGCAGATAATAGCCTGGAACCCGTCGGGCGTTCGCGAAGCAAACCGACCCCGACATGCACCCATATGCTTGTGACATGCGCCTAAAAACGTTTACCCGGCACGCCTGTGTGTCGTGTGCGTGTGTGCGTTGATGGGGTGCTGGGTTAGAGCGTCCACTACCGGTAGCCTGCAAAGGGTTGCTGCTTTTGCTGGCACGTTGCTGCATATGGTGATTGCCCCTCCACTCCTAACCCCCATCCCCCACCCCATCCCTCGCAACTCATTCCTCCCACCTCCACTCCTGTGTCTCCGCTCACGACCAACACGCCACTCAGGCCAGCGGCGACGCCTGGCGTCAGGCCAGCTGGGGCGACCTAGCCACGCTGCGTGCGCTGGCGGCGCTGCGCGTGCCGCTGGGCCCGGCGGGCGCGGGCCCCGCCGGCGCCGCCGCCACCTTCCTCGGCATGTTGGTGCGAGGCGGCGCGCCGCTGCCGGCGCTGCAGCTGATGGTGGATGAGGCGAGGTGCCCCGTGGACTGGTGGGTGGTGCGTGCTGTGCTGTGTTGTGTCGTTTAAGGGAGCAGAGGGAGGAGAACAGGGAGCGTGGTGCGGGTGGGGTGGTGGTGCAGGTGGGGTGGTGGTGGTGCTGGGGGCTGGCGTTGGGGCCAGTGGCGAGTGGCAGGGGAGCACTGCGTTGCCTTGCTGCACATGAGGAGAAGGAGGAGGAGGCCGGACGCAGGGATGCGGCGCCACAGCCCCTAGAGGGGCGACCGCTATAAGTGTGGTCTGGTCCCCTCGTGCTGTGCTGGCGGCCTGCAGGGAGAAGGCCCGGCGCGGCGCGCTACGGCGACGGGATGAGAGCCGTCGGCCGCTGCTGGAGTGGGTCCGGCAGCAGGCGGCGGCGGCATCGGGAGGCGAGGGAGGCGAGGGGGCCGAGGGGACAGCGGGCGGCAGTGGGCTGAGTCGAGGCGGGGTTGTAGGGTGTCGGAAGGCGGCGGGCGCGGGGGCAGGCGCGGGGCCAGGCATGGGCTTGGCTCGGCAGGGGCGGGAAGGAGGTGCAGCTGATGAGGCAGACCCGGATGGTGGGGAGGAGCTGTGAGGACAACGGTTTGCGCGTTCGTGCGGACAAAAGCTTCTGGCACAACTCAGATGACTGCAGTGTGAAGGTCGTGCATGTACGGCATGTGTCCAGGAGTACCGTACGCAGTATCAAGGTCACCGCCCTGCGCTTCACACATCAGAGTCGTCTACATACCCGTTGTAGTGCCATCCTACGTGTTCATCACATGGTGTCTACACTCGGTTGCAAGTGTTCTCTGTGCAACAGCACATGTAATGTGTAAAACATGCCCGAAAAGTGCTTGAGACCCGAGTCAAACGAATGCGGAACGCTCGCCAGTCGCCGCCAACAGGTTGCCCCCACATTTCAGCACCACAGCAGCCAGCCTGCGTCGTTCATCCCTCACGGCAGCACCTCGATCTTGCCGCGCAGCCGCCCATCCTTGAGGTACCGCGCCCACTGCACCGCCACCTCCGCCTCGCGTGCGCGCCGGTCCTGCGCCTCCCCCAGCCGCCCTGGGTCTGCCGCCGCACCCTGCTGCTGCGCCGGCTCCGGCCGCGGCACTGGGGCGGGGCCGTCGGCAAGCTTAATGTCGACTCCCCCATACGCCCGCCCCAACCACCCGGTCGTGTTGGGGGCCGTACAGGGCAGGACCATCTCGTGGTCTGGCTGGCCCCTGGTGACCCCAACGGCGACCTCGAGGTGGACGCGGCAGCGCAGCATTTGCACCGGGCGCCACAGCCCCGCCAGAGAAGACCCCGCGACCGCGTCGGGCAGGAAGGGGGTGAGCCACAGCCCCGGCCGCGCCAGGCCCGGCGCGCGGCAGGTGATGGTGAGGTACCATTCCAGGCCCATAGCCCGGAGGTTTCCATCCACCGTGCCCTCCACCTCCGGAAACACGTGCCCCAAGTCGTCGCCTTCCGCTGCGGCAAATGCTTCGCACAGCACACTCTGGGCCGCGCTGAACGCGTAGCTGTGGCCATCCGGCGGCACGGCGCTGCGGCGCGGCGTGGTGTTGAGCCAGCACGTGGGGCAGCCCGTCTCCTGCGGCCTTGAGTGGAAGGTGGATCTCACGGCCATGGATGCGCCCGCGAAGCAGGCAATGCAGCCCGCCTGCGCCGGTGTGATGGGGAAGCAGCCTGCCTGGGTGTCCGGGTGCAGCAGGTGGTCCAGCGCCAGGGCGGGTAGCACCCAGTCCAGGTAGGTGCGGTCGCAGAGTGCAAGCCGCAGCAGCCCGCACAGCCGCCGGCGGGTGGCCGCGTCGGCGCGGCCGTGGTTGGCGTCAATCCACCTGCGCCGAAACCGGAGACGTCAGCCAGTAAGGGTGGTGTCACTCAAAACCCCGTTCCCCCCAGTTTACATGCGCCTGGCCTCAGGTACACGCATCCGTGTTAGTCCCATAGGGTTCGCCTACAAAGACAGCCCCGGTTGCCACCCCCGAAACACTTTCATGTACCGTACCATCGCCCCCACAACGCCCACACTCACTCGGCCAGCAGCAGCACCACGCTGCTCTCGCTGTCGGTGCCGAAGTCGTCCGACTCCAGCAGAGCCTCCATGCCCACAGCCGGCAGCGCCAACATCTGATCGTACAGCTCCTTCTTGTTCAGCACCGCCAGCGCATCCCCGAAGTGCGCCACCAGCTGCGGCTTGGCCTCCGTCAGCAGCGCCGCAAACGCCGGCTCATGCTCTGGGTCTGGCCACAGCTGCGTGCAGCCGTACAGCTGCAGTACGGGCGGGGCCGTCGCCTCAACGGTGCTGGCAGCCGCTTGAGCCGGTGGCTGTGCAGCCGAGGCAGCAGCCGCTTCCACGGCTCCTCCTAGCTTCTCCCGCAGGGCATCTACGCACGCCTCCACGCAGCCCTTCATCTGCAGGTAGTCCGCCTGCTTCCACACCTGCAGCACCTCCCGGATGCTGCCCGCCTCTATGTGGCCCGTGTAGGCGAACTGGATGGCTGCGAGCGCCGCGGGCAGCTCCTCCTCACCGCCCAGCCGCACACGCAGCTCCAAGGGTCGTTGCAACGGGGGTCCCTCCTGCAGTGTGCGCTGCCGGCGGTCCGTCGCCCGCCCGCCTTGCGTTGGCGACCCAGTCACCGCCAGTGCTGCTGCGCTGCTGTCGGCTGCTACCGCGCCGCCGCCAGCCTCCGCGGACGCCCCGCCGGCCTGTGCCATCATGGCGCCGCCAGCCTCAGCCGTCGTGCCGACATCACCTGCGGCTGCAGCGCCACCGGTCTCCGCTGCGGCACCACTGCCGGCGGCGTCTGTTGCAGCGTTGTCGCCGGCGGTCTGCACAGCTGCTGCAGCGCCGCAGTCCTCCGCTGCTGAGGGACTGCCGGCTCCCGCTGTCGCACCGCTGCCAGCCTCTGCTGCTGCTACGGCGGCGCCGGTCTCCACTGTCGCGGTATCGCCGGTATCCCCAATATCTGCTTCGTCCTCCGATGTCGCACCGCTGCCAGCCTCTGCTGCTGCGGCGGCGGCGGCGGCGCCGGTCTCTGCCGCCGTCGCGGCGCTGCCGGCGGCATCGACTAACCCGCTGTGCTCCGCTGTTGCGCCGCCGCCAGCCGCCACTGTTGTGCCGCCGCCGCCATCGGCTGTTGCGGTGCAGGTTGTCTCTACGGCGGGTGCAAGCTCTGCGCTCTCATGCCTGGCCACAGCCGGCTCCTCGGCCCAGCGTTCCACCTAGAACACATCACAGACACATAAGGGGGGTACATCACAGACATTTAAGGGGGGTAAGGCATCTCTTAGCTGGGGCGCGGCGCGGAGCTGGAAAGTGCAGCCGAGCCATGCAGCATGAAGGTAAGAAAAGCACGCGCACCTGCGTCTGGAAGCGCTCTGACGCCAGACACAGTACAAACGTGTGGGCCGGCAGCGGCTCCCCAACAACGCGCACTTCTGCCTGAGCCTCCTGCCTGGGTCCATGCGCAGGCCTGCTGTATTCTGCAGCCGCCTGAGCAAGCCACCGCTCCTCTTCAAACGATAGAGTAAGCGCCTCCGCAGCGAGCTCCCCACTGTGCTCCTCCTGCTTCGCGCCATTATCGCATTCGGCAACCGCTCCGACCTCGCTTTGCGAAATTGTTGAGGCCTCATCTATTAAGGGCTTTACCTTGGGTCTTTTTGTGACCGTGAAGACCACAGCGCAGTTGGAGTGTTCGGTCTTTCCGAAAAGCTTGCTGAGGCCTGCCGCAACATGTTTGTTGCACCCAAAGCTCATTGCGTTGTTTACCTTTATGTATAGTTCACAGGCTGCTCATGTGACCACCACGATTGGACCAAGGCCCTTTCCCCGCTGCGCCGACACGTCCCCGGACCCGGCGAGTCCCGTGCTTGGTATGGTACAGCTTGCACCACGGACTGCGACACCGCCAACATGCTTGTCAACATGCTTGCCAACGTGTCACGCCTACGCATCAGACCGCTGCCGTGCAGCGCCGCACCAGCGCTGGGCCTTGGCCTGCTGTGTTCGTTTGTGGCCCCATGGCCCATGCATGATTGCCGGTTTGGCCTTTCATCCGGGTGGCGTGTTCCCACTTCGCTGAGTCCAGCCTCGGCCCGCTTCACTGCCATGCTTGCTGCCATGCATGGCCGAAGAGGACACGCCACGAGGGCGTACGTGTGCATATGCCCTCGGCCTCTCACTGTAGTACAACGGACATGCGCCTCTCACTGTAGCACTATCCCAACCATCCTGTCCATCACAACTGGCACGCCTTCCTAGCTGGTCAGAGATGCTCTTTGAGGCGTCTACCCTGACGTGGAGCATGCCGCATGCCCCTGGTATCGTCTGACCCGGCTAGTCGTCCGGCTCGCTGTCTCGCCCATGAGTCGGGTGTCAGCGGCCCTGCTGCTGGCACAGGCTCTCCGCAGCGTTGAACACGACCACCGCCCGCCACAGCCCGTCCTCCCCGACCGCCAGCGACACGCGCGGCTCCTCCGTGGGCTGCAGGCGCAGCCCAGCAGGTGCTGCTGGCATCGCTTGGGCACGACCTGCTCCCCATGCCGCCGCCGCCGCATCCGCAGTCTGCGCCGCCGCCGCCGCCGCCTCATAACCGCAGCCGCCGTGCACACCCTGCTGCTGCTCCGCATCTTCTGCTGTGAGGAACACCACCAGAGCCCCCGGCGGCCAGCAGCTGTCGCGCGCACGGCCTCCGCCGCCGCCTCCACCTCCACCTTTGCCTTCGTCCTCGCCATCGCCACCGCCGCTGCTGCCGTACATGGTGGTGTCGATTCTGGTCGCGCTGCTGCCCGACCTGCTGCCACTGCCGCTGCCGCTGCCTCCGCCACCGCCGTTGTGGTCGTCGTACTACTGCCACGTCACCGCCAGCGGCTGCTTGCCCGCCAGCACGTGGGGCGTGTCGTACAGGTGGCAGGGCGTGTGGTGGGTCACGAGGCTGAGGTCGAGCGACACTATGCGCTCATTCTCATCATAGTCAACAAGCACACCGGGCGCGACATCATTGGTGTGGTCGATAACGCCCGTAAGTAATACGGGGTCGGATACGAAGTCGATGCTCAGCGTGTCGGTGTCGGTGAAGGTGCAGTACTCCACATGAAACAACGGCCTGCGAGGTATTGGTTTGGGTGATGGTGGTGGGGTTGACGCGTGTGCAAGGGTGCGGCGGGTTCAGAACCGCTGGGGCTTCATTCACTGAAATGCGCGACACGCATCGCGCATGCGAGTGGAGGTGGTACCGCCGCACCGGAGCAGCTGCTGTGGGTGGTAGCCAGGCCACGCATGTTGCTGATTGTGTTTCTTGACTTGGCATACGCGTGCCCGTCTTCTCCCAAACTGAGCCCCTGCCCTTGAACATCCACGCGCAGCCGCGGTCTAGGCATTCGCTGCACCGGCCCTCATTACGTACTGGATAGTTGCCAGCGTGAGCCTCACGCCCTCACCTCATGGATGGCCGCTCACGGCCGGCGGCACATAGTCGTGGCTCCGCAAGCCTCTTGTCAGGTGGAAGGGGCGGGTGCATGCTGCTGGTCACCGCCGGGCTGCGCAGGGAATCGGTGTCGACTGGCAATGCCTGCAATTTACGTCGCAGGAAAGAGCATTAATAATAGGTCGTCTTGCCTACCTCCGAACTCAAGCCTCACAGGCCCTACCGGCGAAGTTTGTCTCTCGGCGCGGCACTTGCGCTCGTGTAAAATTTTATCGTGGTAATAAGCAGTAGGAAGGTGCGCAGCCGGGTACCGTTCGCCGGCTGTGACTTGCTCTAATTCGGCGTGATTCACCCAGATTCGCCCAGTCGCGATGCGGGTTTCCGACCATCAACAACTGCTTTAAGCCTTCGAGTTTACGTGCTGAAGGATAACTCAAAGAGCACCCCATGTGAATAGACGTGACTGCTGTCCGCCGGCGAGCACGTACGCAAGCTGTAGGCGGCAGGCAGGCATCCGCGTGGGCATCCGGTGCGAGGAGCCTTGTCGCAACAGCAGGCCAGGTTGCATTCCGGTCGCGACAGCCAACAACCCTACCGAGCACGAGGCGCAAAACATGGTGCACCCTTTAGTAAGAGCATTGTTTTACACCCCGGCCAGTTGCCAGCGCTAGCGGCACGCAGGCCCAGGGGAGGCCTGCCCACCAAGATGTGTGTCCGTATGTGGCGGTATGCGACCGGGCGGGCGTGCCGTGTGCCGTGTGCTGGCGGGTGCGTGCGGCCGTGCGGCCACACTCGTCCATCGTGAGAGCCCCTATGAAGTACGGTGCTGTACGGGTAAACACTCTAGCACGCACTGGTGCATCAACGTACGGCGGAGGCCGGAGGGGTGATCTGTAGGGTTGCCAGCGCACGCCAGTTCTCAGCATGTCCCTCTGAGTGGCGCCCACCGCAGCAACCAGCAACCCCATGCATGAATCGGCCTCCCCATGCCATCCGTGGCACCTCCCGCAATCGCGAATCTGTCACTTCCGTCTCCCCTGTACCCGTAATCGCGCGCAGATCCCCACATTGACGTTCGTCTCCCTGTCACCCCGAGCCACCCGTGGCCCCTCCCGTGTGTCGCACATCTGTCACTGCCGCGTCTCCCCTGCATCCATGAACGCGTCGTGCCGCAGGCGCCCACATTGACGTTCCTTCGCAGTTCGCACGCAATGCCCCCGCTCCACACGCCGGCTACTTTCCCTAGAACCTTCCCCCAATTTACGGTCCATGCACCATTCTTAGTGTACAGTTTACCTGTAACCGCACGGACGCACGTCGCAATGGCTGTAGACAAAACCCTCCTGCCTTATGCTGCTTCAAAAATACGCTTTTCCCTTTGATGTGCATCGTCATCACCTGTTCATCCATTGCTTTGATGTCAATCACACACACACACAATCACACGCGCGCCTCTCGTGTTAGAGATCACAAGTTAGAGATAACAACGCGCCTCTCGTGTCTGTCCCCAATCATCCAGTGGCTATCTCATGAGTCAGGTGTCAGCGGCCCTGATGCCGGCTGTAAGACAGGCTCTCCGCAGCGTTGAACACGACCACCGCCCGCCACAGCCCGTCCTCGCCGACCGCAAGTGACACGCGCGGCTCCGCCGTGGGCTGCAGGCGCAGTCCAGCAGGTGCTGCTGGCATCGCTCGAGCACGACCTGCTCCCCATGCCGCCGCCGCCGCACCAGTCTGCGCCGCCGCCGCCGCCGCCGCCGCCTCATAGCCGCCGCCGTGTACACCCTGCTGCCCCGCCACCTCCGGGGTAAGGAACACCACCAGAGCCCCCGGCGGCCAGCAGCTGTCGCGCGCACGGCCTCCGCCACCGCTGTTGTGGTCGTCGTAGTACTGCCACGTCACCACAAGCGGCTGCTTGCCCGCCAGCACGTGGAGCGTGTCGTACAGGTGGCAGGGCGTGTGGTGGGTCACGAGGCTGAGGTTGACCGCCACCAGGCGCTCGTGCTCATCATAGTCAACAAGCACATAGGGCACAACAGCTTCGGTGTTGGCGATCAGGCCGGGCGATGTGGGCGCGGTGGTGAAGAGGATGCTCAGTGTGTCGGTGTCGGTATAGGTGCAATACCCCACGCCGAATGGCCTGTGATGCGGTGTCGCGATGTGGGTGGTGGCAGGGTTCGTGTGTGGACTTGGATGTATGGTATGTGGGGATGGGCTTTGGAATGATGAATGAAGGGCAGAAGGCACACGTGATTATTATCTAGCGGGGACCAGCAGCGCACAGGTGCTGTGGAAAGTATGCCGGGGTGCGTGCAAGCAAGGCCCAGCACACCTCTCATCACTGATTGCGCACGCGTGTCTTGCTTGCTGCCTCCCTCACTGTGCCACACAGAGGTTCTCTGATGATGCTAGACGCTGGCAATGCTACTACTGTAGGTGCACTAGGCGCAACACTCGGTCGCCTTCGTTCGCAGCCACCCTGCGGCATCAGCGCTCATCCGTGCCCATCAGCAGCACCCTGCGCCACCCGCCCTCCACAAAATTGGTAACTTCAGAACCCCCGAACTCCAGCCAACTCCCTCATCCACGTTCGACTCGAGGTGCCCGGGCCAGCTCCTTCCCCACCAATTAACCCAAATCACACCGGTCCACATTTACTTCACCACCCAGCACCTCACGCACCCGAGGCTGCTGGAAAGCGGCCGCTCCCTGCCGCCCGTCGCGTAGCGCTGAGGCGCAAGCCTCACGTCAGGAGGAAGGGGCGGATACATTCTGAAAGTGTAGTGGCTGTCCAAGGTGGCAATCCTATATTTACTTGAACCGGGCTTTGACCGTTAGCTGAAGTTTCACTAGTCTTATCCGGCAGGCCAGGTCCGTTGTGGTCAAGTCGCTCACACAGTACTTTGGCGCTAGCGCTGGTGTACACAAATGGTAGTGCTCTAATTGACGAGCGTTGCAAGTTTCAATAATTCAGCTCTGGCGCTCGTATTTTGCTAATCGCGATGCGGGTGTGGCAAATCCACAGTCGTTTAAGCGCAAATAACCAACTACTCGAAGTTTACTGCTGCGAAGAAAAAGTACATGGGCAGGGAGACGTGAAGGCCTAAGCAGTTGTCTAGCGTCTGACGTGTCCGGCGCAGCAGGAGGACCCTCCCTGGGCGAAGCAGGGCGGAGGCCTGCATTCTTTCCGGGCAGAGTCAGCAGGCACCTCGCGGCGATGTCGCAGGCCTGGGAGAGCTTCACGCAAGCAGCGTGTACCAAGAGCACCGCAAGAGGGCAAAAGTGGCAATACCTGGGCCAGTCGCCAGCGGCACGCGGGCCTGCCCAACAATTGCAGCCCCGGCGGGCGTGCCGTGAGCGGTTTGGCGGGCGAGTGCGGCTATGGAGTGCTTGTCCATCGTGAGAGCCCTTGTGAAACTACTCTCGCGTAAGTTTGACTCTATTCGAGCACGGACTGGTGATCACCTGAGGGACCCCGCGCGGGCGGGTTGCGGCGACCTGCGCCGACCCGCCACCACGCGTGTTCCCATTCCCCTGCTCACAGCACTCCGCACAATCCCCCGCTCCATCCGCTGCTTTCCCTAGCAACCCTTGCACTCCCTCTACATTCTTAGCGTGTAGTTTGCTCAAAGCGCACGAGTAGACTAGGTTTGCACACAGCTTTGGTCACCACATTCCGTTCCTACTTGCTTGGCACGCCCCGCTACCATGGCGAGCGACGATGAGGACCAAATGAAGGACTTGTTCGGTAGTGATGACGACGCGGACAATGACTTTGGAAAGCCGACCGTGCGGGAGACGCAAAAGGAAGCGACCCCAGTCGCCGAAGACGACCTGGAGGACGACCTAGGCGACGACCTTGGCGGAACAGCAACCCAGGGCCGCTCTCAGCCTGCCATTGTGTCAGACGAGCCGGAGGAGGAGGGCGGATTTTATGGGAGATCGAAACGCGCAGCTCCCGGCGGTCGGCGCCCGCTGACGAAAACAGGAGCACCAATCGATTTCTCAGCGCCACTCCTGCCAGTGCCTCCGCCATCAGGCGACACGTTCTTGCTGCGCGAGGCCCTCATTGGCGTGGAGCCCCGGCCTTTTGACCCTGAAACTTACGAGGCGGAGGAGGAAATCTTCATAGATGACAAGGGATTTACGAAAATCAAGCCAGCGGACCGGACCAAAATCCGCTGGCGCTATGTGCAGCGAAAGACAGCCGACGGGCGTGACGAAATTGTGCCTGAGAGCAACGCTCGGTTCGTACGCTGGTCGGACGGCAGCCTGCAGCTGCTGCTGGGCGACGAGGTGTTCGACGTGGACACCGCGGACATCTCCTCCCAGCACGCGTACATGGTTGCCTACAGCGGCGTGGTGCAGGTGCGCCCAACGCCCGTTCAGCTAGAGCGACGAGGGCATAGAGCACATAGGGGGATGGAAGCGGCCGGAGGGTGAACGGGGCGGCACCCAATGCCCACGGAGAGGGGAGACCAGGGACATAACGTCGGGCAGCGAGCTAGGGCTTGGGTATGCTGTCCCTGTTGCTGCTGCTGCTCCTACCGGCATCTGTGTGCGCTGGGCCCAGTCGCAAGGTTGGCTTAGCGCTCTGGGGTACGTGGCACGCGGCTGCCAAAAGCGTTGCAACCTCCGCCACGGGAGCCTAGGGAGGGCCGGGGCTGCGAAGCACGAGACCGCGCCACGCGCAGCCACGCACACAGCCCTCCCCCACCCCTGCTGTCACGCCCCCCCGTCTACGTCTTCATACCGTATCGGCGTATCCAATCATATCTGGAACCCCCTTCTTTCAGAACCCGCCACCAAACCCACCGCCAAACCGCCACCAAACCGCCCAACCCACCGCCAAACCCCCCTCCTAACCCACAGGGCCAGGCGGCGCTGACCACCAAGATGGGCTTCCGCCTGGCCACGCTCAACTCCAAGCTGTACGCGCGCATGCGGGAGGAGGTGGACAAGCGCACCGTCAAGGTGGGTGCCGGGGTGCCGGTACCGGTGGTGCGGGGCAGGGGATGCAGGGTGCCGGGGGGGGGCAGGGGGGTCCAGGGAGCCAGGGGAGAGTGGGGCGCGGGTGGATGGGGGGTGGGCGGCGGCTGGAACAGCGGTAGCAGCAGAGGGACATGGGCTGGGGCGGCCGTGGGCTGGCGCCGTAAATAGCGAGGGCGGGGACGGGAGGCGAGGTGGAGGCGACTGGGGCTGTAGGGCCGGCCCCACACGCATTGCACAGCGCCTGCTGCCCCGCCTTCTGCGCCGCCTCTTGCCGCTCTCCTGTTCACTAAAGTCTGCTACCTCCCTCCTGCCGCCCTGCCCCTCCTCCCCCTCCAAGATTGGCTACGGTCTACGTCTTCTCCAATCTTAATGCGTGTAACCCCCCTCCGCCCCCTGCTCCTGCCCTCCCCCTCCCCCTTCTCCCGCAGGTGAAGCGCGTGCAGCAGCACGTGGAGGCGTACGACCCCGCCAAGGAGAAGGAGCGCCGCGCGCGGGAGGCGGAGGAGCTGCTGAGGAACAGGTGGGCGCGGGCTGGCTGGCTGGCTAGGAGTGTGGGTGGGGATGCTGGTGGGGGAGGGGGAAGGGGTGGTTGTGGTGCATGGAGCAATGGTTGGGTGGTGGGCATGGGGGAAGGGGATGGAGAGGGTGGGCTGGCAGGAGGGGGGCACTGTTGAGGGGCCGGTGCTGGGGGGGGGGGGTAGCCATCCACAGGATGGTGTGTATCAAGTTTTTGTGAAGGGGGGGGGGGGGCAGCCGCACGAGGGAAGGGGACGGGGAAGAAGCGGGAGGGTTGGGGCATAGGATTGGCGTGGAGCGGACTTCCGGGGGGGGGAGCGAGGGGGCGGCGGGGGGGGGGGCAGGCGAGTTGTTGTGGTGGAACGGGCTCTGACGGCAGGAAGCCAGCAAGTAGTACCGGCCGCGGCCAGCCATCAGGCAGGTGCCGTGCAGCCCTTTTGGGGGGGGGACCGGGGCTGGTACGGCGCTGCGGCATTGAGTTGAGTGCATTTCGCCGCGGTGCACACGAGAGGAGGAGAGGCCGGGGCTTTCGCCGGAGCGGGCGGGCGGGCGGGCGGCTCCGGGGCTGGCCATGCATGGAATGCGGCAGAGGGCTGGCATAGCAGCCTAAAGGGGGGGGCCCGAGACGCATGTGGGGATGAGCGTGTCCTGAGAGCAGTTGGGAGCATCATGGCTGAGGTGCAGGGCTGCGGCATGAGTCTAGCCCCACGGTCTAGCCCCCGCGTCTACACACCCTGGAAACCCCCTGCCCTACTCAACGCTGCCGCCCAACACCGCCACCGCCACCGCCACCCCCACCCCCACTGCTGATGCGCTGTGCACGTGCTGCAGGGCGGCGCTGGAGTCGCGGCAGCAGCGCGTGACGGCGCGCTTCGCGGGCGGCGGCGGCGGCGGCGGCGGGCGGCGCGGGCGGCCCGAGCTCAACACACGCTTCCTGGAGGAGGAGGACGGGTTGGAGGTGAGGCAGGAGCGGGGGGGCGGGGGCGGACGGGGCGGAAAGGCGGGGGGAATGGGGGCTGAAAACACCAGCCCAAACTAAGCCAACCCTGGTGCAAAAGAGCGAGGAAAAGGGCGTGGCCTTTGCTTTGACAACGGAGAGGCACTCGCCCATCGCAGAAGCGGAATCGGGGTGAGGGGTTACAGCGTGATGCAGGAGAGGAGGGAGAGGAGGGGATGGGTAAGTGTGTGGCAGGGGAAAGGGCTGTCTGGCAAGCAGGGCGATGGGCGGCTCGGGGTCGAGCAGAGCAGCCGGTGCAGTGGAGAGGCCTGCATTCCCAAGTGGCCATGCCGAGCATACGCTGGGACCGGGCGCGGCGTCCTGGATGTATCGTAGCTTGAACAAGAGCGCGCCGGGCGGTGTGTTGAAGAACGACATGGGGCGCGGTGGCGGGTGCCGGTCTTTGCTGGACCGCGCTCTGTAGCGCTGACGGCCCGCAAGAAACACATGGCACATGTCAATGGTTCATTTGTCAGCGGGTTTCGAAGTACAAAAAGCGCAGCTGCGTCAATTGCCAATTTTCGTCGTTCGCAAGCATTATGTGTGTGATAGTTGAAAACGGCGGTTCTTCGCACGCACGCCTTTACGGTGTATATATTTCGAGGCCCTGAGTACATAGTGAGCTTTCTTGCGACGCGGCAGGCTCGTTTGTCAATGTCGCATTTTAGGGTTGCGGTTCGGCCCCAGCAGGTTTTGCGCCCGGGCCTCCTCCCCCGCCCAAAACGTCCACCATTGCATCGCCACCGCCTGCAGCCCCCTGTTAACCCATGTCAACCTCATCGGCAACCGACGCATACCGCAAACACCCTTCGTCCTGCGTCACCACCCTCTAATTGCGCCATTATCATTTCGCCACGCAGGGCGGGGCGTACGGGCGCGGCGACGACGGCTTCATTGACGACGGCGACGACGACGGCGGCGCGTACGCGCGGCGGCGGCGCATGAACGACGCGGAGGAGGCGAGTTCCGACAGCTTGGGGGGGGAGGTTGTGAGCGGGCGGCTTCAGGTCGATGGTCGTGAACCAAAGGCCCGCTCCCATCAGCGAAACCCATTAGGAGTGTCGCCTGGAGCAACACGCGCACCGCCAACACAAGTGCCTGATGCGCCCCACGCTTGTTGCGCCAACCAACCAATGCAGGAGGAGGCGGCGCGGCGGCTGCAGAGTGCCAAGCGCGGCGGCGCGGGCGGCTCGCAGCCGGGCGGCGGCGGCGCGGGCGGCAAGCGGCGGAGAGTGCAGGTGTGTGTGATCAGCGAGCGCGGTGCGGCGCGGGCGCGGGCGCGTCTCTTCGCAGGGCGTGAGGCAGTCGCTGCGTCCGTCCGGTCGGTTGTCCGACTGTATGCCCGACTGTGTGCGTGCTGCCGTTGGCTGTCAGCTCGGTGGCAGTGCAGGAGAGACCTCGGTCTGTGGCGCTGTGCACGCCTTGCTCTCTACCTCTATCGCACGCGGCCGGCCACACGCTTGCCTGACATCTCCTGCAGCCTCTGCTACTGCTACTGCTGCTGCTTGTGCTACTGCTACTGCTGCTGCTTGTGGTGGTGTTGCTGCCCCTGACATCACGCCACTGCCGTGCGTTGCTGTGCTGCCACTGCAGGAGGAGAGCGAGGACGAGCTGCCTGATGACGACGAGGAGGAGGAGGTGCGTGGGGCCGGCGTGGCGGATGATTGATAAAAGGGTGCCGTGCTCCGTGTGTGATGTGGTTTGGGTGGTCGGGGCCAGCCACACCTCTCGCCATGGTGCCCCGACCGGAACGGTGTGTGCCGAACGCATAGCAACGAGACCGTATTGCTGGCCGTTTCATGCACAGAACACGCACCCCTCTCGCGAGCATGGGTGCTGGGTGGCAAATCCGCACGCGCTCGTGTGCCGCCTAGCGCCGACCACCCCCGCGCCCTGCCGGCAACCCCCCGCGCCCCGCCGCGCCACTCCAGCATCAGCTTGCTCCCACATACGCACTTGGCTGGGCATGCTTGACACGCCATCCTTGACCCCGCCCCCGGCCCCGCCCCCGCAGGAGTACGTGGACAGCGAGGAGGAGGAGGGCAGCGACGACGAGGAGGGCGGCGGCGGCGAGGAGGGCAGCGAGGAGGACGAGGAGGACGAGGACGAGGGCGGCCGCCGGGAAGGGAGACAGGTGCGTGCCGGGTGGGATGTGCGTGTGTGTCTGTGTGTGTATCATGGGGAGGGGAGGGGAGGGGAGGGGAGGGGAGGGGAGGGGAGGGGAGGGGAGGGGAGGGGAGGGGAGGGGAGGGGAGGGGAGGGGAGGGGAGGGGAGGGGAGGGGAGGGGAGGGGAGGGGAGGGGAGGGGAGGGGAGGGTATGGGTTGGCTGTTGCTATCGCTCTTCTGGAAGGGCCCGGCTCATGGGAACGCAGCGCGCTGCGGGGCATAGGGTGGGGGCTAGGTGCGAGCAGGGTTTGACAAGTGTTACCCTGTCACGGGGAAAGGGGCTGAGCCCCTCCACTCTCTGAGGCCGAACGTCCTCATCACCCGGACATAGCCGGGGTCGGTCTGTACAGGCACATAGCCAAACCAGGCGCTCAGCCGTCTACTGCCAGCCAGGACACCCTACTGCCAGTCAGGACCCCCTACTGCGGTTCGCTGACACCGGCCGGCCGGCCCCTCAGCCTGCGCTGGACCTACGCAGTCCTGCAGTGGTTGTACACTTGGACCGACTGAGTACACTCCAAGGGCGGGACCCACCCCTGGCTACACTTTACCCGGGAGCTGACGGTGACAAAGCACCTGCATTAACCGCACCCGCATATAGCGAGGCAGCTCAATCGGACCCACCACGAGGATGGGCGTGTGGGGGCGTGTGAGGGAGTGTGCCGGCACCAGGCACCCGGCGGTGGGCCATCTACCAACTTTACCAACTACAACTACAACTACAACTATCCTCCAGTCCAGCACCAGGCTCCGGGCTGCGGCGACCTGCGACGATACACCAGCTGGGTGGAGGTGGAAAAGGGTGTGAACAGGCTTCGATGATTGGCCAAGGAAAAGAAATGTCCCCATGTCCTTGTCGACAATCTTGGAATTTACAAAGTAATAGGTAATAGCAAATATTACTACGTAGCACTCGCGGGTTGCGCCAGTGGGATATGTATTTATTTATATAGCGAACAGGGCTTGAAAACAAAAACGCATGCCTACCCACGACCCGTGCCCACGACCCCACCTCCCCCTCTCCCTTGCTCGCCCTGTCCGGCTCCTGCAGAAGAGCAAGACGCCGCCGCCGCGGCCCGCCGCGCCGCCGCTGCGCGGCAAGGTGGTGCTGTCGGCACGGCCTTCCTCTGCGGCCGGCGGGGGCGGGGGGCCGCCCGCCGCCAAGGTGCGGCGCGGCGTGGTGCTGTCGGACGACGAGGACGACTGAGCGGCGGGGGGCGGGGGCGGGGGCGGGGGCGGAGCTGGATCTGGGGCGGGGGCGGAGCTGTATTCAGTTGTGGAGGGATGTGGAGGAGAGCTGGCGGGGCGCGAGAGGAGGAGAGGCCGGGCTGTCGTTGATCTTCCTGGGTTGGAACCAGGCCAGTTCCGGCGTGCCGCGTGGTGCGCTGGGAGGGCGCGGGAGCGCTGGCTTGGCGACACGCGGGAGACACGCGGGAGACCGGTACAATCTGCCACCGTGCCGGCGGCCGTAGCCTGTGGGCTGTGGGCTGTGGCGTGCTGCCTGTGGCCGCCTAATGCGCAGCAGGCGCGGGGCTGGGGCTGTAATCACGACGTGTGCAGCACAGGCGTGCGCGCCACTGGCCACTGCCGCCACAGGCCTGCAGTCCCTGCACCATGCCCATGTGCCGGCTCAGCTATTCCCCAATTAGCATTGAATCACTTGTAATCTCAGGCTATTGCACATGTCAGGCTGCGCTGTAGAGGACCTGGAAACGCCAGTCCGTACAGACGTACACCAGCCGGAACGACAGGTGCCATCGACCAGATACGGCCGCAAGTCTGGACAGAATCGACGCCTCGCGTGCGGGGTCACCAACCGGAGGCGATGGCGGCGTGCGCGTTTAACTGATCCATGGACTCCGCACAAACCTCTACATGCAACTCTCAACCTAGTTTCAGGCAACATCGCGCAAAGCTTCACGCAGGGAGCCAGGGACCCGGGGGGGGTAGGCAGGGAAGGTATACGCGGTGGCCCAGCTCAGGCGCTGCTCGCGACTGAGTTCCAGACGCTGCGTCTGCAAGGGCTTGAGTGCGCTTGCGGGGGGTGGGGTGGGGGAGAGGGGGGCGAGGAAGGGCTGAAAGGGTACTGGTACGTACGCTGAAGAAACTACGAATCTGGGACGGGCGGAGAAACGCTGTCTCTTTTACGGCCCACCCAAAAGCGCAATAAGTGCAACACACCTTCCTCACCACAGCCACACCAATGCGCTATATATGTGCATCGCACCGCTGCCTTTTGCGACCTCAAGCGAGCCAACCAACCCGTCGACCGATCCACCTGAAAATATATAGCAAGCTTTAGAGCGGCTCCCTGCAAGCATAATACATTATGTTTTGAAACCTCTATTGAATGCACCAATTACTACGAGCGTTTCTAGCCGCAGCTCGATCGGTCCTCTGCCGGATGGGGGCTTTTTGCCAGCCCCGAACCGCTGTCCTAATACTTGTTAGGAGGTTCTGTATTTATCAGCAGGTGCTCTATCGTTGCGTACATACCAGGAAGCCTTGCAAAAAACACACTCGACGGCAATTACACCCGTCCTAGAGATACACACGCCGCGCGAGCTGGCAGCTGCCGACCCGCCAATTTCTTGACAACCTGGACGCGTTCAACGTTCTGTGAGCAGCCCGCACAGCTTGTGCGGGGCGAGCCAACTCGGGCTTGGCGCTGCTGCCGCGCTCCCAGCCTTGCGCGCCAGAATCGTCGCGCGGCATCAAGCTGAGGGCGGCCAAATGGCAAGCATTTGCGCTAGCCTGGTCTTCGACTGCGAGGTGCGGCTTCCGTTTGCGGCGAAGACCGCTTGCAAAGTTCGATTCTGGGAGGCATCCTTGGGAAACGCCGCCGCGCCTCTGCCATACTTTGCAGGTCCTTCTCGATAATGAGCAGAGCCAAGAGCAGCAGATGCTGGACCAGCTGGAGAGCGTTGTCCTTCCGGCGCTCGAGCGGTCCTCCAGGCCTGCGTCGCCGTTGGCCCGGGATGTGAGTCGGGCGAGCGGAAGCCATAGCAGCCATGAAATTATTAGTCGGACGCTCCAGCGCAAACCCGGCCCTCGGTCCGCGGCGACCCCCTCGGCTCGACCCGCGGACGGCCGATGGCGGTTGGCAATCCGCGGAGGCGCGCGACAACACCCAAAAAACGGAACCGTTTCCCGCATGTGTCGCCCACAGATTCTGGGCCTGGTGAATGGTTTCCTGGCGGGGCGAGCGGGACCTGTGACGCAGGAAGAGCTGCCTGGCTTGGCCCACTTGTTGGCCGCGAACTCCGCAAACAGCTACGACGTAGTCATTCGCTCGGCGCTTTCGACAAATGGCTTGGAGTGCTTCAAGTGAGTCGCGTCGGGGATGGGAATGTGTAGCGGCAGCGGCCGGCTGCATCCGTCATCCGCGTTGCTCAGCATTTACGACGCAAAGCGCGCAAAAACGCGGAGAGCGGCAGCCAGGGGCAGCATGATAGGAGATATTATTCGCTTCTTGGGCGCGTTTCTGCGTCTGGGTGGGCGATGGACTGAGGTCCCACGCATGTGTCGTGGGCAAAAAACGCCGCTCACCGCCTCGGCACCCCTCACCTTTCGGCCGCCGTTTACGTCGCTCCAGGTCTCTGCGGCACTCTTTCCTGGTGGTGCGCGGCCGCGGCGAGTACGCGGGCATGGAGTTCATCGTGGAGCCGGCGCTCCGGGCGCACTTCACCATCCCGCACCCCTCGCCCGAGTACGAGCAGATGCTGGCGCGCGCGCCGGACGTGTTCGTGGGCGGCAGCTGCCGGCTGGTGCCGCTGGTGCAGCTGCTGTGCGCGCTCATGGCGGACAGCTTCGAGCGGCAGGGGCTGGCGCTGCCGCCCTGGCGCAAGGAGGCGGCCATGCTCAGCAAGTGGATGCCCAGCCCCAGCCGCACCCGTGACACCCCCGTGGCGGCCCGTGCGCACTCGGCCACCGCCGCCCTGGAGCTGCCCCTGCTGGGCCCCCGCCCGGCCGCCCTATTTACCCTCCCCACCCACGCCATGGCTGCCACCGCCACGGCTGGCAGCGGTGCCGCCACCGCCACCAGCGGCGGCAGCAGCCTCAGCCCCTTCGTCACCTGCTCCGCAGTCGCCGCCGCAGGCGCCGCCGCCGGCGGCCTGGACGCCGCTCGCGGCGCCGCGTTGAGCCCCGCACAGCCCATCAACGCGACGTCGCTAGCGTCGCTGCGGCCCACCTCTGCCGCCGCGGTCGCCGCCGCCGCCGCCGCGAACACCTCATGCAACGCCGTCTTCGGCTTCGGCATTACGGCTGCCGCCGGCGGCAACGCCACCACCGGCATCAGTAATATTAGCAATGTCGAGAGCAGCAGCTGCTGCGGCGGCATCGACAGCGGCTACGGGTACGTCATGTCTGACGCCAGCGTGCTGCTGACGGGCGGCTGCGGTGGCGCCGGCTACGGCGGCCTTCCCAGTGACGTGGGCTTGATGGTGATGGGCTTTGACAGCAACGCCGGCGAATGCAAGGACGACATGGGCGGCGGTGGCGTGTTCAGCCTGGGCTGCTCCCCCGACGGCGAGCTACCGCTGCCGCTGCCGCTACCGCGCGCGCTGGCGGCTGGCAGCAGCCACAGCCGCAGCCGCAAGTCGCTGCTGCCGCTGCGCCCGGCGGTGCACTTGGGCTTCGAGCCCAGCGCGCCGGCGGCCGCGGCGGCCGCGGCTGCGCTGTCGGTGTGGGGCGGCTCCCCCTCGGCGGCGGCGGCGGCGGCGGCGGGGCAGCCTCCGTCCGGCGGTGCCGCTGCTGTCGCGGGCAGCAGCTGCGGCAGCTGCAGCAGTAGCAGCTTCGGTGGCCGCGGCACGGGGCTTCTGTCAGCAAAGCTGCAGCGCTGCGCCGCCGCCGCCGCCCCCGCCGCCTCTGCTGGAAGCTGCCAGCAGCCGGCACAGCCGGCACAGCCGGCACAGCCGGCACAGCCGGCACAGCCGGCACAGCCGGCACAGCCGGCACCGCACCCTGCACTGCGACCGGCACCGCAGCCGGCACCGCAGCAGCCGCAACGCGTCATCGAGACGCGGCCGCCCGCCTACCAGGGGGAGATGTGCATCCGTGTGGTCAAGCTGGTTGGTTTCAACGTGCCGCCCACTGCCACCGGCGGCATGTCTGCTGCCAACTCCATCGCTGCGGCCGCCGCCCCGCAGGCGCAGGCGCTGCGCGCTTAGGGCCGCGGCAGCTGCTGCTGCCACGCACTGATGCTGCGAGCGAGCGGCGGTCGGCGTTTGCAAGCTGATGTTGACGACGCTGCGCATTCGGACGCGCTTGTCTCAGCCAAGCAGTACGCAGGACAGTTGTTGTGGGGCCGGAGGTTGCCGGCATACACACACGCACGCACGGCCCCCGCTCGACCAGCGGGGCGGCATTTGCTTTAGCTAGCAGTAGCAGCAGATATACATGCAGGGATGCTAGCAGTAGCGTGCATATACACATGTATGGAGTGCTGCTAAAGAAGGGCGAGAGTGGCGCTAGCTAGTGCCTCGCGCCGAACGGTTATTCAAGAGTCGACAGTCATCGGGAACGGAGCCAGAAGCCCACACGACGACAACGATGACGACGACGATGTCGAGAAGCACATTGAAATGTTTTCTGTTGCTGCATCAGCGGTTGCCGCGGACAGTTTTCCTTCTTGAGCTTTTTGACCGCGTGTGGATGAGGGTTCGTTGACTGCATGTGCGTTTCGTTTTGCGTGACGTGCTAATTGAGGTAAACTGCGGGTGGACGCGTCTGCGGTCGGCGTACGGAGTGCACAGCAAAGTTATTTTGGGAGCATACGTTTCAGCCTTGCTATTTTCCTCCAGTCGCCGCAGACACAACAAGCGTCTCGCCCAATGGGTTGTATAATTGTCCGGTGCCGGTGTGTGTTACCTAAATGGGTGTGTGTGTGTGTGTGTGTGTGTGTGTGTGTGTGTGTGAGCGTGTTGCGGTTGCGTGGGCTATTTTGCTTCTTGGTGGCCTGGGCTGTGGTGGATTGCGTTTGCTAAGTTGACACACATCATTAATCAGTTCCGCAAGGTAAAAAAAGGCGCATTGCCGGCCACATCGGCATGCACACAAAAAGAAACATGCACGGCTGCGAGGCTCGCACTATTTCAGCTGAGGTTTCGGACACGAGCATGCTCCGCGGAATGTAGGGGCGGTCTACCGGCCGCCTGCAGGCGGCCGGGGCAGGCTCCCGCTTTGGCGCCGCACACACATGTGTGTAGGTGTGCCGCCCCACTTCCCGTATGCCCCACTGCACCGCATGGTCCGAAGTGGCTCAGGTCGTGTGAAGCATCGCCCAGCTAGGGCACAAAACTGCATGGACATACATGATGACGGCGACGACGGAACGGGCGCCAGCTGCAAAGAAATCCATGGCACCTTGCTGGGATCATATAATGACGATTAATAAAGAGATGGATTGTGGTGTTGTCGCGTTGGTGCGCGTGATGGTGTGCAATTCTGTGTGTGGTGTCGGTTGAGGATTGCTAGAGGGAGAAACGGTGCAAGAATGCTAGCAGCACGACGGGGAGCAGTTCAGCTAGGGGTAGGCCTCACATGCGTCATGGGGATCTGAGTGGGTGTATGTCGCGCATGGTGACAGGCGATGGATGAGGGCAATATCGCGGCGCGCAATTGAGGGGCAAAGGACAATAAAACAAGACGCCGCCTGAGGCCTGCTCAGACGCCCCACGCGCCCGGTGTTGTGCCGCTTGCAACCAGCCACGTCGGTAACGTCGGTGAGTGCACGCACGCTGGCAGTGTGAGGGGTGATTTGATGCGAGGATTTGGATGGGGCTGCTCGCCTGCAAAGGGCGAGGTGATGCCCTCTCTGCGCTTACATTTACAACAGGGCAGTCGGTGGATTCCGGACTCTGCCGCCCAAATTGATTTCGTGTCGTCCACGGCTCACCACGGCAGCAGTGAGCGGTGGTGGCAGTGTGAATTTGTGTGACATGCTGAGGGACTGCAGGTGGCTCATACCCGGGCCCCGGAACTAATGAGTTTGTTGCATACATTGAGATTCCTCTCGCTTCAAGAGGCCCCGGATGTGCTTGCGCGGGCTTGTGCACGTGCAGATGGAGTGCATTGATGGTGCCCCATAGAAAGAAGCCTCGGTGCAGTCTAATGCACTGCGGCAGTATTGCGCCTAGGCAAGGCGGCAAAAACATGGTTGCCGATTGATTTTGGGGTTGCTGCAAGCACGGCACCGATATATGAAAGGATGTGGCAGCAATGAGACGAAGGGACAGGGACGACACCAGTGCAGGAGCAGTATTACATCAGGCACAGGGCACCGTTGGCTCGGGGGGCGATGCCGGTCCACTAGAGTGCCTGTATGCATGGCATTCGGAATTTTGATTGTGGAAAGAGGCATGGAACACAAGAATTCATACACACAGGAAAGGCAGGGCCAACATACGTGGGTTGAGGTTACGAGTCCTGCCTGGGACTCGTGTCGTGTCAAGCAGCTTGGCAGGTGTGTCTCGACGATTCATAGTGCACAAGCCCACATGCATAAGCGTGCATGTGAGAGGTGGCGGAGCATCGCCGGCCCCTTGAGGGGAAAAGCGCCTGGATTCCGGTCGGAAGGGAAGTGAGATGCGGCCGTCAAGCGACCTGAGTGCCGCGGGAGTGTGTCCAGCGTGTGTGTGTGTTAGGCATATCTTTGTGTGGGTGAGTGGGTGTGGATTGGGTATCTTTGTGGGTGTGGATTGGACGATCAAGTCCTGCCCGCGGCTGCGGCATTATGGCGTACACCTAAAAATAAAGTGTCTACATGCGGAACACGCCACCGCGTATACGATGGGTAAATGATAATGGGAGTGTGGGATTCCTCCGCTTCAAACCGCCTACATGCGCTGTGATGGGAAGCGTCGCCACAGATGCGCTTCTCTTCCCACGCACGATTTTATGTGACTGCCCGAGGGCACGCCGGTGTAAGGCCCGCACCCCGTGGGTGTGAGATTTGATGCTGCGGTGGCTGTATGCGGTGGCTGGCGGTGGCTGCGGGTGATGGCTGCAGACCAGGTGGCTTGGATATAGCGGCGGAGGCCAGACAAGTTTCAGACATACATACCGCATGCACGGAACCTAAAAGCTAGCAAGCAGGAACCGAGATTGTCGCTGGACGTGCTGGTGACCGTGCGTGTGTCAGGAAACACGGGATAGGTGTGTGTGCGTGTGTAGGAAGAGCACATGAGTACCGAACTACGGACGAAGAACCAAGAGCGTACAGTGACAGACTGGGCGAGTGGCCAGCCGCGGGAGAAACGATTTGGCTCTAGGAGGGTGGTACTGGTACTGGTACTGGTGGAAATGTAACAACAGCATTGTCGGTAATCACCGATGTCGCCAAGCGAGTGGTCGGTAGGGTCTGCCACAGCAGCAGCAGCAAAAGCAGTGGCAGCTTGCGGCAGCAGTGGCAGCAGGTGGGTACCGTGAGGAGGGCTTGCTGGCAGGTGGCAGCAGGCAGGGACTCAGGGACGACGGGGTTGGCATGAGGCACCACACCTCACGAGGGCCGCGGCAGCGTGTCGGCTCTGGTGCTGCGTTGGGTGGAGGCTGGAGGAAGGTTGTCGACAGGGACAATGGTGGCAGTGCTGATGGCGGGGTGGGGTGGGGAGCAGCAGTGTGCAGACAGAGGCAAACGCACCCAGAGGCCGAGGGGCTGTACCGCACTACCGCTGTAGCCACTGGTGGACAGCGCGCGGGGGGGAGGGGGCGGGTGGCGGGACGCGGGGCTACCACACGGCACGTGTGATTCAAATGACCAGCGCCTCACTGGATCGGGATCCGGTGGCATGGGACGGTGCAGCAGTACCTGGGCTGCCGCCCGGCTGCGGCCCCGCGGACAGCAAAAGCGGGCCCGGCTAGGTCGCCTGCAGCCACCCGCCCCCCCCCCCGGCAAAGTCCCGGGTTCTCAGCCTTCGGCAGGGGTCAGGGATGTGCATTCTAGAGCATAGAAGCTGTGCATGCTATGTGAGGGCAGCACTCAACTGACTCAAGCCTCGGAGGGACTGCATGCTGGCGCCAAACGGTAATGTTCCCGTTGTTTGTTTGTCGTTACAGCGCCCTCCGCGTTGCGACAATAATGCCCCCACGGCGCGGCGCGTTGGCTCCAGGATGCCTCCCGCCTCATTAGGCTCTGGGATGTTGGGATCATGATTCATGACTCAACATGTTTCGCGCCTCTCCAATCCATCCATCCATCCGTCCGTCCGTCGCCAGCCCAGTTGCCGTCGTGATCACGCCTCTCCGATCAACTGGAATATCAAGCACCCAGTGCCGACCGTGCTGACCGTGCTGTCCCTCACACAGCAGGCACCAGCTGCATCCATTCCACACACACACACACACACACACACACACACACACCCTACTCTCAATCCCCTCCCTCCGCAGCCCCCATGCGCTCAACAGGTCAACACCCGCGCCCCCGCCCTCGCTCACGGCCACCCCCCTTACACCGTTCGCGCACAGTGACCGTTCCACCCACGACCGGCCTACAGTTATCGGGCCAAGATCCAAACACGCACCGTGCAATCCAAGCTGCTCATGGCTGTTCATGCCAACGCGGCATCCTCCTTGGCCTCCTGCTTCACCGCGTCCGCCTCCTCCTTCTTCTCCTTGCCCTTCTCCTCCTTGCTTGGCTCCTGCGCCCTCGCCACCGCATAGCGCCGTGAGCAAGCGGCCTTGTGCTCCACCGACCAGTGCTTGCGCTGGCAGTCACGCGAGCAGTAGCGGGCCTGTGCGTGACGGCGGTGGCAACAGTGTCAAGGTCAAAACTGTGGTCACACTTCCCTCTTCCCCTCCCCCTCGCTCCTGTACCTCGCTCCCCCCCCCCATCCCCAACTCACGTGAACACACCTCCTCCCCACTCCCCAGCAGTCAGCCCCCCCCCTCCTCCTCCTCCTCCTCCTCCTCCTCCTCCTCCTCCTCCTCCTCCTCCTCCTCCTCCACGGCCCCTCCTACAACTGCTACGGCCCCTCATCCACGGCTCCTCCTCCACGGCCCCTCCTCCCCGCTCCTCCTCCTCCTCCTCCTCCTCCTCCTCCTCCTCCACAGCTCCCCGCTCCTCCCCGCCCCGCCTCACCTCCCCGCAGTTGCCGCAGCGGCTCATCTTGGTGCTGGGGGTGGTGCAGGCGTGGCACACGCGGCCCTTGAAGAAGTCCGTCAGCATCACCTGTGGGCGCAGGTGCGGGTGCGGGTGCGGGTGGGGGTTACTGGTAAACAGTCCCGGTGAGAAACAAAATGCGAACAGTGCGGGTGCGGGCGCGCGTGTCAGCGGCCAGTGCGTGGAGGCGGGCGTTGGTCGTTGCTGACGAGGGGGCGCCGTGCGCGGGGCGGGCGGCGCCAAGGAGACGGGGAGTCGGGTGTTGGGGTGGGCGTCAGCTAGGGGTGCGGGGAGGTGTCAGGTGGGCGTGTGCGTGCGTGCATCCATACGCGTGTGGCCGCGACAGGCGGACGCCGTGGCGCTAGGTCGGGCCAAGCCCGGTCGGGTTGTTCACAGGGCCGGTGGCGTGGCAGCGACACCTGTGTGTCGTCGCTCGCAAGCCGCGCAAACCAAGTGTGTGTTTGGGGTGTGGTTGCCTGCCTCGGGGGAGCCGCGCGGTGGGGCCGCTCTGGAGCATGAGTGAGTGAGTGAGTCAGTGAGTGAGTGAGGGGACCCCGGGGCGCACATTCTTTGTGCCTTGTTCCCGGACGCGCGCCTCCGTGTCTCCGTGTCTCTCGCTCGACGGCTGACCTCACGATGCGGACACGGCTTTTCAAGCACACACGCCTCCGCCCGCCCGCCCGCCCAGCCGCCTTCCGCGGCCTCACATCTCCGCACTTGCCCTGTCCCGCCCCATCGCCGCAAGCTAGCATAACGCCACATATACGTTACACGCCAATAGGGCTTTTGGGCCGTTTGGGTTTTGTGGAACGCACCTCGGCGTGCGCCTTGATGTCATCCTCGTCCACTGCCTCCTTGCCCTCCGGCACCGGCAGCTCCTTCTCCGCCTTGCCCGTGCACTGCAGGTAGGCCTCCAACGCCTGCGCGCGCCGGCCTGCTCGCCAGTGTGTGTGTGTGTGTGTTAGAGATCACAAGGGGAAAACAAGCAAAGCAAAGACTGTGTGTTAGAGAAGCACAAGGAGAGGAAGGGTCGACAAAGACTGTGTGTGTGTGTGTGTGTGTGTGTGTGTGTGTGTGTGTGTGTGTGTGTGTGTGTGTGTGTTAGAGATCACAAGAAAGCCGACACGGCATGTAACTGTAACAGCACTGCCCGCTGTGCGGCGCTGCACTGCACTGCACTGCACGGCACGGCACGGCACGACACGCAGCAGCAGCAGCAGCAGACCCGAGGATCACCGGATACTCCTCCCCAGCCCCCGGGCCCCCTCTTCCACAGCTGCCCGCGCCACTCCTATATCCATATCTCATATGCAACCTTACAACCTCCTCTTCGCTCCCCCGGTCGACTGGTTTCGGTTTCTGGAATGAACTACCGGTAACCCCCCCCCTTTCCTTTAGATCGGTTTAGTTTGGGCTGGTAACCACAACCCGTCTTCGGGTCTTTTCGCTTGGGCTTGGAATCAACTCCCCCCCCTCCCCCCCGCGCGGGCAGCTCACTCACTCTGGGGCGCGGCGTGCTCGGGTCCCGCCGGCGGCAGCTCGTATTTGGAGTGCCAGTCCGCCGGGATCAGGTCCTCCTGCAGCATGCACACAGAGGCACACAGAGGCACACACACACACACACCTCTTTTATTTCGCCATGCCCGTGACACTTTCGCGCTGCCGCCCTTTGCCTATGCTTCCTCTGCCGCCTGTAGGTGAGACTACGGACAGTGGGCGGGAATCAGGGAATTAGGCGTGCCGGGTAAACGTTTTTAGGCGCATGTCACAAGCATATGGGTGCATGTCGGGGTCGGTTTGCTTCGCGAACGCCCGACGGGTTCCAGGCTATTATTTGCGGGTAAGTATGACTACCGGGGCTACGCGGTACCGTCCAAGAAGTATTTGGTACGTATCCGTCAGTAACTGCGAGCGATTGCGGGGAATTCTCTCCGTTTCCGTTTACCAACACACACACACACACACACACACACACACAGGCACAGGCACACACTGAGAGCCCACCTGGCCCCAACAGACGCACGCCAGCGTCGCCGTGGCCCCACGCTAGCCGCCCTCCAGGGCCTGGCTGATGACATCCCACCGGCGTGGCTAAACGCCGCACGGGCCCACGCCGCACAGCTGGCGGGCCCCGGCCCCGCCCCGCCCCCCGCCCCCTCCACCCCCTCCGTCATCAGCACCATCATCATGCCGCGCATGGGATGGGTGCTACCAGGCACCGAGTCCGTCAAAATCCCCCTGGAGAAGCTGTCCGTCCGCATGGCCACAGCCCTACAGCTGGACAGTATCGCGACACGCCGTGCCGGACTCCACGAGGACTATGAGCGGGCGGCCCTTGGCCTGCCGCCCCGCTCAGAGGCGCGGCGTGAGGACCTGCCTGAAGACGCGGCAGCGGCGCTTGGCGCCTTTCGGGGCACCCTTGCGCGCCTGTGGCAGCGCGTCCGGTGGGAGCGGCGCCATTTCGAGACTTTGTGGCGGCTGGCCATCGACGCCGTGCCGCTGCCGGGCAACACTCACATGCCCACGGCTCGACGAGAGCCGTGCGGCTGTGGGCAGTATGGCCATGGCAGCGCCACAACGGGTCCAGCCGCCGCCACCCCGCCTGAGCCGCGGCAGCACCACTTCTGGGGCTGCGCGGTGGCAAAGGCGGTGGTGGCGCAGATCAACGCGCACACCCCGGGGCCCCAGCCCATCAGCCAAGCCCAGCTATGGCTAGTGCAGGCGCCCTCGGGCGTCCAGCAGTGCGTGTGGGATGTGGTGGCGATGGCGGCGCTTGCCGCCATAGAACACGGCCGGGTGCGGCTGCGCGGGATGACGCGCGCTGCAGCGGCCCAGGGAGACCAAGCGGCGGCAGCGGCGGCAGCACCCACCGAGGCAGCGGCGGCGGCAGCAGCGGGGGCGGATGCTGACCCAGATGAGGTCCCGCCCACACAGCTGACGCCGCCGCAGCCAGGCGTCAACCCCATCGAGCTTGCGTGCGCTCGCGCAGTCGCAGACTTTTGGTCGCGGCTGCTGCAGTTCGCGCAACTCGGTGTGCCCCGAAAGGGCTGGGAAGGAGTTGACGCCACCCACCCGATCCTAGCGGTGGTGGACGGGATGCTGCTCTGCGCGCTACCGCAAGCTATGGAGCTGGAGCTGGAGGAGTGACCGGGATCAGCCCTATCGAGTAGAGTGATCACCATAGCAATGAGCCGCGGACATAGCGGCTGAATCTAGGGACCAGCAGGGTTGAGAAGGGCTGGGAGGGTCAAGGGGAGTGTGCGCCAGGGTTTCGGGTCACGGGAGCTGAGGGTGGGTTGGGTGCCGGAGCACCCCGGGCGTTTTTCGGCCAAGACCGGCCTAGTAGTCAGACGCGTTTGTGGCTGCCCTTTGGCGTACTCTGCCCTGGCGTCGAATGCTGGTTAGGTTGTTGTCGAGGCTGTGAAAGGCTGCGGGGTCGCTGGACTCAGCCCCGTAGCCACCTGTCGCTGTGCTGTCGCGTGCGGTGTGACGTCTGTCCGGTGCGCGTGTTGCTGCGGTGTTGGCCCTTCAGCCTAGTGGTTGGTGAGCCCGCTGGGCCCTGCGTTGTTGTACCAGCAGTAACCCTTCTGAGGTTGCTGGCGTGGTCCAGGTTGGTTGGAGCGTCCCCCCGGTGGACTCCAGAGCTTGGTTGCGCTCTGGGCAGGGGTGACGCGTGATAGCGGCAGCGTGTGGCCTAAATGCCTCGCTGTCGCTGGCTGTCCCGAGTACTCGATCACGAGACTCGTCAGGCCGCCTGTAAACCCGTTGCTACACACACACACACACACACACACACACACACACACACACACACACACACACACACACACACACACACACACACACACCCTTGTGATCCCTAACACACACACACAGGCACAGACGGGGGTTACGCGATTTCGGGTAAGTAAAGCAGGTAGGCGGCTCAGGTAATTCCAGGTAAACCGGACGCGACGCTGCTTTGTCTTGATCGCATTGCGTGCACGTTGTTTGATTTGTTTGTTATCTCCTTGTGATCTCTAACACACAGGCACACAGGCAAGCCGGTGAGCCCCCAGACAGACATGTGGGAGGCAGACGGGTGCAAAAAAGAACAGCTGCGGGAAGTGGAATCGGCACTGGTGCAAGTGCGTCGCTGAGGGGCGCACGAGGCGCACGGCACACAAGGAGACGGTACCTTGCCAAGGTGTGTGTGTGGGGATGAGGCGGGACCACTGAGCCTCCCCCGCCCCCTACGCAGCTCCTGCGCCAACCCATGCCCACCAGCCGCCACGACTCCCCACCGCCTCCCCACCGCCATGCTCCCCATCCTTGCCCCGCCCCGCCCCGCCCCGTCCCGCCCCGCCCTGCCCGGCCCGGCCCGCTCACCGCCGCCACGCCCGCCCCCTCGCTGACCGCCCTCAGTGCGCAGGGGCTCTTGCCGCAGGCGCAGCGCACCACACGCGGCTGCTGCTTGGCGATGTCGCCGAAGCACGTCACGAAGCCGGTGAAGCGAGGGTGCTTCCAGTTGCTGCTCGCGTGTATGGGACGCAGGGGGGGAGGGAGGGGGCGTGTGGAAGGTTGTGTGTGTGTGGTGGGGCGTGTGGGAGGGGAGGCGTATGGGAGGGGGGGCGTGTCGGTCGGGAGGGGGGCCGGCGGTGGGGGGCAGGGGTACGTGGGGAGGGCATGTATGTGGTCGGGGGTGTGCGAGGGAGGCACAGGGTGTAGGCCTGCACTAGCACCTCCACACGTATGTGCGCTAAAGCCCCAGGCCAGCCAGCCGTTCACGCCTCTCGCGTCTTCCTGCCCTAGCCCTCAGCCTCTTCCTGCCCCAGCCCCAGCCGCCCAGCCCCAGCCGCCCAGCCCCAGCCCCCAGCCGCCCAGCCCCCAGCCGCCCAGCCCCAGCCCCGAGCCGCCCAGCCCCCAGCCCCAGCCCCCAGCCCCCAGCCCCCAGCCGCCCAGCCCCAGCCACCCAGCCCACTCACAGGTCTGCCTCCTTGCGCTGCGGCTGTTGCGTCTGCAGCTTGTCGGGTACGCCCACGAACATGCAGCCCGGGCCCGGCACCGGGTCGGTCGTGTTGTCGCAGGGCGCTGTGCGTGTGTGTGGGGGGGGGGGGTTGGGGTGGGTGGGATGGGGTGGGTGGGATCGGGGGGGGGGGGCAATAGCAGCCGGCAGCAGCAGCCGGCAGCAGCAGGGGGTTGTGCGGCGTGTGCTGGTGGGCCGGCCCACGTGCGCAGCCGCCCACGTGCTGGCGCTGAAGTTGCAACTACGTTATACCGTATGGTTGCAGCACCCGTAATAGCACACGGTGACTCATCAGCGCCGGCAGCGAGGCAGCCCCAGGTGTATGCGTGTGCATTTGGGGGCGTGGGGGGGAGGGGGGGTTGAAGGAGGGGGGGGGGCCGCGGGCCGCGGGCGCCCACGCCGTGGCCGCGTTCCGTACTGACAGCGCGCGTTCGCACGGCTGCAGCTCCGCTTAACCGACCGGCCCGGGACTTGCTACTTTACTTTTGGCGAGGACACAGCAGGTTGCGCTTCGTAGCAGTGTAGGGGGCTGCGCTGCCGCTGCTGCCCCGCTGCCGCCGCGAGGAGCACTCAACGCAGTCGGACAAGCACAGGTTTCTTTACCGTCAAAGCGACCGTATCACCCGTTTGGTACGGCCCGCGCCTGCCGACACGGCCCCCGCGCATCACACGCTGGCCTCCGCGCAGCGTCCGGCCTACAGCTACAATGCGCATGCGTGGCCCCCACGCTCAAAGCACGGTTGCCTTCCGGGCTGTCCTCTGAAACGTTGCCCGGGCCGGGGCCGGGGCCTGAGCAGCGCGCGCTCACCTAGGCAGACGAGGTCCGGGTGGTGCGGCACATACCAGAGCTGCGACGCCGCCATCTTAATATAAATGCTTTTATTAGAATAGTGGGTTGCTTTAAGACAAGCTTGGGCTCTCTCAAACGTAGGGCGCGGAGAGGGAAGCAGAAGGGCTTGCCGACTTTGGCGTGCGCGGCGCCGGCTCCTATGTACTCTCTTAAATTAATTCTTGTTGTCTGGGTATATGCATAATATGAGCAAACGCGCTGCCTTTCAGCACGTCTAAACAACTCGGTAGAATTGACCGCCGCCCCATTGCGCGAGAAAACTCCAAGCCTATCGCCCAAGCGTGCTGACGCTCTGGTATCATGCTGAAAAGGAATCCTTTAACTGTTCACATCGGCGAGGGAAGGACGCGAACCGATATTGGCCCAAGGGTCTTTGCGCCGGTCGCTGGCCCTGGCTGGCCCAATTGCGCAAGGCTCGCTGCAATTTGCAAGAGACATACAGGTACCCAGTAATACACTTGGTGGGCCCTGGGTTCACGAGCCTTGTCAGCCTAGGTCGGGTGGGAACGGGTGGGAGTGCAAGCACACAAGCCTGTATTCGGCTGGCTCTGTGCAGCATACGTTGCACATTACAGCTCATCTAAGTGGCTGTAGATGCTCTAGCAAACTTTGGATGAAGGGGGAAACAAGCAGGCCCGGCGGGGCTGTGCTGGGTTTGTGCCCGTGGACCGTGCTTCGTCAAGTTGGCAATGCGTTGAGTCCCAGCCGGCGCCACGCACATGTCCTTGCTGACCCGCTCCCAGACTTTATTTCACTACCACCCACGGCCTCGCTGGTCCACCGATTCAAGAATGTTTTGAGGGGCAGTCCGGCAACCAACTTTGCCGAAACTTTGCCTTAGTCGCCGGCCGGGCCCCCACGTTCTAATTTTCGCTCGCTTGTGCAGCGTAAATAACATAGATACAAAACCGCACATACTTACAGCACCACCATGTCGAGGCGGGGCGGCGCTGCAAAGGTACAAATCGAGCCCGGAGCTGGGCGCTCGCAAAGTCTTCCCGTTACAGCTGTTCCATATGCGCACATATCAACCTTGTAAACCGGCAGATGTTTACTGACTCGTCTTTGTCTCGCGCCCACAGGCCAAGGCTGCCGTCGGCCACGACCTCGCCGAGGTGCCGGTGCTGGACGTGTCCGACATCACGCCAGAGCAGTTCTGGGCCGAGCACGTGGCCCCTCGCAAGCCGGTGGGGCTCTGGCGTGCGTGGCTGTGGGCTTGCAGGCGCTGGGGTGGGGCAGAAGGGGGTGGGGCAGAAGGGGGTGGGGAAGGGCGCGCAGGGAGATCGTGGCGGGTGGGGTGGAGGGGGGTGCGAAAGAGTGTTTGGGGCTGGAAGCGACTGGCACCTGATGGAAGGCGGCGACGCGCCGGATGCACGTGCACCTTCCCCCAGCTGCACCCGCGCAACCGCGCTAGCGGCTTCACACGCACCATCGCCCGGTACCGCTCTGCCTTCGTGGGCGCCAGCGCTGCCCCTCCGCATCCTGCCGAGATACCCTGGCGCTGCCCACTCCCCGCACTGCTCCCACCGCTCCTCCCTGAACTTTCCCTGACCCTTCCCTAACCACCCCCCAAACCTGCTGCTCTCAAGCCACCCGCTGCCCCCCTTTACTTTGGGCTGGTAACCACAACCCCCCCCCTGGTCGTTTCACTTCTGGTTTCTGGAATGAACTCCCCCACCACCACCAGCACCACCTGCTGCCCTTCAAACCACCCGCGCTCAACCACACACACACACACACACACACACACACACACACACACACACACACACACACACACACACACACACACACACACACACACACACACATGTCTCTTCGCACGCACAAGTCTTTCATGGTACTCTCCCTTGTTTTCTCTAACACACACACACACACACACACACACACATCCCCCCACATTTGCGTGGCCGCCAACTGCCGTGTCTAGATGCACTCTGGCGGCGTCACCGTGGAGCGGGGAGCGGGGGGTCAGCCCCCGCCAGCCCACGGTGTCGTGCATACCCCCACACACAGCCCGGATCAGCCCGTGCTGCCGCCTCTTCCTGCCGCTTGCACCCCATGCACCTCATGCCGATCTGGCCCGGTCGTCTTCTGCCTGCCCGCCGTTACACTCACCCTCTTTCCCGAATCGCGTGACCCCATCTAATATAGCTTCTATGGGTTTAGGTTCATAGTTTTTTCGTATGCCGTGCGTTCACTTGCCATCACTGACCGACCTCGGTGCTGCCTCTTGCCTTGCCTTTCGCGCCCTGCTCGTAGGTGAGATCGGTGGTTCTGGACGTCTCTACGGGTTTGGTTGGGTGGTTTGGGCCGGGTTGGGACGGATCGGGCAAATTTCTAGGCGCATACACGGTGCATTGGGACAGCAACGCCGGGGCGAGGGCCGTAGCCCCACCCGGTGGGGAGGGGTCACGCGATTCGGGTAAGTATGTGGAGCTGCTTCGGCCCGATGACGCGGTAACGAGGTAACACGCGCAGCGAACGACGATCGATGGCGCGCCGTTGCCTATGCATGCTGCACGCACGGTGTCGACCCTTCCTCCTTGTGCTTTTCTAACACATCCCCCCCCCCCACACACACGCGCAGGCGCTCATCCGCGGCCACCCCACCGACCTGTCCTGGCGGGCCACGGGCCTGTGGACCGATGAGTACCTGGCGGCCAAGGCGGTGAGTGCGTGGGTGGGTGGGTGGGTGGGTGAACAGGGTGGGTGGGTGGGCTAGGGGTTGGGTGCTGGAGGCTGGGGGTAAGCCATTCCACGAGGGATCCAGCAGTCCAGCCCTGAACACTCACTCTAAAGATGGGGGGGGGGGGTTGTGGTTACCAGCCCAAACTAAACCAAACCCAATGCATAAGAGCGAGGAGGTGAGCGTGGCCTAATATGGGCGAAGGATGAGGAGAAAACTCGCTCCCGCGATGGGGGGTAAAACCCCCAGGCAGCTCACAAGTCACAACAGAACCCGAAGCAGCCGACCCCTAAGGCAGAAGCGCGGGCCACGGGCGAGAGGGTGGGCACGGGCGGAGGGCTGAGTGCACACATGTCGCCACTGCACACGCCATTGCACACACACACACACACACACGCATGTCGTCATGGCTCACACACACACACACACACACACACATGCTGCACGCACGGTGTCGACCCTTCCTCTCCTTGTGCTTTCTAACACACACACACACACACGCACGCATGTCGCCACTGCACACACAGGGCTCCGCGCCGCTGCTGGTGGAGGTGCGGGGCGGCCCGGCCGAGGGCTACGGCCGCGGCGTGCGGCGGCGCATGACCTTTGCCGAGCTGCTGACGCGGCTGGCGGCGGGAGACACCAACCACTACCTGACCGCGCAGCAGGTGTACGGCAATACATACGGCTTTTCTGTTTGGAGTGGGGAAGGGAAAAGAGGGGGGGCAGGGAAGGGTGACTGGCTGTGGGCGTGCTGGGCGTGTGTGTTTGGGGGGGGGGGCGGTTCAGGGAAAGGCAGGACAGGCAGGACAGTGGGGGAGGGGTGCTCTGTTACACGCCAATGCCGCGTCTAGCTGCCCCCCTCCTCCTCCTCCTCCTCCTGCCCTGACCGCTGCCGCCACACATCTCAAACAAGCCATCCTCTACTCGTGCCTCCCCATACCCAAATCCCTAATGGGCTGGAAACAACAGTCCTCCCCTCCCTGGCCCCGCTCCCCACACCCCCTCCCGCACGAACCCTGTCCACACCTCCACCTCCTTACGAGCCATACCCGGGACTTCCTCCCCTCCCCCTCCCCCTCGTCATTAGTTAAACATGCACGGCACCCCCTCCCCGCTCCCCCTCCCCGCTCGCCCTCCCCTGCTCTTGCGTTGCACTGCAGGTGCCGGTGGCGCCCGACGGCCACCCGGCGCTGCTGGCGGAGCCGCTGCTGAGCCTGGCGGCGGGCGGCGGCGGCGGCGGCGGCAGTGGCGGCGGCGGCGGCGACTTCCCCGCGGTCCCCGGGCTGATGGGCCACCTTGTGCCACAGTCCATCAACATGTGGATGGGCGCGGCGCCGGAGGGTGAGGGTGGGGGGGTGGGTGGGTGGGTGGGTGGAGGTTTGAGGGTGAGGGAGTGAGGGAGTGAGGGTGTGGGTGTTTCAGGTCGGCTGAGGGGGTTGGGTTGATCTGCTGACGCGGGATGGATGCTTGTGAGGGAAGGGACAGTGGGACAGTGGGGCGCTGCCACTGCCATTGCCACTGCCACTGCCGCTGCCACTGCGATGAGGGCAGCCCCATTTAGTTTGGTTTGGTTTGGCGTAGCTTGGGCTGGTAATTACAACCCCTCCCCAGACAATCTGGCGGCACCTATTCGGTGGCTGGCTTGGAGACGCGGGAGGCAGCGGGATGGCTGTAGCAAATGGATTGATTACCACCGCCCGCAGCCATGCTTCACCCACACCTGCCCGGTCACCGCCACATCCACACCAGCCCCCTTTCCGCTTCCCTCTCCTCCTGCATCAAACCACACTCTCTCCCCACACTCCCTCCCACCCACCCTTCCTCTTCCCCATCTTCGCTACATATCCTTGCAACCGCCCCCTTCCCTGGAATGAACTACCCCCACCCTGGAATGAACCACCCCACCCCCCACTCACACCCCACACACCCACACACACATCCCACACCCACCCACACCCCACAACCCCCAACCCCTCCCCCACCCCAGGCTCCAGCTCCGGCCTGCACCACGACTTCCACGACAACCTGTACGTGCTGCTGCGAGGCACCAAGCGCTTCAGGCTGTTCCCGCCGTCCGCCGCGCCGCACATGTACACCGTGGGCCGCCTGGCCAGGGTGTACGGCAACGGCCGCGTCGTGTACGAGGGGCAGGTGAGGGCGTGTGCGTGTGTGTTAGGGATCACAAGGGAGAGTACTATGAAGGACTTGTGCGTGCGAAGGGACAGGTAGGGGCATGAGTGTGTGTGTTTGTGTGTGTGCGTGTGCGTGTGTGTTTTAGGAAGCACGAGGAAGGGAACAAACGCAGACCGTGTGTGCAAATGCTTGAGCGGTCGGATGTGTGTGTGTGTGTGTGTGTGTGTGTGCGCGCGTACGTGTGCGTGTTTGAGATCACAAGGGAGAGAACGTATGCAACACCGTGTGTGCCTGTGTGGGGTGGGTGGGGGAGCAACGTGAATGATTGGCGCCCTGGGTCTGTCGTGCCTACTCCTTTGGGGTCACGTGGCTCACTGGTGGGCCCAATCCGTGACTTATTGCCCCACACTGCCACCCCAGCCACGGCCAATCCCCTCTCTCCGCCCCCACCGCCGCAACGCCTCTCCTTGACCGCCTTCTCCCTCATCGCACCCATACACGCGCCCTCCACACGCGCCCTCCACACACCCCACGCACGTCCCCTAACTCCGCACCTCATACCACCTGGCCGCCGCCCCACCTGCCGCCGCCCCACCTGCCGCCGCCCCACCCACCACCCGCCACCCCCCACCCGCCACCCGCCGCACCTCGCCTCACCTCACCCCCCACCCACCACCCGCCACCCCCCACCCGCCGCACCTCACCTCACCTCACCCGCCACCCACCACCCCCCACCCACCACCCGCCACCCACCACCTGTCACCCACCACCCGCCACCTCACCACCCGCCAGGGCGACATCGCGCCGGACGGCACCAACGCCACCGAGGTCGCCCACTGGCGGCGGCGCCGCGCGGCGGAGGCGGCGCTGGCGGCGGCGGAGGCGGCGGTGAAGCGCGGCGACCAGGTGCTACCGGCGTGTGCAGCGGCCGCTGTGGTGCGGTCATGTGGTGTGGTGCGGTCATGTGGTGTGGTGCGGTGTAGTTTGGTGTGATGTGGTGTGTTCCCTACCTCGTGTGTTCTAACTCACACAAACCAACACGCACACACCCATACACACACACAAACACACGCCCAACCCGGACAGGGCGCCCGTGACGCGCTGGCGGCGGCGGAGGTGGCGCTGGAGGAGGCGCTGGATGCGGAGCTGGAGGACGCGGGCGGCGGCGGCGGAGAGGACACGGACGACTGGGAGGACATGTGGGGCACATGGGGGGGCGGGGGCGGGGGGCGGGGGGCCGGGGAAGGGAGGCACGGTGCTGGTCGTGAGCCTATCCCGTTTTGGGAAGAGGTTCGGGGCAAACTGCACTGCAAGCGGACGCAGCTGCAGCCGCCCACACAAACCGCCGTTCATTCTGTTGTTGCTGTTGCAGGCGCGATGACTTTGAAGAGGAGGACGACGACGATGATAGCGAGGAGGATGCGGAGGAGGAGCAGCAGAGGCAAATGCAGACGCGGAAGCAGCAGCTCGGAGGGAAGGGCAAGACTGGCAAGGGCAAGGGCAAGGGCAAGACTGGCAACGGCGGCGCTGACGGCGGCGCTGACGGCGGCGCTGACGGCGGCGGCGAGCTGATTGTGGAGCCCGACAGCTCCACGCCGCCCAGCTTCTGCCGCGTGCCGCTGGGAGACCCGGGTGAGCGTGCCCGAGTGCGAATGACATGAGAGGGAAAATGGGTGCGAGGGGTGAGATGTTGTGTGTATGTGGTAAGGGTAAAGCTAGTTGGGGCCGCCAATCAACCATGGGCCCAAAGCCCCAACTAACCGGGAGCTCACCGGAAATAAAACGCACACGCAAACGCACAAGTCTTTCATTTGCTCTTTCCCTTCTGAACTCTAACACACATGCGCACGACAGGCGTGAGCGACGCTCGCATAGCCGCCCAGTTTCCGCGCTTCCCCGGCCGGGCGGCGGCGCTGGAGGCGGTGGTGGAGGCGGGCGACATGCTGTACTTGCCCGCGGGTAAGAGTGAGCGAGTGAGCGAGTGGGCGAGAGCCTCGAGCGAGCGGGGCCTGCAGGACCGGGCGGCTGGGTGGGTGCCTGGGGCTGGGTGAGGGGCCCGGCAGGGCAGGGCTCCATTACCCAAGACGGCCGCTGTCTTCTGTACGGATCAAACTCTCACGTCCTTCGCGCATCCCAAAACCCTGTGCCGTTGTGTGTGTGTGTGTGGCGGTCCTGTCTGGTCTGGTCTGGCGATCTGGCGGTGCAAAGGCTGGTTCCACGAGGTCACCTCGTACGGCGCCGCCGGCCCCGCCGCCTCCAACGGTGAAACCGCCAACGGCCAGACCAACGGTAACGGTAACGGCAGCGGCACCGGCGGCGGCCACCTGGCGTTCAACTACTGGTTCCACCCGCCTGACCGCCTGGATCCGAGCCGTGGATCCAGCGGCGGCTTCGCGCGCCCCTACCGCTCCGATTACTGGTGCGGCGGTTGGGTGTGTGGTGGGCCGCATAACCCTGTGCCATGCCATGCCATGCCACGCAATTTGCCAGCTTGTTATCTAGTCCCTGATTGACATAGCATGTCCTAAACGTTCCTAACCGGGTATCTTAACTTCATGGTTTGATGTGGCATGCGGGCGGTGTTGTGGCGTTTGTGCCTGTTTGTGTGCAGGCCCGCGTTGTGGCGGGCGCGGTGTGCGGCGGGCCTGCCTGGCGGCATGGACCCGGGGCCGGGCGCGCAGCCGCCCCCGCCGGCGGAGGGGCCGGGTGAGCAGGGGGGAGGAGGGGACATGTGTGCGCGCGCGTGGTTGTTTGTGAGCGGCCATGGTCGTCTGCGTGCGTGTGTGCGGATAGTCATGGATGGGTGTGCGGTGTGTGCGTTAGCAGGTGGGTGGGTGGGGTGGTGGGTGGGCGGGTCGTCTTGTGCGGCTGCGTGTCGTGGCTGTCCACTCGTCAAGCCTGCCGCCCTGCTGCCCTGCTGCCGCCCTGCCGCGCTGCCGCCCTGCCGCCGCCCTGCCGCCGCCAGCAGGCTCCGACTTTGACCCGGACGCTGACAACCCGGACAACCCGCACCACACCTGGCACAAGGACGCGCGGCCCGGGCCGCCCGCGCTGCTGCTGGCGCACCACCTCCACCACCACCACCACCACCACCACGACCAGGAGGGCCAGCAGGAGGCAGAGGCAGATGGGGACGAGGACGGGGACGAAGACGAGGAGATGGCGGACGGGGAGGACTCAGCCGACCTAGCGGAGGAGGACGAGGAGGAGGCGGGCAAGGCAGAGGCGGACGGGGACCTCGACCCGCCGCGCCGAGGCCGGCAGCAGCAGCAGCAGCCAGCGGGGGCGGGGGTGGGTGGCAGCTCCAGCAGCAGCAGCAGCAGCAGCGGCGGCGGCGGCGGCGGCCCGCCCCGCAGTCGGGTGCAGGCGGTGAAGGACCTGCTGGCGGCCGTTGCGGCGGCGCGCGCCGCCGGGGCAGCGGGAACAGCAGGGGCCGCGGCCGGGGCCGGGGCAGCGGGAGCAGCAGGGGCAGCGGGAGAGTCAGGGCTGCCAGAGGGCATGACGGAGGAGGTGAGGCGGGCGTGTGTGTGTGTGTGTGTGTGTGTGTGTGTGTGTTTGTGTGTGTGTGTAGCGGAGGGCGTTCGAGGCGGCCGAGCGGCCGAGCAGATGGTGGGCTGCTGCCGGCACCCATCGGTCACACCCTGCTCGACCTACCACTCGACCTGCCTCTCCACTCCACGGCGCAGCGCTGCACTGCACTGCACCGTGTGATACCCACCCATCACCCTCCTGCCCCCGCCCCCGCCCACATGGTTGCATGGTCGCTTTGCTTTCTGGAATGAACTACCCCCCCTCTTTAGCCACCTGGGCTCGTGCGTGCATAGCTCACACTGTTTGTTCCCCTCTTCCTTCCGCCGCCGCGCCCCGGCCCCTTCACTGTGCCTTGCCCTTTCGAACCCTGTTTTCCCTTTTTCACATGTCGCCCTTCTGGCCCGGCGCTGTCGCCTGGCGTCGGGACTACTTTCCTGACCGCCAGGTAAGTTGTGGTTTTGTCTTACGCCTGCGCGCGCCTGTCTGCGTCCGGCCGCCGAGCTCGGGTGGCAATTTTAGTCACCGGCACCAGCACCAAGCCCTCGTCACCTTCAACCTACTGAGTATTGCCTCTGTCGCACTTGCTTGACCTGTTCAGTTTGGTTTGGCTTAGCTTGGGCTGGTATTTACACCCCCCCACACACATGCACACACACACGCAATCCGAACGCGGCGCACTGTTTGCTTGTCGCATGACGCACGCACAGTGTCGACCATTTCCCTTGTGCTTTCCTAACACACACGCACAGGACTACCGCGTGCTGCTGCAGCTGGACGAGGCGCAGCGGCGGCAGCAGGCCATGCAGGTAGGTAGGGGACACAGGAGGCAGAGCAGCGGGGGGTTGTGTGTGGTTACCAGCCCAAACTAAACTAATCTAAAGGGGGGGGGGGTAGTTCATTCCAACCCAAGCAAATTACCAAGACCCTGGGGGCGGAGCCGGAGCAGGAGCAAGAGCTGGAGCAGGAGCTGGAGCAGGGGAGGGGCAGCGGTGGGCAGCTCGTTGGTTGATTGGTGGAGGGGTTAGAATCGAGTCATGCAGGAGCTTTCCTGCTCCTGATTGGCACTGTTCTGTGTTATGCTCCTTAGGGGGCTTTCACACGTGGGAAGCCGACTACTGGGGTCAAGTCGGCTTTGGGGCCGGGTCCCTTTCACATGCACGCAGGCAGCGAAGCCGACTCGTTTAGCAGGGCCGGTAGTTATGCATATCAGATCATGTACGGTATCCTAATTGAGTGGATTTCAGGCGACCGCGTGCTCCTTTCCGCGTTACTAAACACCGTGGTGCGCAAGAGAGCGAGCATACGCTGCAGGCAATCGCACATCTATAACTTCATATCATAAATATTACAAGGCAGGGACCGCCGAACACAGAATGACAAGTTATGGGCGAAGCCGACTTGCGAAGCCGAGTCGCGAATCCGACTTCGAAGCCAAATCGGGGGGGGGACCCCCCGGCTTCGCGAGTTGGCTTCGAGGCCGGCTTCGGGGTCGGTTTTGACCTGGCTTCGGGGTCGAAGCCGGCTTCGGATATCACGTGTGAAACCCCCCTTACGTGCTGTATGCTGTGACGATTTGCAACCATCTCAAATAATGTGCACACGCAGGCCATGCAAGCCTTTTTTGAGAGGCAGATGAAGCTGCGGCAGCTGCAGCGCCTGCGCGCGCGCCTGCCGCCCGGCCGCCGGCACCACCCGGTGGTGCACGTGCCCAAGGCGGTGCGCCGCTGGCGGCCCGCGCAGCCGTTTGGCGGCCGGCGGGGAGCTCCAGTGCCGGCTGGCACCGGAGGGAGCGGCAACGGCGCGCACGCGGCGGCTGGGGCTGCTGCAGGCGCGGGGGCGGGGGCGGGGGCACAGCAGCAGCAGCAGCAGCAGCAGGACCATAAGGGGAAGACGCCGCCGGCGGCACGTGGCGTGCGGGTGGCAGGTGGGGTGCGGAAGGCCGCCGGCCGTCGGTGATCACTTCTGGTTTGCTGGTGCGCGAGCGGGGTTGTATATGGCGAGGGTGGTGACTATAGTAGCGAGCAAGAAGGCGCGCGTCTGTTTTATCGGGGCGATATCGGGTGCAGTATTACACGACGTGGCGTGTATCGGATCCGGATGGTACGAGCAGTGGTTGATGGGTGCCTGTTGCCACTAGAGTTCAAAGCGGTTTTGCGTTTCAGAAAGTCAGGAACAGGGTAGAAGTGTGTTACTGTCACTCCTTGTAGCATTGCATTATTGAAGATGAGCGCATGCAACCTGTAAAGACCGGTTGACCGTCAGGTTAACACTGCAATGGCCGTGTCGAGTAGCCCGTCGGCGGGGAGCTCGTGGCGCCTGCTGGTTCTGTGTGTCAATCTTGCAGCAGTTCGAGGTGCGTTACCGTGGGCGTCGCGGCCCGACTCCGCCAGGCAAAATTGTCAAAACTAGAACTTATGGGGTTCTCCCTGTCCTTCAGGCGCCATCGACACCTCGTCTCTTGTTCCCCTTAATGTGGTTATCTACGGTGGGTCAGCTCGGGCCAATGCTGCGGAACTTCAGCCACCTGACGCAGACTCAGCTGCGCTCAATTTCGCAGCTCCTTGTTGGCCGATAGTCTGAAGCGCCACACTATAAACCGGTGGTAATTCTGGACCCAAGTGCAAATGTGCTTCTGGACCAGAACAGCACTGCGACCGCATATGATACACCCGAGAATGCCCACAGCCCAGTTCCCCTTTCAAAGGCGCGGATCCCCTTGCGCTGCGTGATTCCTGACAGGTCAATTAAATGTTTATATCGCCCACCCTTCCGGCCTGCTGGACGCGGGCCTGCCGCGGACCAGCCCCCGAACCGCACCCCCTCCGCGGGGTGCCAGTGCTGGCCAACGGGCACCGCCGCTGCCTCCAGTCTCGGTCGAGGATCCATCGCCGCCGCCCGCCCAAGCGCCTAGGGGGAGCGGCCTCAGCTCGCCGCCCCCGCGCCGGCGGTCGCCGCCGCCGCGGCGCCTGCTAGCTCCCCCGCTGGGGAACGCCCGGCATAGAGAGCTGCTGGCAGCTGAGGAGCCGGAGCCGGGGGCGCCCAGCTATGCGGTCGCTGCGCGGCTGCTGGAGTCGGTCAACGCGACGCACTCGCTCGCAGTCAGCGTTGACCTGGGGGAGCAGGGGAAGTACCTGGTGAGCGTCATTACCTGATGACAGGGATGGGAAGGAAAAGAATGGGGCGGGGCGGGGGGGGGGCTCCCGGGAAGAAAGACGGAGGGGACGAGGGGACGTGGTGCTTGAGAAGGGTCCGTGTCACGCCGCATGACTGGCAGTCCGCTGTGCGTACGGCGTGCCGTGTCCTCCTGCTCTGCCCGTCACATCGACAGCCCGCAGCCACCACCTCCCATCTGTGTCCTGCCCACCCCACCCCCACCCCACACGGGGGGCACGCCATTCTGGCAGGGGGGGCCAAACGGCATGCGCTGGGAAGCAAGGTCTTCACCCTGTGCCTCTCCACACACCCACCCTGTGGGCTGGTAACCACAACACCCCCACCCTGTGCCTCTCCACCCCCCACCCCCACCCCCACCCGACCGCCGCACACACACGCACACACAGGTGACTGGCAGCTGGCTACAGGTGCCCGCCACCTTCTACCTCAACCCGGCCGTGGCGGCGCAGCTGGGGCTGGGGCCGGCAGGTGGGGCCTGCGAGTGCTGGTGGGGGTGGGGGTGGGGGTGGGGTGGGGGAGGGGCCTTCAGGGAGGGGGCTGGCGAGGGCTTTGTGAAGGGGCTGAGGGAGCGGGGCTGTGTTGCACATGTGCCGTACATGCACATGCAGCTGTCAGCGGCGGCGCGGCGCGGCGCGGCGCGGTGCGTGCCTTGGCACCTGGGGCGACAGGGCTGCGCCTGAAGCGTGTCGCCGCCCCGTGCGACGCAGTTGAGACGTGTGTGGGACCGCTATGCTGTGTGTGCAGACCCGAGCAGCGGCAGCAGCGCCAGTCCGCCGCCGCCGCCGCTGTCGCCGGCGGAGGCCGAGCAGGTCGCGGCGGCGCTGGCCGCGGTCAACAACACGGCCGAGCGGCGGCCCTTGGGCGACCTGGCAGCCCAAGGGCTGCTGCGGCTGCTGGACGGCCTCAGCGTGGCGGAGCGGCGGGCGCGGCCCTTCAACAGCCAGCCGGCGGCCTGGCCGGCGACGGGCTTGCCGAGCGCGGTGGCCAGCGGGCCGGTCAGGGAGGTGGTCCGCGTGGAACCAAAGCAGGGTACGTGTCGTGTGTAATACGGCACGCCGCACCGCCACACCACACTGTGCGACAGCAAGGACCGCACCTAACGGGCTTGCACATGACGCGCCGACAGCGTGGGGCAGCAGTCCCGAACCCGGTTTGGTTGTGCGTGCACGCGTCTTTGCCGCGTGTGTACCGTACGTTGCAGCTGCGGCACGCCTGCCCTCGCGGCTTTGCCCTCGCGTGGCCGCGCCGTCCGCTGGTCCCCCTCCCCACGCATGCATCACTGCCGCCACCGCTTCTGCTCCTACCACCTCACAGAGACGTGGGGCCCGGAGCTGGGTCGACCGCTGGAGGTGTCGGCGCTGGTCTTCACCTTCCAGGGCCTTGGCGCGGGCTGCGGCCTGGCGCCACTGAGCATGGATGCCGTGCGGGCGGCGCTGACGGGCTCGGCGGCCGCCTCGTTGCGGAGCGCGGTTCAGGTGGGTGGGCGGGTGGGTGGGGGGCGTGGGTGGGTGGGGGCGTGGGTGGGTGGGGGCGGGGTGGGGGCGGAGGGGTGAGTGGGTGGGTGGGTGGGTGGAGGCCGGGACGGGTTTGGAAGCGGGCCGGGGTGTGGTGGATGGATGCGGTGGGGGTGCGGCAGGGGACCTTCAAGAGGTGGAGAGGGAGCAGGTGGCGCTGTTAAGCGGGAGGGCATGCTGCTGTGCCGCAGCTTCTGACGCTACTGAGCGGCTGGTCCCTAAGCATCAAAAATTTAGAATCAGCATCAGCCACACGCATGCGCCTGCTCTGGCCTGAACCCTACACCCACAACCACCGCAACCACCACAGACGTGCTCGCACGACACGTACCGCCTGCTTGGCGAGCCGCCCGCCACCGGCAGTAGCAGCAGCAGCAGCAGCAGCAGCAACGACGCCGCAGCGGCAGTAGCAGCCGGCAGCCAGGTCCTGGGGCCCGTGCCGCTGGGCAGCGCCGGCTCCGGCGCCGCCGCCCCCTGCTCGGGCCGCACTGCCGCCTCGGGCGCGGATTACGACCTGGCCAGCGGGTGCGGTCAGCCGGAGGCGGAGGCGCTGGCGGAGGCGGCGCTGGGCTGGCTGCAGGCCGCGCGGCCCGACGTGGCGGCGGCGCTGCGGGCCGGGGCCTACAAGCGCGTGCTGCTGCTGGCGGCCCCGGCCGCCTGCTTCGCCGGCAGCGGCAGTAGCAGCGGCGGTGGCGGTGGCGATGGTGGCAGTAGCTCGCGGGCGCAGGCGTTCCACGGGCTTGTGTCGGCCGGGTGTCCGCGTGAGTGGATGTGTGTGTGGGGGGGGGGGGTCGGAAGGGTGCGAGGATTTGCAGGCGCGTGGCTCATGGGCTTTCGGCGGGGGCCGAGGGCGGGCCGAGGGAGGGCTGCAGCGGCACTGCATGGACCTGCGGCTGGCTGGCTGGCTGGCTGGCTGGTTGCCTGTTGCCTGTTGCCGCCTTCCTGGCCGCATCGCGCCTGCCCACACTGTCACCCCACCCCGACCCTCTTACCCCAGGCGGCGGCCCCTGCACTTCCTGGCTGTTCGTGCCGCCCGGCAGCGACGCCCCAGACCCAGTGAGTGACTGGGCGTGTGCCCTTCTGTGTGTGTGGGGTGTATGACTATGTGCTTGCGCGCGCGCGAGAGAGAGAGGGAGCTGCTTAGGGTGGCAGTCCATGGGGTGGGGTGGGGTTGGGGGGGTGAAGTACGGCAGCAGCAAGGAACACACTTGTGCGGTTTCGCGGCTTGCTAGCTGTGTTGCCAACTGCAGACCTCGCACCAAGGCCGTGCGGCCTCTCCTGCTCCCACACTGTCTGTCCGCCTGCCCACCTACCTGCCGGCTTGCCTCGTGCCTACCCCGCCACTACCCCGCCCCTACTCCCGCCCCTACTCCCGCTCCCAGGCCCAGCTGCTGCACGCGCTGGGACACAACGAGGGCGCTCCCCACGCCGCCGGGTGAGGGAGCGGTGCCTTCATGCCAGGCCTAGTCCAGTCCCAATCTCAGCCCGGTCCGACCCAGTCCAACCCAGTGGTCTTAAGGTTCCATGGGCCCCCAGCGGCCTCCTAGCGTGGGCCCGCCCCTCGGGTGGGGCACGTGCGAGCCGCCAGCCAGCACTATCAATGCGGGCTCTGGAATGTGGCCCTGTGTGCGGCTGTGTGCCCCACTACCGTGGCCCCATCATGCAACCTGAAAGCCCCTTACCCAGCACCACCACCACCACTCAACCTTCCCTCCACCTGCGCCTGTCAACCCGCCCCGCCCACTCCCCACCCCCCTTCATTAATTTAACATGCATGGAACCCCCACCCCCACCCCCCCCCACACACAGGCTGCTGGTCGACGGCTCCACCGAGTTGGCGGCGGCGGCAGACCCCACCGACCCCATGGGCTCGGCCGGGCCCGGCATGTGCTTCGCCGCGCCCAATGTGAGTCCAGTCCCCCAGCAGCCTCAGGCGCTTGAGGACAGACCAGCACCCGCGCACACACGCAACACCTGCCGCACGTCTGACCCTGCCCTCCCCTTTCCACCGCTCACCCCCGCCCCACCCTCCTGTCCCCGCCCTCCCGCCCGCTGACCCCCCCTGCACCGCCCCCCCCCACCTCAGGCCTACAAGCTGGGCTGGGCCACGCCGGTGCCGCTGCCGGTGCTTGACCCCTTCACGGGCGCCGTCGGCACCGGCCGCGGCGACCTGCCGCTCGCGGAGCTGCCCGCGGGTGCGTTGCGGGGGCGTGTGGGCGGTGGGCGGGGGCGTGCGGAGGCGTGCAGGGTGCGGGGGAGGGGGGGGGCAGTTCATTCCAGAAACCAAAGCGACCATGCGGGGCGTGCAGTGCTACTGCACGGTCCTGCAGCAGCAGTGTCGCGTGTCACTGTACGTCGTGTGTGCATGACACGCCACCATGCATGCAGCCATGTCGTACTGGTCGCAGCCTCCTGCCGATTGCCCAATACGCCCCATACACCCCATACGCCCCATACACCCCATACACCCCGTGCTGATGCGCCCCTCACATCTATCCCCTCCTCTGCCCTGCACGCGTGCGTCCCCCCCCCCCCCCGCCTTTGAGCAACCACAACACGCCGAATGCAATCTTCCAATCAACCGACCCTGCACCCGCACCTGCACCCTGCTGCTGCCGACCCTGCTGCTGCCACACCTGCTGCCGCACCTGCACCCGCACCTGCTCCCTGCTGCACCCGCACCTGCGCCTGCTGCCAGGCGTGTTCACGGAGTTCCAGCTCCCGGCCATGGCGCTGTCGCGCAGCAGCCTGCTGCGCCTGGTGGTGGAGCAGGCCGGGCTGCCGCCGGGCGCGGGCCGCCCCGGCGGGCTGGGCTGGCAGCGCGCGCTGTTCCTGTCGTACCGCGTACGGCAGGCGGCGGCGGCGGAAGGCGGTGATGCGTCCGGAGGCGGCGGGTACGACAGCGGCCTGCCGGAGCAGTACGACATGCGCGTTTGGTGAGCGCCGTACTGCGAGGTGCATGTCGTGTCGCACCGCCCTTGGCGGTGGCTCGGACGGGGCTGCTGGGGTAACTAGGTCAAGTAGCGGAACTCGCTGCGTGCCCTTCCTTTTGTATACTGTCGCCACACCTCTGCACGGGCCCCCGTGCTCGTTGGTCTTACTGCTGCCTGCTGCCTGCCTCACCTGCTGCCTGGTCACTGCCTGCCTCACCTGCTGCCTGGCTGCCTGCCTCACCTGCTGCCTGCTGCCTTGGTCCTCCTCCTCCTCCTCCTCCTCCTCCTCCTCCTCCTCCTCCTCCTCCTCCTCCTCCTCCTCCTCCTCCTCCTCCTCCTCCTCCTCCTCCTCCTCCTCCTCCTCCTCCTCCTCCTCCTCCTCCTCCTCCTCCTCCTCCTCCTCCTCCTCCTCCTCCTCCTCCTCCTCCTCCTCCTCCTCCTCCTCCTCCTCCTCCTCCTCCTCCTCCTCCTCCTCCTCCTCCTCCTCCTCCTCCTCCTCCTCCTCCTCCTCCTCCTCCTCCTCCTCCTCCTCCTCCTCCTCCTCCTCCTCCTCCTCCTCCTCCTCCTCCTCCTCCTCCTCCTCCTCCTCCTCCTCCTCCTCCTCGTCCTCCTCCCCGCCGCGGGCCACGTCCGCAGGCTGCACGAGGCCAACGAGACCGCCACGGGCGCCCCCGCCGCGGCCGGCTCGCACACCCTGCTCCGCGCCATGCTACAGCCGGCGGGCGCCGAGGTCGTTGAGGTGGTTGAGGTGGATCCTAGCGACACGGCCGCCGCCGCGCCGCCGCCGCCGCCGCCCTGGGCGGTGGGTGCCACCTACCGCTACCTGAGCAGCGACCCCGACGCCACCGGCGGCCACCTGGCCATCGCCGTGCGGCGCACGGACGGCCAGACCGCCACCGTGGCGCTGTGCCGCTTCACCACCGAGGACGAGGGCGCGACGGAGGTGGAGCAGTGCTACAACGGACTGGGTGGGTGGGTGGGTGGGTGGGTGGGTGGGTGGGTGGGTGGATGGGTGGGTGGGTGGGTGGGTGGGTGGGTGGGTGGGTGGGCGGTGCAGGGAGACAAGGGAGGAGAAAGAGTGGGTGGGTGGATGGGTGGGTGGGTGGGTGAGTGGGTGGGCGCCTGTGCTGGGGCTGCAACACCGCCGCGGGTGCAAAAGCTTTTCAGTGCGTCGGTTGCAGCCACACGGGGCCATTCCTCGCCGCTACCGCTTGTTTGCTCTCGTGGACCTGCTGGTACGCCCCTCGCACCGCACCTGCCCACAGCTCTCACGCGCCCTGCGCCTTACCTACCCCCATCCCACGCCCCCGCCCCCACGCCCCACACACACGCACGCGCGCCATGCAGATGACGACTGCGACGGGCTGACAGACACGGAGGACCCCGTCTGCATGTAGCCGCGGAGGACGCCGTCTGCATGTAGCCGAGCCGCCGAGCCTGTGCACCTGCGTGTGTGTGAGCGTTTGCGCGGCGGCACAGGTGTCGAAGAGCTGGATTGTGGTTACGGCAGTCAGGGGGAGGCGGGGGGTCACTGGTAAACAGTCCCGGGGAGAAACAAAATGCGAACACGACTGCGCTGCAGCTGGGAAACGCAGAGGTGGGGGAGGGGGGCACCTGTCGTGCCAGTGGTGGCGGCGGCGGCGGCGGCAGCGTTGATGCGGTCCAGCAGGTCAGGGTGGGGGACCGCTTGTGGCGCTGGTGCTCGCGCTGGCGCTGCTGCCACGCACGTCGGCAGCGGCCAGCACCGGATGGGGCTGCTGCTGCTGCCACGAACGGCAGGAGCAGCAGCAGCAGCACCTCAAGCCGGCACGGACTTGATTGGCCAGCAGGTGCAGGAGTGCTGTGATGACGGTGTGGCGGCTGAACCGTACCGGTATGGGTACCGTAATGAATGCATGGTGGCCTTCTCGTTGCAGCTGGCTGCGCCGCTACTGGCCCTGTGCCTGCAGCTGCTGACACGGACTAGGTAGTTGACGAGCTGCTGACACGGACTAGGTAATTGACAAGCTGCTGACACGGACTAGGTAGTTGACATGCTGCTGACACGGACTAGGTAGTTGACATGCTGCTGACACGGACTCGACGGCATGGCAACTTTGGCAGGGGGTGCAGCGACGTTCGGACTGTGGTGGGGTTGGGCACGGATCAGGGCAGGTGCGACAGAGCTGGCGTAGGTGGCCCTGTTAAGAGTTTGCCGGGAGCATGTATCTCTCTTGGGTGCCAGGTTGCTGGTTGAATGACAGTCACCCCATCAGATCTAGCTCCGACGACGTCATCCCGCCCACTTCGCATTCGCATTCTAGCGCATGTCCGTAACACGGCAGTGTGCTTATGCATGGCACGACCACACAAGCAACTGCCGGCAGGTGCCTAGGTGCCTGGGCACTGACCAGACAGCAGGGGCAGACTGAGTGCCTGATTGACGGGTTGCAATTGAGGTGCTTTGCGTCTTGGCGCTGGCTTTGCTCTGACGTACGATATGCACACATCGCGCAAATCAGTTGTACGACCATGCAGTGTGAGCCGTGTGTCGAAACCTCGAGGGGTTGGCGACCCCAAACCCAGCACCCAGTCACCCTCATTACTTACACACATAGCTGTGCAGGGCTCGCGCGCATGCGGCCAGTTGAAAGCGGAGGCAGACCTCCTTTGCAATTTCGCAGACGTCGCTGCGTCATATTTCAGCATTGTGTGATGATGCCGCAAGAGTCTGTTGGCTCCAAACGCTCCAGCAACCTCCAACCAGCTACCGACGTCGGTACAGTAACAGCAGCGCGTTTCTTTTGTCTCTGATCCCAATGTTTTGCCTGCTCGTATTTTTGGATATATGGGGGGCTTCGGACACTGCCGGGAACTTGCCTTTTTGCCCCTTGCCAACTCCATGAGCAAGAGTCTGTTGGCTACCTCTGCCGAGTCCCCGACTCCCCAGTCCCCATCGTTCCGTCCACCTTAATCTCCGCGCAAGTTTTATCCCACAATTCAACGACCCCACAATCTCCGCGCAAGTTTTATCCCACAGTTCAACGACCCCACAATCTCCGCACAAGTTTCATCCCACAGTTCAACGACCCCACAATCTCCGCGCAAGTTTCATCCCGCGGTTCAACGACCCCCCCCTCCCACACACACACACAGCCTTCACAAGTCATTCGCACCCACCCAAACCTCATCGCGCCCAGCCCGCTCCTCGTTGTCCTCACCCTCCCCGCCGCCCCAGCCTGCCGCCGGCACGCGTGCGCCGCCGCCGCCGCCTGCGGCCCTGCCGCCGCCACGGCCTGGCCGCGCCACGCCCCACCACTCCGGCCCCCGCGCCAGCACCCCAGCCGGCAGCCCCGGGCGCCAGCGCTCCCGCTCCTGCTCGTCCGTCTCCGCCCGCAGCATCTCAAACTGCTCGCCTGCGGCCCAGCGGTGAGCACCAAGTGGAAACGGGGGGCGATAAGGAGAGAGAAGAGCAAATGTCGGTCGCACAGGGCGGTGTCGTGTGTCGGCACGCAGACAGAACGAACCAACCCCGGTGTTTGCCAAAGCGGCTGCCAAGCCTCCCTACCCAACCCCACCCCAGCGACGCCACCCCAACCCGGCACGACACATGACGTGCTGCCGAGATCGCTCTGTGGGGCCAGGGCCAGGGCCAGGGCGCAGACCAGCACAAAACACATTCCCGGCCAGAAGCAGTCGCTCCACTCTCACACACGCACACTAGGTATACTGCTTGGCGTTCCTGTCCCTTCGCACGCACAAGTCTTTCTATAGTTCCCTCCCTTGTAATCTTTAAGACACTAGGTATACGGTACTGTGAGTGCCCTTGCGGCCCCACCCAGTGATGCGGCATGCGGCATGCGGTTGCTCACTCGCTCGCTCACTCGCTCACTCACTCACTCACTCACTCACTCACTCACTCACTCACTCACTCACTCACTCACTCACTCACTCACTCACTCACTCACTCACTCACTCACTCACTCACTCACTCACTCACTCACTCACTCACTCACTCACTCACTCACTCGCTCACTCACCCGGCTCGCGGTACCTCGCCACGCCGCGCCACTGCGCCAGCAGCGCCCCCGGCCGCAGCCGCGGCCCCAGCAGCACGGCCGGCGAGTAGTCGGCCCTCCAGGAGGTCTGGGGGCGGGCGGCACGGGCGGGCGGGCAGTTGTCACACACACACAGCCGCCATGTACGCAAGCGTCGAGACTACGCCCCCAAGGCTGCAACAGCACAGCACCTGGAGCACCGTAACTTGTAGCTATGTAGGCTGTAGCAGCAGCACCACCACCACCACCACCAGCCAGCCAGCAAGCGTGCAAGTAAGCCACGCACCACCCATATCTCCTAACCGCATCACCTCCAACCCACCCAACTACCTAACCCCCGCGACACACACACACACACACACACACACACACACACACACGCCCGCCCACCCGCCAGCGCCCCCTCACTGCTTTGTCTTGATCGCATTGCATGCACGGTCTTTGATTTGCTTGTTATCTCCTTGTGATCTCTAACACACACACACACACACACACACACACACACACACACACACACACACACACGCACCTGCCCCCGACTGAGGCCGCACGCGTACACAAACACCAGCGCGCCGCCGCGCTCCTGCATCGCCCGCAGAAGCCGCCCCAGCGCCTCGCCCGTCCACTCCATCATGCCCTGCGCGTCAGGAGTGGTCGGCACGTGTGCGCATGTGCAGTGCATGGGTGCATGTGCACGCGCGCATGGGCTACCCGTGCATGCGCAATCCATGTATGTGCAATACTGCATGTGCATGTGCATGCGCATGTGCAAAGCACCCGGACTGCCAAGGGGCGACGTCATTGCAGGTTCCTGGTCGCAGCACCCGCACAGCCCCCCAGTCCCCTTCCCATCCCTTCCCCGCTGTCAGTGGCGCCCGCCCATGTAGACTTATCAGAGTGGCATACCCATTCCCTTTCCCTCCCCCTTGGGTCTGCTTTGGGTTCCGGAGGCAACTACCCCCTTCCCCTTCCCCTTCCACTTTCCTCCTCACCTCCTCGCTCTTATGGATTTGGTTTAGTTTGGGCTGGTAACCACAACCCCCTTCCCCCGTTACCTTTCCACACCACACCACACCACACCACACACGCACCTTGCGCTGCTGTCGGCTGCGCGGCGACAGCAGGCAAACCGAGGTGGGCGGCTCCACGGCGTACGTAGCTGACAGCAGCCGCAGCGGCTCGGGCCCAAAGGGCACGGAGAAGGGCGCGGCGGGCCAGTCGCCCCCGCCCCCGCCCTCGCCCCCGCCTTCGGCGCCCCCGCCCACATTGCCGTGATTGCCTTGGGCGGCAGTAGCAGCAGCAGTAGCAGCAGTAGCAGCAGTGGCGGCGGTGCGCGCGGCGCTCCACGCCAGCAGCACCTTCTTCAGCGCGTCCCGCTCCTCGCTGGGCAGGGTTTTGGGGTCCTGCGTGGAGGAGGCGGAGGAGGAGGAGGAGGAGGAGCAGGAGGAGCAGGAGGAGGAGGAGGAGGAGGCGGAGGAGGAGGAGGAGGCGGAGGAGGAGGAGGAGGAGGAGAGGGGGGGGGAGCAGGAGGAGCAGGAGGAGCAGGAGGAGCAGGAGGAGGAGGAGGAGGAGGAGGAGGGTGGTGATGGCGGCGGTGGTTGTAATCCACAGATGCGGCCCTCAAGCGCGCGGCACACACCCACGCCTCCTCTTCGTCGTCTCTGCTTAGGTCTTGCGACCACCGTACGCCCCCCACTCACCCACCCGCTTGTCCTGACTGCCTCCCCATCCACACCTTGCCCCTGCCTCCCCACCCGCTCCTGCCCCCCTCACTCGTGTGCTACCTCCCCACTCACCCACCCACTGCCACCACCACCACCACCCACTGCCACCATGACCCACTGCCACCACCACCACCCACTGCCACCCACCACCCACTGCCACCACCACCACCCACTGCCACCCACCACCCACTGCCACCACCACCCACCACCACCCACGCACCACTCGCTGGCTGCTGTGCATGCGCCGCAGCGCCACCTCCCGGATCACGCAGCGCGCCAGGTGAACCAGCTCACGCGCGTCCGGCAGTAGCACCGGCTGCTGCTGCTGCTGCTGCTTCTGTCGAAAGCTGCTGAAGAAGGAAGTAGCACCGCCACCCGTCCTCAGGCTTGCCACCACGGTGTTCGCCAGCTCCGCCGCGCGCTCTTGCGCCTGGGCGCGCCGGCTGCGGATCTGCGGCAGTAGCAGCGGTTGGGGCAGCAAGGCGGTGACACACACACCGGGCGGCACAGGTCCCATGTCTGCTATTCTCTCCCTTGTGACCTCTAACACAGGGCGGCACGCAGAGCTGCCACGGCCACAGTCAGTGCATGGCAATGAAGATGGGGTGAGTGTGCGATGCGCCAGCATGAGCAGCGGCGTATGGCTGCTGCACGCCGCATGTCGGCACGCCGCAGCTGCGCCCACCCACCCTCCTACAGCGCATCACGCTAATACGGTAGCACCGCATCGCTACAACTCCGCCGTACATGCATGCGCCGCCGCTCCAAACTGGATAACGCTGCATCGCCGCCATCAATGCAGCCGCCCTCAAGCTCGAGTCCACCTCGCTCTTATGCATTGGGTTTGGTTTAGTTTGGGCTGGTAACCACAACCCACCCAACCCACCGCCGCCTGCGTCTCGGGGTTCTGGCCGTATACGTCGTTGCCACCAGCTTCCTGCTCGTACTCCGCCTCGCTGTCCACGTCCACACCGCCGTTCCATCCCCACCCCAACTCCACGCCGCCCCCGGCCCCCAGCAGCCCGCCGCCGCCGCCGCCGCCACCTCGAAGGCCCGCCGCCGCCATGGCGGCGTGGCGGGCGCGCCGCGCCGCCGCCGCCGCCTCTGCCGTACGGCGGTTGGTGAGCTGCACGACCGCCAGGCTAGACTGGCTGGGGTCTCGCAGGTCGGACTCGCCGCGGGCGTCAAAGTACAGCCTGCGGTTGGCGGTTGCTGTTTTTTGGTGGAGTGCGGGCAGTGCCGGCAGCAGTGCTACAGGCGACAGAAGGGTGGTGTGCTGGCCTGGGGTGCGCGGGAGATCCACGCATGCGGTCCATCCACACACACACACACACACACACATACATATATATATGTCGACCGGTGTCGACCCTTCCTCTCCTTGTGCTTTTCTAACACACACACATATATATATATATGTTTGTTCTCTCCCTTGTGAAATATGACACACACACACACATACACACATACACACACACATAGTAAACCCCCAGGAGTTAGCCAACGCCCCTCACAGCTCCTCCACAGCACACATCCGCCTACCCACCACCGCACGGCACCGCACCTGAGGTAGGGCGGCGAGGTGTGTGTGGGCCGCGGCTGCAGCTCCAGCGACAGCAGGCGGCACTCGTAGTGGCGGCTGCCCGTCGGGTCGTTGTAGCGCCAGCAGCTGCGTACCAGGGGGAGGGGCGCGGCTGCAGGGGCAGCGGCGGCAGGGACTGCTGCGGCGGCGGCCGGGGCAGCGGCGCGGGCAGCGGCCGGGGCAGCGGGCCCCGCTGAGGCCCTCGCGTTGGTCTTCTTGTTGTCGTTAGTGTTGACGCCACTGCTGAAGCCGCCGCTGAGGGGGAGGTAGGCGACTGCGTTGCGGCTGTTGCGGGCCAGCACCAGCCTCTGTGTGGTGTGTGGTGTGTGTGTGGGGGGGGGGGTGGTCGGGGGCTTAGAGCTAGTGTTGGGTTGTTGGCTTAGTGCCCGGGTGGCGTGTGCCATTGCGGGTGTGTCATTGCAGGGTCTGCCGCGTTGTGGCGTGCAATGAAGGGCAATGAGGGATAAGCTACGAGGCACTTGACGTGCCTCGTGCTAGGGTGCGTTCATTCGTAGTGGCTGCTGCAGTTGAAACCAACACGTGCGCATGCGCACGCGTGCCCGCACACACCCAGGCACTCCCCGGACTCATCCACCCACCCCAACAGCATCGTTTGCCCAGCCCAGCCCCCCAGCACACACACACACACACACACACACACAGTGTCGACCCTTCCTTTTCTTGTGCGTTTCTAACACACACACACACAGACCTTTTATCGCTTTGTGGCTGCCCATCGGCGTACTCTGCCCTGTGTGAGAAGTGAAGGCAGCCTGTCCTTCGGCGTACTTGTTTTGACGCTGCTATGGCCACGTGCCTGACTAGTAGGTTGTGGCATGTCCTTTGCCAGGCGAACAAACAATGTACAGTGACCACGTGCCGGCTAGTAGTAGTGTTGTTCAAGACGGGGTGCGGCTCCTAGGGCCAATCCAGTGGTTTTTTTCCGTCTACTTTGCACGTTGCGGCTTGGGAGACACAGACTACCAAACTAATGCGTGATTCTTTGGGATGCTAGTGCTCTGCCGCTAGCATCGGACAGCGTCTCAGATACACGATTACGTGATCCACCCAGATAGCTGTAAACCCGTTGTTACACACACACACACACAGGTGCTGCCTCTTGCCTTGCCTTTCGCGCCCTGATCGTAGGTGAGATCGGTGGTTCTGGACGTCTCTACGGGTTTGGTTGGGTGGTTTGGGCCGGGTTGGGACGGATCGGGCAAATTTCTAGGCGCATACACGGTGCATTGGGACAGCAACGCCGGGGCGAGGGCCGTAGCCCCACCCGGTGGGGAGGGGTCACGCGATTCGGGTAAGTATGTGGAGCTGCTTCGGCCCGATGACGCGGTAACGAGGTAACACGCGCAGCGAACGACGATCGATGGCGCGCCGTTGCCTATGCATGCTGCACGCACGGTGTCGACCCTTCCTCTCCTTGTGCTTTCCTAACACACACACAAACACACACACACACACACACACACACACATACACACACACACACATACACACACACATGCCGCGCGCTGCTCACCCGGAACGACCCCCGGTACGCGCCCACCACCAGGGTATGGGGCGGGTAGGTGGCGTTGGCCACACCCTCCCACAGCGTTTCGGTGGCCACTGCATTGTTGCATGCATGTATGCCGGGGGGGGGTACACGCATTACGAGTAAAGAGGAGGAGGCGTAGCCAGGTACACAGTTGTAGTTTCCAGCCCAAACAAAACGCCCCCCCTACTCCCAAAAAAATAGGCCGATGCCAGCCGACGGGAGGAAGAGGACGGAGGGGCACGCAGGGCCGCAGGGGTGTGTCGACACCCAGGCCCGCTGGATGGTTGCGAATTCACTAGGACTAGGAGTAGCAGGCGTCCTCACCCATGTGGCTCCATTCTTGGCACACCTGCAGGGAGTCAAGGTCAAAGCCCAGGAAGAAGGGTTTTCATCGCAGGCCAGCAAGAAGCAAAGGACAAAACGGAAGCAGGAGCAGGGTAGAGACCCTCGTCAGGCCCCAGGGATGAGGCCCGGCGCCCCCTCTTCAGGGCCCTCCTGTCCCAGCCTGTCCCCTATTCCCCCGGGGCGTCCCTCCCCCCTTCCTTCATCAACCTCAACACCTCTCCCTTTCCCTCACCCTGGCAGCTGCCTGCAGGTCGCGCACGTTGGAGAGAAAGGAGAACACGTGAACCCAAACAGTTGCGGGCAGCTCCGGGACCGGCGCTGGTTCTACAGGTACACCGACAGCAGCCTGCATTTTGACTGGTGATTCTGTAAGCCAGCAGTCGGGCACCGCGAAATGTGCACTTAATCACTACGCGGCCGATGTGCGCGTGCCATGTATGTCCGTGGATTATTGCGATAAAATGTATGTTTAGTATTGGAAACTCACAAGCAATCCACCCGGTGTTGGGGATGTTGTGCCCCAGGCCTCGAAATCCAGGCGCTGCAATGCACCGTGCCCGACTACTGCCCGTTGCATGGCTTGTTTCAGACTCGCGCGACCTGGAGAGCGCCTTCAGGAAGCACGAGAGGTCCATGTAAGTAGATCTCGGGCCGGCCGGCCTGGGATTGTCGGGATGCAGTTCCAGGGCGGACATGGCCCGAAGGACATCTGTGGGGACATGCTGACGCGGGGCCCAAGCGTGGCCGTCGTCGACTTCTACAACTAGGCCAGACCGCACGATGACGGCATCTTCGAGCATGAGTGGAAGTCGCTATCAGGAGTCGCTATAAGGAGGCGCTATCGAAGTATTGCAAGGCCTCCGCGCCAGGCCGCCCCTCCCCACCCCTCCCCGCCCCACCCCGCCCCTCCCCGCCCCACCCCGAAGACCCCGCCCCACCCTACCTGCATCTCTAACATTTGTTGCGCCAGCGCCAATGTTGTAGCTGGTGATGTATAATGCCTGCCAGCTTTGCCACCTCGGTGCACCATGGATGGCTGCTGGCCCCTGCTGGCCAGGCGCCCTCTGTCACCCGCTGTCGCGCACTCCTGTGCACGGCTGTAGCAGGAGGAGGCTGTGCCGGGTCATGCCGCTAGCTTCTCACGTCCATTCGCGTGTATGCCTTGGTGTCCTAACTAGATCGAAGGCACGCAGCACCGCAGCTGATGTGGAGATAGCGGTATGAAACCGCGAGATGGAACCGCGCCTGCGGGGCCCGCGGGTCGGGCGGATCGCTCTCGCGTCATGCAGCCGGCGGACAACTCGAAATCGCGGCCAGCCACTTCACAGCGAGTCCGCTGGCCAGCTAGCTCATTTCTCGCACCTTTCTTGCAGCTGACACATCTTGCCGCAACGATCGACGATGTCGAACCCGCAGCAGCAGCGGTGAGTTGAGTAGAGCAAGGGCGGGCCCCCTGCCCGGAGAGAAGCGAAACTCATGCGTGCGCGCCTCGTGACCGGCTGCCAGTGTCGGCCGCCGCCGCCGCTGCCTTTTGCTTTGTCCTCTTCACATCCACTCACTCGCTCGCTCGCTCGCTCGCTCGCTGCTCGCCACCAGGTCGACCACCTCCTTCTGGGGCACCGGCACCACCGGCAGCGATACTGCGAAATTTGGCGCGGACCCCTTCCCACCGCCGCCGGCCTTTGCGGCCACCAGCATGCACTCGCCGCCGCCAGCAGCACCCGCGACCGCCGGCGGCTCGCAGGCGCCGCCGCCTCCTCCTCCTCCTCCCTGCCCGGTCAAGAGCCTGACCCAGTTCGGCAGCCTGGCCAAGGACGTGCTGGTGGGCAGCAAGGCGGAGGGTGAGGAGCCGTGAGGAGCTGTGAGGAGCAGTGAGGAGCTGTGGGCCGTGGCGTGGCGGTTGCGCGGCAGCAGCCCCTGGGTGGTGGTTAGGGTGGCTGGGGCGGCTGGGGTTTGGCACGGTGGACGGGAGGTTGGATGACGTGCCGCGAGGGAGCGTGCCGCGTGCCAATGTGGGCCTGGGTGGGCAGGCTTGGGGGAGCAGTGGAGTGGGGGGGGGGCGGTTCTTGCATGCCCGTGTGTAGCAACTTATGCGCCAAAAGCCAGCCGGCGCCCACACCACCACCACACCAACACCACCCATCACACGACACCACACCGCCACCACACCACGTCACCATACCACCTCCGCCACACACTACCACTACAACCCAACAGGCCTGTTTGGCGTTCCCGGCACCGCCAAGCTGTCCATCAGCAGCGCCACCACCTCTGGCGTCAGCATAACCACCACCGCCACCAGCAGCACCGGCGCCGCGAGCAAGTGAGGCTATCAGGCTAGCCACCACACCAGCACCTGCCCTGCCACCCACCACTTCACACACACCACACACACACACATCACACATGGTATATTCCCTATCCCGTGTTTTATGACACACACATATCACACACACACACACACACACACACACACACAGGCCCCCCTCCGGCCAGCTGCTGGGCGCCTACGCCTCGCCCGACGGCGCCTGGCTGGGCGATGTGCTGCTCACCAGCGGCGGCGTGGCGGAGGTGGGGGAGGGGTCCTTGGGTGGGTGATTGGGGGAGAGGTCCTTGGGGGCTTGGTTTGTTGGTGGCAGGGGTTGTTGGTGGTGGGGCGGGCGGCAGTGAGGATGGTGCAGGATGCACGCAACAGGGCGGGTGGGGCGAGCGAGGGGACAATACGGTGTGCGGCGGGTGGTTGAATGTGGCTATCTATGGTTCAACCCTCAGCCGCCACGCTGTGTGCATGCACCACCGAGCTGGCAGGCATGCAACCAAGTGCATGTAACCGCAAGTCCCTGAACTAAATGAACTAACCCTCCGCGGCCGCGGCCGCGGCCGCTCCCGCCCCTCCCTGCCCGCCCGCAGCTCACCGTGTCTCGCAGTTACACGCTCCCCGCCTCCCTCTACACCCCATCATCATCACCTACTTCCCCCCGTGACAACAACAGCAACCGCGACCGCGACGGCAGTGGTGGTGGTGCGGCGGCGGCGCTGAAGCCGGGTCGGGTGGTGGTGGGCGGCGTGCTGTCGCTGCCGGGGCTGAGCAGCCGCGACCAGGTGCTGCCGCCCAAGGTGGGTGGGTGGGAGCGAGCCGTCTCAGCTGTGTGTGTGTGTGTGTGTGTGTGTGTGTGTGTGTGTGTGTGTGTGTGTGTGTGTGTGTGTGTGTGTGTGTGTGTGTGTGTATTTGTGTGCGCAGGGCTGCAGCCAGCTGGTGGTCGTGCTTGTGAATAATGTGATCGAGCGTCTCTTATCTGTACGGCATAGCCGCCGACGACGACGACTGCGAGGACGGTGGTGCTGGAGCTGGAGCGTGTCGCGTGTCGCCTTTGCTGCCGCCAAGCGCCGCTGTGCCACGGCCGCCGAGCGCCGCCCACGCCCTGTTCCCATCCCCATCCCCATCCCCATCAAGCGGCCCCCCTGCACACACACGCCTCCCCACACACACGCCTCCCCACACACACGCCTCCTCCCCACACACGCCTCCCCACACACACACGCCTCCCCACACACACGTCTCCCCCCCACACACACGCACGCCTCCTCCACACACACACACAGCTCACGCTCGACTACGCCGGCACCTACTGGCACGCCAAGACCAGCACCACCCTGCCCCTGGCGCCCGGCGGCGGCCTGGGCCGCCCCAGCCTCACCGCCTCCGCCGTCACGGGCGCGGGGCGGTTGGCGCTGGGCGCTGACGTCAGCCTCACCACGACCTCGGCGACGACTACTGCGAGTGGGGGTGGTGGTGGTGGTGGTGCGACAGGAGGGGCAGCAGGAGGGGGAGGCGCGGGCGGCGGCGGCGTGCGGGTGACTCGGTGGAGTGCGGCGGCGGCGTGGCACGACGAGAGGCAGCACGTCGCGATGCAGCTGCTGCAGGGTGCGTGTGAGCGGGGGGAGGGGGGGAGGCGATGGGTGACTCGGCCGCAAACGTTGGGGCGAGGGTGGGGGCACTGGGTGGGGGGCAAATGCCCAGAGGTTTGCACCAGTCAATCAATGGCGGACACACGCATGCTCGGCGTTGGAGCCCTAACGCGGCGTCACGCATGGCTCGCAGTGCCCGTCGTAACACGTGTCGTGCCGTACATGCCCTCAAACCCTGCCGTCTCCCGCACCCCCCGCACTCCCGCCTCCCGCACTCCGCACCGCCATTTCCACTTACCCACCTCCTCCACTGCTGCCCCCTCCCCTCCCCCCATTTGATAAACACCATCCGATGGATGGCTACCCCCCCCCCCATTTGATACACACCATCCCATGGATGGCTAACCCCCTCCACTGCTGCCCCCCCTCCACTACATGCCCCCTCCCCTCCCCGCACTCTATCTCAGGCGGCAAGACCGCCAGCCTGCTGTACGGCTACTGCCTGCAGCCGGGCGTGACCCTGGGCGTGTCGGCGGAGGCGGACGTGGCGGGCGTGTCCGCCGCCCGCCGGGCTAATGCTACTGTCACTGCCACCCCGGGTAGTGCTGCTACTGCTGCTGCCGGAGCTGCTGACGTGGCGGCGGCAGGCGGCGCGCAGCGCCCCCGGGCGCTCATGCCGCCGCCCACGTTTGCGGTGGGCGCAAGCTTCCGCCTGCCGGCCGCACGCAGTAACGGCAACAACAGCGACAGGAACAAGAACAGCAGCAGTAGCAGTAGCGGTGGCAGTAGCAGCGGTGTGGTCAAGGTCAAGGCCGCCAGTGACGGCACGCTGTCGGTGCTGTACCGCGACGTGACGTCCACCGGGCAGCGCCTGACGCTGACGGCGCAGGTGGGTGGGTGGGATGGGGTCGGGGGGGAGGGGGCGGGACTTGGGTTAATGGGGTGTGACGTGGTGTGATGTGGTGTGGGTAGGATTTGTGTGGTGTGGTGGGGCGCGGGCGCGGGCGCGGGCGAAGGCGCGGGCGCGGGCGCGGCGGGTTAGGTCGCCGGTGACAGGGCGGGTGACAGGGCTGCCTCCGGGCTTTTCGAGTCAGCTGCTGTCGCCGCATGCCGCCGCCACGCAGCAGGGGAAGCAGCGCATGACCTTGCCGCCAGCACTTCCCCGCACCTGCGAATCAGTCAGCCCCCCACCCACGGCCCCCCCCATCCATCCACCCACCTCGACCCACACCAACGCACAACCACCCATGCCATGGACATATGCACAAATGCACGCTCCCCGCTTTTCTAGTTTCTGCAATGAACTACCCCCCTCCCCCAACCCCATACACACACGCCCACCGCAGCTGGACGCTCTGGACCTGACAAAGAGCCCGCGGCTGGGTCTGGCCGTCGACGTGTAGTGGTGGTGTGAAGTGCTGGGGCTAGTGCTGGCAGTGGCTACGGACGTGCGCTAAATTGCGAAAACGAATGCGAATGCACGCCACTGGCTGGGGCGGATTGGGGCGGCCAGGGGTAATGGAGGCGGGCGGATGGGATGGTTGTGAGGGCGGCTGGGGCAGGGGCAGGAAACTGCGAGGCTGCTGGCAACGGGAGGAGGCGGGTGCGGGGTTGCGGGCGGGTCGGAGGCGCGCAAGGCGGTGGGTGTCGAGGCGGTGTCGGTGCAGATGATGAAGGCGTAGCTGGGTAGTTTGCATTGCTTACAGGAGGGACCTGCCGACGCAGTTCACGATTAGCGACATGCAGGAGGGGGCGAGACGTATGTTGGAAGTGTAATGCGGAAGGGGCCGGGGGGTAGCCATCCATAGGATGGTGTTTACCAAATGGCCGGGGGGGGGGTAGCCATCCATCGGATGGTGTTTATCAAATGGTTGTGAAGTGCTGATGTCCAGCGGAACAGCGGGTACATTACCGTTGGCTCCAGCGCCGGCCGGGGGGGGGGGTACAATGCACAGTGTGCGGTGTAATTGCAAGAGCCTGCTCCTGTGTGTCCAGGAGCCCTCCCCGCATGCTGTTCCGCTCGCGCCACCTGTCCGTCCACACGCAACCCGACCTGCCTCAGCCGCACGCACACGCCGCACGCACACGCTTGCTTGCTTGCTTCCGGAAGCATGGCCACCGAAGCGGAGGCCCGGCCCCACCCGGTCGGGCCCTCTCATTATGATTGCGGATTGCGGAATTACAGAGGGGACAACCCGAGCGCGCATGCGCACAACGGCACAAGGGCCGTCGGGGTTCACGGTCGCGTCATCACTTCCGTATTTTAAGTGGACCACAGTTTACATGAATGCCATTCTAATTGTGCTACGGGTGGCATGGCAACTCAGGTCGCCGCAGCCGCATGAAGGACCTGCACGTGCGCATGCCATGCGCTGCTCACCGTGGGCCCAGTCCCCGTCGGCTGAGTCCTCATCCTCCCCGTTGCCCCTCAGGCCCCCACCGGCCCTCATCCCACTCACGTGCCTGGCCAAAGCCTAGAAGCAGCACACAACCGACCGAGATGATTGCGTACTATACCGTACGACGCCATCCTACCGCCTGCCGTACCCCCCGCCCCCGCCCCCGCCCCCCTCACGCCCCTTCCTCCTGACCGCGCGCAAAATGCACCTCCCGTGTGACCTCCCCCTCGCTCGCCGCGCAAATCCCCTAAACTCCCCCACAGCACCCTAACCCCTAACTACCCTCCTCCTCCTCGCCACCCCGCCCTCCCCGCTTCTGGTTTCTGAAATGGACCCTACTCCTCACGCCGCCCACTTGTACACGTGCACCTCATCCGTGTCGTACGCCACCACCGCCACGTCGTCGCACGTGGGGCCGCAGAAGGCCACGCCCGTCAGCGCCGCGTGCATCCAGCACACCGACAGCAGGCAGTCGGCCTTTTGTGGGGTGGGGGGTGGGGGTGGCGGGGAGGGGTAGTTCATTCCAGAAACCAAAAGCGAAACGACCAGGGGGTTGGAGGGTGGTGCGGAGGGGAGGGGAGGGAGGGGAGGTGGTGGTGGGGGGAGGGGTTGAGAGGGGTGGGTGGGGGGTTCCATGCATTTAAGTTAATGACGAGGTAGACGTGGGAGTGGGGGGCGAGGGTGGGCGGGTGCAATGGGGATCGTGTCGGGTGGGTGGGGCCCTGGTGCGGGTGCGGGTGCGGGTGCGGGTGCGGGTGCTGGGGCTGCGCATGGACGACAAAGGGACGTCTGGGTGCGTCTGCGCATGCAAGCGAGGCGAGGCCGCTGGAGTGAGCTCTGGGGAGAGGCGAGGAACACAAAGAACGCAGAAAGACCCTGCCCGCAAGATCCGTACCAGCCGCGCCCGCGGCAACACGTGTGGCCGTGTGGTGTTCCTCAGGCGGAGTCAAGGCAGTCCGACAGACACTCGACGGCATGAGCACACACGCACACGCACACACACACACACACACATACACACATACACGCGCTGTTGCCTACGCATGCTGCACGCACAGTGTCGACCCTTCCTCTCCTTGTGCTTTCCTAACACATACACACACCCTCACCTTGGCTCCCCCGATGGGCAGCGCCCACACGCCCAGCGAGCAGTCCTCCGACACGGTGGCGATGATGTCCTGCCAGACGGGTAGGTCACGTAGGTGTGGGAAGTGGGATGTGGGAGTGGGAAGAGGTGGGATCAAGTGCGGGGTTGAGGGTGGCGTGTGGTGATGAGGATGGGGCAGGGTGGCGATGGGGTGGGTTCGTTTGTGCGTGCGTGCGAGTGGGTGGGTGGTGCAGCAGTGCGGTACCGATTGCAAGTTTGTTTAAGTTTCCCTGAGCATCTACCCCCGTACACACACACATCCCGCGTGCGCCTCCCCGTTTCCGCATACCACGCCGCTCCCCCCACGCCGCCGCCGCCGCCGCCCCCTGCCCCCAGCTGCCTACCCCCACACTCCAAAGCACGCATCCCAACCCACAGCCGCCCGCCCCCAGCCGCCCCCAGCCGCCCGCCTCCAGCCGCCCGCCCCCCCCAGCCGCCCGCCTCCAGCCGCCCGCCCCCCCCAGCCGCCCGGCCCCAGCCGCCCGCCCCCCCCAGCCGCCCGGCCCCAGCCGCCCGCCCCCCCCAGCCGCCCGCCTCCAGCCGCCCGCCCCCCCCAGCCGCCCGCCTCCAGCCGCCCGCCCCCCCCAGCCGCCCGCCTCCAGCCGCCCGCCCCCCCCCAGCCGCCCGCCTCCAGCCGCCCGCCCCCCCCCCCAGCCGCCCGGCCCCAGCCGCCCGCCCCCCCCAGCCGCCCGCCTCCAGCCGCCCGCCCCCCCCCAGCCGCCCGGCCCCAGCCGCCCGCCCCCCCCAGCCGCCCGCCTCCAGCCGCCCGCCCCCCCCAGCCGCCCGGCCCCAGCCGCCCGCCCCCCCCAGCCGCCCGCCTCCAGCCGCCCGCCCCCCCCAGCCGCCCGCCTCCAGCCGCCCGCCCCCCCCAGCCGCCCGCCTCCAGCCGCCCCGCCCCCCCCAGCCGCCCGGCCCCAGCCGCCCGCCGCCCCCAGCCGCCCGCCTCCAGCCGCCCGCCCCCCCCAGCCGCCCGGCCCCAGCCGCCCGCCCCCCCCAGCCGCCCGCCTCCAGCCGCCCGCCCCCCCCAGCCGCCCGGCCCCAGCCGCCCGCCCCCCCAGCCGCCCGCCTCCAGCCGCCCGCCCCCCCCAGCCGCCCGCCTCCAGCCGCCCGCCCCCCCCCAGCCGCCCGGCCCCAGCCGCCCGCCCCCCCCAGCCGCCCGCCTCCAGCCGCCCGCCCCCCCCAGCCGCCCGCCTCCAGCCGCCCGCCCCCCCCAGCCGCCCGCCTCCAGCCGCCCGCCCCCCCCAGCCGCCCGCCTCCAGCCGCCCGCCCCCCCCAGCCGCCCGGCCCCAGCCGCCCGCCCCCCCCAGCCGCCCGCCTCCAGCCGCCCGCCCCCCCCAGCCGCCCGGCCCCAGCCGCCCGCCCCCCCCAGCCGCCCGCCTCCAGCCGCCCGCCCCCCCCAGCCGCCCGGCCCCAGCCGCCCGCCCCCCCCAGCCGCCCGCCTCCAGCCGCCCGCCCCCCCCAGCCGCCCGCCTCCAGCCGCCCGCCCCCCCCAGCCGCCCGCCTCCAGCCGCCCGCCCCCCCCAGCCGCCCGGCCCCAGCCGCCCGCCGCCCCCAGCCGCCCGCCTCCAGCCGCCCGCCCCCGCCCCCAGCCGGCCGGCCCTAGCCGCCCGCCCCCCAGCCACCCCCCCCGCCGCCTCCCACCTTGGTGGGGTGGATGTCCATGGCGCCGACGAAGCGCGAGTGGGCGCCCAGGTCGGCACGCAGCTTGCCGTCGCGCTGGTGGTGGGGAGCGGGCGACAGGGGTGGGGGTGCCATGCATGTGTGGGGTGTGTTAGAGACCACAAGGAGATAACAAACAAATCAAAGACCGCGCATGCAATGCGATCATGTGTGTTAGAAAAGCACAAGGAGGAAGGGTCGACAATGCGATCATGTGTGTGGGGGACAGGTGGGTAGTTTAGTCCAGAAACCAAAGGGGGTGAAAGGCGGGTGAGGTAGGTGGGTGTGGTAGATAGGGTGCGTAGGGCGTATGTAGTTGTTTGGGGGAGGGGGCGTGCACCATGGCGGCAGGCGTTGCGGGGGCGGGTGCGGGCAGCGCGATGGGGACCCGACCAGACAGGGCAGCAGCAGGGGTGGTGGCTCGAAGCGCTGGGCGATGGGGCCCTTCCACCCCCAGCCCCGCATGCCCTTCCCTGCCCCGCCTTGCGCCTCGGCCCGCCCCGGCCCCCTCCCCGTGTCGCCGCAGCACCTGCATCACCCCCGCGTTGCCCGCGGCCCGCGTTGCCCGCTGCCCACGTTGCCCGCTGCCCGATGCATCCCCCTCCCCCGTGACTGCGAGGGCGGCACCGCAGCAGTCACACACGCAACTGCCCCCCCTGCTTAACTCCGCTTCCTTTAGATTGGTTTAGTTTGGGCTGGTAACCACAACCCCCCCCTGCCCCCCTTCCCCACAGCTATACAGCAGCTCGCACACGCGGCTGCTGCTTCTCCTGGCAGTGCAGTTGTTTCCCTATTGGAGGTGGTTTCCCCTTCCTTCCTATACACACACACACACACAAGTCTTTCATAGTACTCTCCCTTGTGATCTCTAACACACACGTGTACGCCAGTCAGTCAGTCAGTCAGTCAGTCAGTCAGTCAGTCAGTCAGTCAGTCCCGCCGCCACCCACCAGGCCGTACAGCTGGACCGCGCCGTCCAGCCGCGCCGCCACCACGATGTCCCGCCGCACCGCCACCGACACCACCGGCACGCCCGTCGCCGCCACCGAGGCCACCAGCTTGCAGCCGCCGGGGGCTGGTGGTGGTGGTGGTGGTGGTGGTGGCGGTGGTGGTGGCGATGGCGATGGTGGTGGTGGTGGTGGTGGTGGTGGTGGTGGTGGTGGTGGTGGTGGTGGTGGTGGTGGTGAAGCAGGGAGGATAGGAGAGGCAGGCGTGGCGGGCGTGGCAGGTGAGGAGGGGCGGGTGTGTGTGTGTGGAGGGAGAGGCAGAGGACGGGTTCAAATGAAGCGGGGAAGCCGCTGCAGCTGTGCCAAGCTGCCCAGCCCTGCAGCTCCTGCTGGTGCCGCCTGCTGGCGGGGCACTAGCTGCTAGCGCCCCTCTGCCAACGCCTGCAGGGCCCCGCCCCTACACTGCCGCCCCACCGCCCCCTCACCACAACTGCCCCCTCCCCGCCCCCTCACCACCTCCCCGCCCCGCCTATCACCGCCCCCTCCCCATCTCCCCCCCGCCCCCTGCCTCACCGCCCCCGCCTCACCCGTGCTGCCCGCCTCCCACACCGCGATGCCGCCCTCCTCGTCGCACGTGACCAGGTAGCAGCCCAGGTCCTCGCTCCACTTGCCCTGGGCGGGTGGTGGTGGTGCAGGCGGGTGGGAGGGCGGGCGGGTGGGTTGGTGTGGGCAGGTGGGTGTGGGCAGGTGGGTGGGTGCAGGTGGGGCAGAGGTGGGGGCAGAGGTGGGGTGCAGGTGGGGGCAGAGGTGGGGGCAGGTGGGTGGGTTGGTGGTGGTGGCAGTTAGTGACACGCAAACCCACGGTAAGGTAGGCCTTTGTCAAGTCGGAAGGCTACCAGGGGCGTACCGGGGGCGTGCAGCGTGGGCATTTGCACCTCCCCCCCAGCCCCCCAGCCCTGTCCCCTAAGCGCCCATCCCTCCCAGTGGTTTTAGACTTGTGGTTTTAAATGGTTACTGGCGCTTAAGATCACGTACGCCGCCCCTGGCTCCCTCTTGCTTTTGAGACTATCATCCCCGCCCCCGCCCCCGGGACTGTTTACCAGTAGCCCCCGCCCCCGCCCCCGCCCCCGCCCCACCACACGCAACCACACGCACCTGCCGTGACTGGTAGGGCGAGCCGATGGCGGTGATGGGCGAGGTGTGGTGCGCCGGCAGCGCCACGGGCATGCCGCGGAACTTGCCTGCGCGGCGGGCGGGTGGGTGGGTAGGTAGGTGGGTGGGTGGGTGGGGGTTGCTGGGGCGGGGAGTGAGGGTGTGGGGAGTGAGGGTGTGGGGAGTGAGGGGGGTCGGGAGTGAGGGGTGGTGGTGGCAGGCAGTGGCGGTGGCAGGAGGCGCTGCGCCAACCTCAGCCCACAACACACACGCCCCCGTTCCCCCGTCCTCCTTCCCCCTCCCACCGCCCCCTCCAATGCCCCACACGCCCCCGTTGCCCCGTCCCCCTTCCCCCCTCCGCCCTTCCTTCGCTACACATCCTTGCAATCCCACCGCCCCTTCCTCCCCACGCACGCCCGCCCGCACGCCCACGCACCCTCCGCCTCGTTGAGCTCCAGCAGGAACACCGCCCCCGCGCTGGTGCCGAACGCGATGTGCGGGCTGCCGTCCGCCGCTACGTTGATGGCGGCGCCGCGCGCGAAGGAGCCGTGCGGCGGCGGCGGCGCGGCGCCGGGGGGCGCGGCGGCGGGCGCGGCGGCGGGCGGCAGCGGCGCCACGTGCAGCAGGTGGGTCACGGACTTGTCCCACACCTGGGTGGGGGTCGGGGTGTTTGAGGGAGGGGTATTTGGGGTTGAGGGGTCCCAGGCATGAATTCTTAGGAAGAGGTGTTGTAGAGGTTATGAGCGGCGCAGCAGAGGGGTGTGTGCGGGTGTGTGTGTGTGTGTGCCGGATTCCTGGGGTGGGGTCGGGGTGACATCCGGCAAGCAAGCACTGGACCCGCCCGCGGCCGCCGCGGACCCTGGCCACCCGCACAGCCCCCACCATCAGCCGCACCACACACGTCCCACCCGCTCTCTCCCGCCCCCCGGCCGCCCCCAAACACACACACACACACATGTCGCCACCACCACCACCACCACCTGCACGCAGCAGTGCCTCCAGGCAGGCAGGCAGGCGGCGCAGGTGAGGGGAGTGCAGCCAGTACAGCCCCCGAGGCGCACAGGCCCCGCGGCACACCAACACCATCAATCCGGCCTACAATCCACACGGCCCGCCGCCCCGCCCCCGCCCCCTCAAACCCCTCGGCCAGCCAAACAGCTGTCCGTAGCGTCCCCCTCACTCCCGCACTCGTCCGCCCCACTATGCAACACGCCCCCCATCGGCCCCACCTGTGGATGGCTACCTGCTACTACCTCCCCCCCCCCCCCCCGCCCACCCATTCCCCCCCCATCACCCGCCCACCCCCATCACCCACCCACCTGCACGCCCGCGTCCGTGGCCAGCACCACAAAGGCGGCGGCGTTGTGGTGGCAGGCGGTGACGGAGTGGATCACGTCGCTGTGCTGGCTCTCCACCTGCAGGGCGTGTGTGTGTGTGTGTGTGTGTGTATGTGTGTATGTGTGTGTGCTTTGGGGGAGAGAGGGTGTGTGTGTGTTCGTACACGTGTTTATATCATGGCTGGGGCACCGGAAGCGGGAGCTTGGCCGGCTGCGTGCGGAGGTGCACCGCTGGTCTGCTCCTGCTGCTGCTGCTCCTGCTGCTGTGGCCCACACCCGCAGTCGCAGTGCAATTGCAGTGCAGTCGCGCATAGAGCAGCCACAGCCCACAGGCGAAGTCGGCGCACCCCCACCCTATCCACGCGCCCTATTTGCCTGCCATGCCCACCCACCTTGATCAACGGCTCCCGAGCACCCTAATCCAGAGACACGCACCCACGCGCCCACACCTTCACGCACCTTCCGCACCGCCACAGGCACACCCGAGCTGGTCAGGCCGGACAGGGCAAAGGTGCAAGCCTGTGGCAGTTGCAGGTGTAGTGTGGAGGTGTGGTGTGTAGTGGGTGTGAGGTGGGTATGTGGGTGGTGATGGGCAAGAGCCGGCGAGGGTGGATTGGGTTTCGTGCAGGTGAGCGCCGAGGCAGGGCGGGCACGTTTGAGGGCGCAGCCCATACCGCGCAGCAGCTCTGAGCGCACAACTCTCTCTGAGCGCGACATGGTCACGCTTGCACGTCTGGGACAAGGTGGACCGGCCAGCGACAAGCGACTGCCCAAGCCCTGAATGTCGTGCCGACGCCGACATGTGTGCGTGCTGGGATCATGGCATGTCCGCTGCAGCCACCCACCAACCTGTCGAATGTGCGCGTACAGCAGGCTCCCCGCGCACGATGCTAAGTTATTGTAGATCAACGAAGGTGAAGGCTTCATCGGAGCCTGCGCGGGCGCGCTCCAAGCGTGTCAATCGCTGCGCACATGGACCGTGCTCCACCGTCCCACGATTGCTGCAAGCACAAACCGAATCATAGGTCCCTACCTTCACCGGTTGCTCGTTGTAAGGCATCCTAGCGAGCGAAACACTGCGTCGCCTCTCAGGGCTCAAACGGGCTTAGCAACTGGAGTCAGCGCAAACAAGCAGGGTAAGGCCGAAATTATAAAGATCACCCGCCAAGTTAACTTACAAGCTGGAGAAGAGGGATTGCCCCCAGACCCTCTGTGGAACATTTGCCCATGCATCGGGCCAAACTGCGCAGCGCAGGCCTCGGTCCCATGGCAAATCTTTTCAATTGTATCACCCTGGAATAACACGCACCAAACAAGCACGAGCGCCAGCGGCCCAACGACCCGCGCTTCGCTTAACGCACGTCGCCTGGCGCATTCCGAGCCGATACCTTTTATCCATTACCGTCACCTCCAAACACTTGCTGGACACAGCAAATAGTTCTTTAACTAGGAGCAGGAGAGGGGCCATGCTGCGCACTCCAGCGCAGCGCGCTGGCCCTGCTGGCTCGGGGAGCCATGCAAAGCGCCAGGCGTGCTTGTTACATCGTCATGCACCTTGCGTCGTCGCGCCAGCATGTCGGAGGCTGACCGGGCGATCGATGGTCATCCACGCAAGCGCCTCGCAAGGCGACGCGGAATCGCAGCAGGGCTTCAAGCAGGGCTTGTTCGGCTCCATCGCAAAGTGAGAGCACAAGCGGCAGGCCCGGAAGCGCGAGGCATGCGGCGGGGGAGAGGCCGGGGGGCTGGGGGCCCCGCCGTCAGCTGACGTCGTCTTGACCCGTCGCCCGTCTGGCGGGTGTCAGCGGCAGCTGCCTTCCCAACACCCTGGGGGCCCTGCCGGCGGCCCGCCGAGTTTTCCCGGAGCTCCCTCGGGCTGTTTGTCAGCTTTTCTAGGAGTAGAAGGACACATTCTCATGCGCCGGCGTTCACGCGGGTTCTAGGTGCCTTCACGCGCCAGACACGACGGCAAGCGCACCGCACGCACAGCCGCCCCCTCCTGTCCTGCTACCTAGCCTCGCGCACGGAAGGTGCAACAGCCCACACAGCATGCATGTCACTCGCGCTGCTGTTGCTGCCACCGCCGCTGCCGCTGCCGCACCTTGGCGCCAGGGCAGGGCCGGTTAGCAGGGGCGGGGACGCCGGCTGCGCTCAGCGCGCCTCCCGCCCTCGGGGTCTGCGCCCCCCCAACCCCTGCTCACCCCTGCTATCCGCCCTGCCTGCTGCCTTCTCCTACATCCGCCCTTCCCTGCCATGCTGCCCCTGCCCTGCCCCTGCCTGCCCCTGCCGCTGCAGGTCGCTGTCGGACTACGGCATCGGCAAGAAGAGCATCTGGGAGGGCGGCGTGGGGCTGTTCGTGCTGGCGGGCGGCGGCGCGGCGGTGGCGCTGGTGGCGTGGGCGCGCGGCAATGCGCTGCGCACCGGCACGCCCTACCAGGCCACCATCGAGTTCCCGCTGGCGTGCGGCATCCAGGTGGGTGTGGGCGGCTGCGTGGGTACTTGTTGGGTGGTGGTGGTGGGGTATTTGGGGGTTGGTGATGGTAAACCGTTGATGCTTTTCCGAGGCAACTGCACTGCGGGGAGGAACGGCAGCTGCGTGCGTGCGTGAGCTACAAAACACACCACCGTATAGGTAGTTGAGCGGGCGGGCTTGGGGGCAGTGCAGCGGCGCCGGTGGGTGATGGCGGCGCCTCGAGCAGCGCTCCGAGTCATGTCTCAGATGTGGGCCGCGCGCGGACCCCTTCCCCGGCCAAAGCCCCAGACTAAATAACTCACCTGCACTCGGGCAGAAGAGAGCCAGCAGGTAGGCGCGGCGCACGTGCGGGAAGAGTGTGAGGCGGCGAGCATGAATGGCAGTCGCGCGGCTCTCTTGGAGAGGGAAAGAGAGAAAGGGGCGGGCGCAGTGGCGGTAAGAAGGCTAGCGGGATGGGGCTCGACCGGGATGGGGCGAGCGGCGGCGAGGGGGAACACATGGGTGACGAGCCCGCGTGGGTGTTTGGGTGAGGTTGGTGGGGGCGTGGTGGTGGTGGGGGGGCAGGCATGGGAGGGGGAACACGTGGTTGTGGCGGTGGTGGTGGTGGTGGGGTGTGTGGGGCGTGGGGCAGGAAGAGGATCAAGGTAAAGCTGCTTGGGAGAGTGTGGGTGGTTGGGGGCGGGGTCAGGCACCGCAGGTGGGGGAGGAGGCGGCGTGCTGGGTTGACGAGTGCAGGGCACAACATGACACCCCGGCCGGAGCGCGTGTTGCGTGGGCGCCCGGGTGTGAAGGGCGGTCGGGCGGGGGGCGACAGGTCGAGGTGTCGGGGTGAGGGAGGCGCCGCTGGCTGGGGAGTGGCGGCGGCCTCCCTCCGCGCTGCTGCCCCGCCCTCTTCTCTTGCCCGTACCTACCTGCCGCCCCACCTCGCCCCGGCACTGCCGGCCGTCCTCACCCAGCCGTCTAGCCCCGCGTCCACTCGCCTTCTTCCGCACCCCATCCTCAGCACCCTGCTCGCCGTACTTCCCTGCTTGCTCCACCCCGTGGTACCCACAACCCCCTACCGTCCACCCCCCCTCCACCCCCACCTCATCATGCCGCCACCAATCATACCTGGAATCCCACGTGCTGGAACCCCCTCTCCTAACCTAATACGCACGGTAACCCCTCACACACCCCTCACGCCCTCACACGCACCCCCCCTGGCTTGTTCGGGTTTGCATGGTCGGCTTTGGGTTCTGGAATGAACCCACCCACCGTCTTCTCTAATCTTAATGCATGTTAACCCCCCCCCCCCGCACCCCCCCGCACCCGACCCCCCGCAGATCGGCACGCCGGTGCGCATCCGCGGCGTGCAGGTGGGGCAGGTGCTGGCGGTGAAGCCCAGCCTGGAGCGCGTGGACGTGCTGGTGGAGGTGAGAGTGGGCTGGTGGGGGTGGGGTGGTGGGGGTGGGGTGGGGGCAGGTGGGGGTGGTGGGGGTGGTGGGGGAGGGGGGGCAGTGCGGGTGCTGGTGGTGGTGGGGGTGGTGGGCAGTGCTGGTGGGGGTTACTGGTAAACAGTCCCGGTGAGAAACAAAATGCGAACACGACTGCGCTGCAGCTGGGAAACGCAGTGCTGGTGGGGGCAGTGCTGGTGGGGGAAGCTGGGAGCTGAGAGCTGGTATGTGTGTGTGTGGGGGGGGGTTTAGCCATCCATGGATGGTGTTTAATCAATAATGAAGTGCCGATGCCCAGAGGTGGAGCTGCTGGGAGCTGCTGGTGTAGGTCGGCGAGTGGGGTGGGTGGGTGGGTGGGTGGGTGGGTGGGTGGGTGGGTGGGTGGGCGAGTGGGCGAGTGGGTGGGTGTCCGAGGTGGCGGGGCCCCGGGCCCTACCCCGCTCCCCCTCCTAACCCACACTGCACCCGGGCCTGCACCCCTGTAACCAACCATGCCTGGACACCCCCACCCCACTCCAGCCAGCCGCCCACCCCCACTCCTGCCGCCCATACCCCTGCCCCCGCCCACACACACACACCCGCCCCCGCCCCCTATCCTCTCCCCTCCCCCGCAGGTGAACGACGTGTCCACCGTCATCCCGCGCAACAGCGTCATCGAGGCCAACCAGTCCGGCCTCATCGCCGAGCCGCTGGTGGACATCACGCCGCAGGTGGGGGGGCGTGGGGTGTGGGGGTGTGGGGGTGGGGGGTGGGCGGGGTTTGTGTGGGGTGTGGGTGCCGGGGTTTGTGTGGGGTGTGGGTGGGGTGCCGGGGTCTATGTGGGGTGGGTGGGTGCCGGGTTGTGGGGGTGGGTGGGTGCGATGGCGGGGGTGTGGGTGCCGGGTTGTGGGGGTGGGTGGGTGCGATGGCGGGGGTGTGGGGGCAGGGGTGTGGGGGCAGGGGTGTGGGGGTGGGTGGGTGCGATGGCGGGGGTGTGGGGCGGGGGCCCAGGGCGGTTGGGTGAGGGAGCGAGGGTGTGAGGGTGTGAGAAGGAAGTGCATGTGGGTGTGGGTGTCGCTGCTGGCGGGGAAAGTCGCTTGACGGGGGAAGGTGCAAGGGGTCATGGGCTGGGTTGGGGTGATGGGCTGGGTTGGGGTCAAACCGCGCTGTGGCGGAGAGGGAACTGGCCTTTTGGCCCCCTACCTAGTTGCCCCCGCGCTGCCCCCTACCTACCCCGCGGCCCCCCTCCTCCACCCTACCAACCCTGCCCACGCCGCCTCTGCCCACCTGCCCCTAACCTCCGCCCCCCTGCCTCCGGCCCCCTAACCTCCGGCCCCCTGCCCCCCTGCCCCCCTGCCCCCCTCCCCCCCTGCCCCCCTGCCCCCCCAGGTGCCGGTGCCCGACTACCGGGCGCTGCCGCACGAGCCGCGCTGCCAGGACGAGGCGCTCATCGTGTGCAGCAACGGGCACATACAGGGCCGACAGGTGGGCGGGTGGGTGGGCGGGGGGGCGGGGGGGCGGGTGTACGTGTATGGGGGATGGGGGGTGGAGGTGGGGGTTGGTGGGGGTGGGGGGGTTGTAAATACCAGCCCAATTAAAGCATACCCATGCAACAGAGCGAAGAGGAGAGCGTGGGGGTGGGGATGGGCACTGGGTGTGGCGGGTGCAGATGGGAGCGGTGGGTGCAAGTGGAAATGGGGTTCGTGTGGGCGGGATGGTTTCAGGAGGAGAGCAAGGGATGGAGGAAGGCGGTGGGTATAGGTGTGGTTTCGTGTGGGCGTTTAGGTGTTGGGGGGCGGGCGGTGCACACGCACACGCACACGTGTCCAGCGCACAGCTTCACCTCGGCGGCACCTCACATCCATCCGGTTGTGGCTCCTTCACACCAGTCTGCACCATCACTCCGACTGCTGAGCGGTTACCCACAGCCCCAGACCCCCTCCTCTCCACTCCAACGTCACCCCTGTTCCCCCTCCTGCACTCCTGCACTCCTGCACTCCCTCACTTCCCCCCAGGGTGTGGCGCTGGATGACCTGGTGTACATCATGACACGGTGTGTGTGCATGTGTGTGCATGTGTGCGTGTGCGTGTGTGTGTGTCTGTGTGTGTTGCCAACTGCCAAGCATGAGGAGACTACCGATTTCTAACAGTTTGCACCCTGCAAACACACGCTCCACACACGCTTTACACGCTCCACACCCCCACCCCCACCTACCGCAGGCTGGCCCGCCAGGCGGAGAGCGACGGCGTGGACAAGGTGTTTGCGGCCGCCGAGTCCGCCACCGCGCTCATGGAGAAGGCGGCGCCGCTGGTCGGCAGCGCGGCGGAGCTGGTGGAGCAGCTCACGCCGCTGCTGGCGGAGCTGAGGGGCGGCGGCCTGGTGGGTGCAGCGGCGGGGGGTTGGGGGGGCGGCTGCATCGGGCACGGGAGGGGTTGAGCAGGTTTATGTGCGTGTGTGGGGGGGGGGTCTGTGGGTGCAGGGGGGGGGGGGCAGTTGCGGGGGGGGGGGGGCAGCCGGGGGTGGCTAGGGTACACGGAGGGCTGGGGTGCTAGGGTATGGGTTTTTGTGGGTGAGGGGAGATGGAGGGGCGGGAGTTGCCACCCAATCATGCATGCACGCTGGCGCTCACGCCTGCACTGTGACTACGCCTACGCCTACGCCCTCTCAGGTGGGCAACATCGAGGCGCTCACGCGCACCGCCGCCGACGCCGCCGCCGACATCCGACGGCTGCAGAGCAGCGTGCTGACGGAGGACAACGTGCGCGCACTGCGGCAGGCGGTGCTCACGCTGTGCAAGTGGGTGCGGGTGCGGGTGGGGGAGTGTGTGTGTGAAATGAGAGGGAGTGTGTGTGTGTGTGTGTGTGTGTCGGGGGGGGGGCCGGCCGCGTTCAGCCGCGGTCAGCCCGGCCGATACCTGGGCGCAGCGGAGGGAGGGGATGGCAGGAGCGGAGGAGGGGAGGAGGGAGAGGAGGGAGGGCAGGAGCGGAGGAGGGGAGGAGGGAGAGGAGGAGGCAGGGGAGGAGGGAGGAGAGTAGTAAACATTTGGTGATGTGGCTTATGTACATCTGCCCTGCTCGGGATCCCCGCCCACGCCTACCTCGGCCCCTTCCCCGCTTTCTCCTCCTTCCCTACGCCTAGCAACTACGATATGCATGGACCCCCTCTCCGAGCTCCGCCTCGCACTCCCCTCCTCCCCCCCCGGGACTGTTTACCAGTAACCCCCTCCTCCCCCCCCTTTACCCTCCCTCCCTCCCCTCCCCTCCCCCTGAAACAAACCCAAACTTGAACCTAAACCCGCACACACAAACACCCTTTTGATCTCTAACACACACGCCACCGCCGCCGCCACCGCCACCACAGGACTCTGGACCACGTGGAGTCCATCAGCGCGGACGTGTCGCTGCTGGCGCGCGACAGCGGCGTGCAGCGCAACCTCAAGACGCTGGTGCAGGCGCTCAGCAGGCTGCTGGACGACTAGGGGGGAAGGGAAGGCCTGGGGGTTGCAAGGATATGTAGCGAAGGGTAGCAGGGGGGGGCGGGGTTGGAGGGGTTGGAGGGGGCTGGAGGGGGGTGGAGGGGCTGGAGGGGGGTGGAGGGGCTGGATGGGGAGTAGAGGAGGGGGGGCCTTAGGGGGCTCAGCTAGGGGGGGCACGTAGGGGGCCCAAGGGCTGGTCGAGGTGCCGGCAGGCGGGCGGCGCTGGAGGGGGATGGCGGCGACACGGGGGCCGGAGGCCAGCACGCGGGCAAGCAGCAGCAGCAGCAGCAGCAGGAGAAAGCTGGCGGTTGTGTCGGTTGGTTAGCTGGGGGCAGTAGTGGACCTGACCGTGGGGGGCTCGCGCCACACACGTGGGCACACACACACACATGCAAATGCACCCAATGTTGAGCCGCCTCTCCTTTGTGTGGGTGTGGGTGTGTGTGTGTAGGAGGCCGGATGTTGGGATGTGTGGTAGGTGGCACACGGGCCGGTGCCGGTGCCGGTGCCGCCGTGCCGGCCTGCCAGGGCGCGTCCAATGGTTGGCCGACGAGTGGTGCATGAGTGCCCTTGTGTGGCGTACTAGTCGGTACTAGGGTCAAGACGGCTTGTGCGTCAAGAAGTACTTTGTGTGGGCCGGTGTGCAGCAATCGCATGCTGCATACCGGCATGCTCCCTACCTAAGCCGACAGCGTCACAACAAACGTACAGCGCGGCAGATGCCGTACGCACGCGGAAGATTGAGGGGGCCGAATCTGCGAATCACGAACGGGGGGATGTGGCCGGCTGTAGGCCTTGGAGGCCTTCGCGGAATGCGGTCATGGAGGCGATGTTGGCGGTGGTGGTGGTCACGTGCTGCATTGCTGCCGGGCTTGCGGTTCCGCACGTCAAAGCCGACATTGCTCGCCCGTGTCACCGATTTGCGTGTGACTGACCTCACGCTTGCGAGCCAGGCTGGTCAGGGGCTGGTTGGTCAGGACTCGTGACTATGGAGCCGCACGACGTGCAACCTCCAACCAGCTACCGACGTCGGTACAGTCACAGCGCGTGTCTCTTGCTTCTGACCCCGATGTCTTGCTTGCTTGTATTTGTGGAAATATGGAGGGCTTCGGACGCTGCCGGGAACTCGCCTTCTTGCCTCATGCCTACTTCATGAGGAGCCGCGCGACGTGCATTCAGGCCTGCCGGAGTGCAGGGGCTGACGGCCTGAGGCCTGAGGGATGCAGTTCCGCATCCTCGGGGGAGGACGTCAGGAAGCACTGTGTGTAACCTTAGACGACACTCCACGTTGCCCATGGAGCAAAGTGGTCGCTCCCCTCGGCAACTGGTGGCACACACGGACTGCGCCACCTGGGTTCAAACCTCTGTGGTCACTACCGCGTGCTGAGTCCTCAGCAACGGCGTCCGCGAGGCGCAGGGTGAGAAACTGGCAGGCAGGCATCACCGCGACCCAAGTGCACGACCGACACATGAAAGCTTTTTAAATTACATGCATGGTGATTTATGGCGCGTACACAAGCAGGGAGCACCCGACAAAGCAACTGCACGTGCACCCGCCCGGCTCGCAATTTTGTAAATCCATGTTATTGAGGGAATAAAATGAAAATTTAACTACCTGAAATGTTTAGTCTGCTGAAGAATTGTGCAGTAGCCGCGCGAATGGATTGAGCGAGCCTACCACCCGGTACCTGTAATCCCGAATTTATGTAGCAAGTATTTCATTATGATGCCCACTGTCGCGTAAAGCCTTGTGTATTGCAGAACAACGATCACGCTTTCCAGCGTGGACTCTCCTACGCGCATTTTTGGACCAGCGAATTCGAATAAGTTCTCTCACCGCCGTGTCTGCAATTTTCGGTCGATTGGGAGACAACGTCCGGTCGTTGAACCGCCGAGCGAACCAGTCGCTGCTCGTTTTCGCGCTTGCCCGGCCCCTTGCGGGCCCGGCTTCAAACCTGTTCGCGTCTGAGTCAGCTTCGGGTCGGCGGCGATGCAGTCTATGCAGTCGGCGCGGAGCCTGCCGCGGGCAGCAGCACGTCAATGCCGCGCGCCTCAGCAGCGTTGTGCGCGCCTGGTCGCTCGCGCCGCGAACTCCAGTGAGTTTAACGGATGTTTTACGTAACCCCGACTTCAAACTCAAAGTTATGGAGCGGCAGCAAACGCTGCTGAAGCGGGGACGCCGAAGGGGTGTGAACGGGCGGTGGCCAGGCGCCTTGCCTTAAATGTGAACGGGCTGTTGCAAAATGTTGCGCCCGCGCCCTCATCACAGACAAGTCGCACTATCAGGTGCTTGGCGTGAACCCGAAAGCCAGCCAGGATGAGATCCGTGCGGCGTTCCGGAGGCTGGCGAAGGAGATGCACCCTGACGTCTCGACATCGGTGAGACAAGTCGCCCAGAGCGCTTCTGGGCTATTAATCAAGCTGCTGCTGCCGGCGATGTGCATGCCAGGGGGTTGGGTTGTGACCTGAGAAAGGTACTTTGGCCTGCCACTCTTTTGTTCTGTGGCCAGCGCCACAGCAGCCTGGCCGGTTTCCCCTGCACCTGTGTCTCCGTGCTTGGCACCACGTGACGTACCCGCCCTCTGTTACCCCCCTCCCCCCCGCCGTTGCCCGCGGCCCCCCCTCCACACCGGCCGTGCCCCTCGACACACAGATCAACAGCGAGGAGGAGTTCATGCGCGTCAAGGAGGCGTACGACACACTGGCAGACGCGGGCTCGCGCGCGCAGTACGACCTGGCCCTGAACAAGCAGGTATGTGTGTGAGGAGGAGGAGGAGGAGGAGGAGGAGGAGCGCTGGCTGTTTCTTTTCTGGAGGGTTGGGGAAGCGGGGGGTAGTTTAGTCATGAAATCACAACGACCGTTGCAACCCAAAAAAACCTGTTGAAGGCTCAGAGTCGGGAAGAAAGTCTTAGGCGGGGTTCGCTCCCGCAAGCTTGTGTTCAGAAGTAGCACAAGGCTCCCTCCAGACTAACTGGTCGAAACTAGTTAGCTGTTGCCAAGAGGGCGAAGACGTTTTCAGGCATTCGGGATGGTACGGCACCGAGACCCCAATGACAACCAGCTTCCTCCGAAGTGTGTCTTTGCTAGGTCAATCTGTAATTCAACCCAGAACCATCGAGTGCGGAGGAGAGGGACATACTCGTGTTTGGGGGGCTTCAGGCGTGGAATAGCTGGCGTGGGCGGACCGGGCATGAGCGACACGGCCGTGCACGCCCTCCCCCCGGGCCCCCCCATTCCGCCCGACCCCCCGCCCGCCCCCGTGTGTTGCAACGTCTGTTCTACGTCTACCTCGTCATTAATTTTAATTCATGGACCCCCCCCCTGCTCCACTTCGCTACATATCTTTGCAACCCCCGCCCCCTCCCCCCCTGCACTGACGCCCTGCCCACCGCCCTGCCCGCTGCTGCAGCGTGCGCGCCAGACCGCCCCAGCCAGCCCCGACTGGAGTCGGCGGCATCACTACTCCGCCTCGCATCACGGCACCAACACAGCCTCGTCCGGCCGGCCGGCGGGCGGCGGCGGCGGCAGCGTGCGGCGCGGCCCGTCCACCAACCGCTGGGCCGGGTGCGTGTGGGGCGTGTGCGCATGGGATGGGGTCGTCACAAGAATGTTTGTCAAAGAAGGGGAAGGGTGCTGACGTGTGCCGTCGGCATAGAGGCCCACGTGGCCTAGGGTGCGAGTGTCGGGACTTGGCCAGTCCGCCAGTCAGACTGGGTGCTGTGCTGCTAGAGCCGCCCCACAGACGTGTCTGTCTCACACGTCGTCACTGCCACGCCGCGCACACACACACACACACACACACACACAGGGTGTACGGCTCCCCGAGCCCAGCCGCGTCAGGGGCGGATGACTGGCCGGCAGGCGCCGACGACTGGCAGCCCACCAGTAGCGGCCGCAGCCCCTCCACTCTCAGCGGCCGCAGCCCTTCCACTCCCAGCGGCCGGGCAGCGACCGGCGCCCGCAGCCGCAGCACCGCCGGACAGCGCGGCTGGTACAGCCAGCAGTCCGGCGGAGGCGGCGGCGGCGCGGCTGCAGCCGCCGGCGCCGGCTCCGGTACTGCCGCTGCCGGCGGCGACGACTGGGGCAGCTGGGCGGCGGCGGCGCGCACCAGCACCAGTGCTGCCGCCGCGGAGGCGGCGCGCGCGGCGCAGAAGGCGCGGGAGGCGGCGGCGGCGGCCGCCGCCGCCGGGCCCTCCTCTGGCGACGATTGGAGCACTAACTACGCGCGCGTGGCTACAGCCGCCGGCGGCACCGCCGCCGCCGCCACCAGCTCGTACGATGAGTGGTCTCAAGGCAAGAGCGCGCTGTCCTCCGGCGACGACCTGGAGTGGTTCTCAGATGTGGTGACTAAGCCGAAGTCGGCATCGGCACCGTCGTCGTCCGCGTCGGCAGCGGCGGCGCCGAAGCCGGCGGCACCGCCGCCGCCGCCCAAGCAACAGCCGCCGCATCGCTCCCCTGCTACAGCCAGCGGCGACGACTTTGACCTGTTCACCGAGGTCGTGGTGGCTGCGGACGGCAGCGTCGATGTGCGCGAACGGGCGCGGCCTGAGGCCGCGGCGCCGCCGCCGCCGCCGCCGCCGAAGACGCCCACCTCCGGCGACGACTTTGCGTTGTTCGCGGCCGTTGCCGCCGGCGGCGGCACCGCTGCGCCGTCAGCCTCGGCCCCTGCCACTGCCGCTCGCGCGGCGCCTCCCCGGCCGGCGGCTGACAGCGCCGCCGATGGCGCCGACGGCGCCACGGGCCGCGCCGGCAGCAGCTTCTGGGACTCTGCGCCCACCATCACGGGCGGCTCCTACGCCTCCGCCACGGATAGCGGCGTGTCCTTCGGCGGCGCCCGCTCCGTGTGGGCCGACACCCTGCCGACCAGCCCAAGCGCCGCCGCCGGTGCCGCCGCCGGCGCAGGTCAGGGCGCCGCGGGCTCCGGCGCTGCAGGTGCGCCTGCACCAGTGCCGCCAGTGGCGCCCAAGGCGGCGGCGCCCGCCAGCACCAAGGCCGCTGAGCCGGTGCCGCCGAGGCCGCAGCCCGCCCGCGCACCTGAGCCCGTTGCGGCTGCGCCGTCCCCTGCAGTGGAGACCAGCAGCAGCACCAGCTCGCAGGCGCAGGAGGAGGCGGCGGCGGCAGCCATGGCCGCTGCCGCCGCCGCGGCGGCGGCGGCTGCAGATGCGGCCGCCGCCGCGGCGGACCTCCGCCGGAAGCTGGCGGCGGCTGAGGCGGCGGCGCGGCAGGCGGAGGAGGAGGCGACTGCGCGTCTGGCTGCTGCCACGGCCCGGCTCGCGGAGGCAGAGGCGCGGCTGGCGTCTGCCGAGGTCGAGCCGCCGCCGCCGCCGCCGCCACAGCCGCAACTCCATGAGGAGCAGCAGCCGGTGATGGCGGCGGCCGAGGAGGCGGCGCCGCACCAGCAGCAGCGGGTTGAGGTGGAGGAGCAGCAGGAGCAGGAGCTGGAGCAGGAGCGGCTGGAGCAGGAGCGGGAGACGCAGTACGTGGCGGAGGGCGCAGCGTCGCGCTTCAATGCCTCGGCCTCCGCGGGTGTGGCGGATCCCGCGCCTGCTGCCCCCAGCGCCCCGCTCTTCACGCGCTCCTCCGCCTCCTCTTCCTCTTCCTCCTCCCCGGCTTCGCCGCCCGCATTCACCCGGCTGCCCAGGGCCCCCTCAGGCGCTGCCGCTGGCGGCACCGCCGCCGGCCCTGCAGCACCACCACCACCAGCAGCGCCTGCTGGTGGTGCCGCAAGTGGCCTGAGTGATGCCCACCGCAGCAACTGGCGGCGCATGGCCATGGATGAGGCGGCAATGGCGGCGGCGGTGGCGGCTGCCGAGGCGCAGATGGCGGCGGCGATGCCCATCGTCGGCGGCGACGGCGCCGCGGACTCGGACGCGCCCACGCCGCTGGAGCAGCTGCAGCGGGCGGCGGCGGAGGCGGAGGCGCAGCAGCAGGCGCTGCCTGCGGAGGCCGAGGCGCCGGCGGCCGCGGAGCAGCAGGCGCAGGCGCAGGCGCAGGGGCTGCCGGCGGAGCGGGAGGTGTCGCTCGCGGGTCTGTCGTTCAGCAGCGATGTGTTCGATGAGGAGGGCTGGCGCCGCAGCATCAGCCCCATCAAATCCGCGGGCATCTACTTCGGAGGTGAGGGCAGCGACCCCAACGGCGGCGGCGGCGGCGGCGCCGGCAGTATCTTTGCAAACCCGCCGCCCGCGCAGCAGCAGCCGCAGGCGCCCCCGCCCAAAAAGGCTGCGAGCATCTTTGCCAACCCGCCACCGGCGCAGCAGAAGCAGCAGCCGCGCCGGCGGTCGTGAACCTCTTGAATTGCGGGCTGCAGCTTTAGTGTGAGCTGGAAACCTGTGGAATATCAGCTAAGGAGAGACACTGAAACACACCATATGGCGGGTCGATGAAATTGCAGCACGACTGTGTGCATCTCGGGTTATTTCAACAATGGTGATGTGGGGAGAGAGAATTTTTCCGGTTGCAACTCACATGCACCTCTCGCAAACGGTACTGTGTGCAAGACGGCAACAACTCGAAAGTAATACACGCCGGAGATGGGCTCGCTATCATAACGCACATGCGGCCTTGAAATGATGGTGGTTCGACGCTAGCTAGAGGCCATGAAGAATGCTTGGCTGGATGTTTATGTCGTCGTGACAGTTTGTCGGACGCTGCGGCTGTCAGTCATAGACTGAGAGGTTTTGGGTGCAGCGGGCCAGGAATGACATAGGACACAGCAGTCTTGCGGAGGGGGTGAAGTAGTGAGCCATCAGGAATCAGGGGAGTCAAGAATCGGTAGCCAGGCTGTGTTTAGTCAGGATGTTCGAGGCGGTGGCGTCCCGCGTGCCCCGCGTGTCCCGCGTGTGTGTCTAACGGCGGCAGGGTGTGTGGTGGGAAGGGGTGGGGTGGGAGCCAAGCCTGAGTTTTGCAGCCGCTTTGGCGGATGACCGCGGAGGGCAGTGAGCAGAGCACATGTGGCTGTAGGGGGGGCCAGGGCGCGCGCGGGCAAGCAGGGGAAGAAGACACGCGTGTCGTGTCCGCCTGTCGGGGGACACGCGTGCCGATGTGTATGATGGGAGCAGACATGTGTGGGCCTGGCACTTGATGCTGTCTTTAGTTCTCAGGCTCAGCGCCGGATAGGAAAAGGCCGAGAGCGCCGAGGTGAGGAAATTTACTTGCTGCACTGCAACAGGGTTCCGTGTGGCGCTTCGTCGACATGCCGGACACGAGTTAGGAATTTGGTATGGCACTGTGGATTTAAGCAAATGTGAACGGTGTGAATGCGCCCTGCCCGTCCAGGCTAATACGGCCCAGGTGTCGTGGCCGGCCGGCCTAGGCAGGTCCAGGCTGGGCAAAAGCCTTATGGAAAGGGTCACAGCAGCAGCGGCTCTCGACGCTTAGACGCTGCCAAGCTATGACAGGCTTAGACAGCGGCCCCCTGGGCTCAGAGGGTCCAGCAAACTTCCGGGTCTGAGCCTCGACCGTGATGGGTGGGCATTCCACGGGCTCCACCAGCTCGAGGCAAATTTTGACCTGCGCGTTTCTAGGAGGTGTTAAGAGGTGCTCGGAAGCGCTGTGCATGCACGCCTAGGCGCTTTCATGAGAACCAGAGCTGCAACCGTCAAACCGTTGGCCGGGTGTGCGAACTCCGAACACAACCAGCGCAAATACAGATGCAAGCGTCGCTTCAAGTAGCGCGCAGATGCCTGCTCCATGTCTTGTCTTGCGCGCGGCAGCGGCAGCGTGCACACAGGGCTGAGATGGCGACGATTCAGGCCCCATCGCGGAGGAAACCTCATACGCCAAAGTTGTTGCTTCCGAGCCCGCGCGCATTTCTTTTCTAAAATAAGATATCATTCTGGGCATAACCCACTTAGCGCTGCAGTCTCGCGCGAACTAGTTTCGCACGCTGGCGCCCTTGCACGCACGCTGTCGGCTGTGCTGAGCGCAAGAAAAGATGCACAGTGCACTTGTATGAATAATACTCTTGCTTCAGCGCAGATCCTAGCGCTCTCTGAACGCGAACGAGGGCCAGTCGTTTTACGCCGGCCTACGTGCCGCTCTAATAAAAACTCAACTCTAGACGTTTGGGACTCGAATGTTGTCGCACAAGGGCCTCTCCGCGCGAGTGCATGGCCATTCGCAGCAGCAACGAGACCGCTTCGCGACGCCGCTCGGCGTCCAGCGCAATGTCACGTGTAGCGCATTTAGTGAGTCAATGCGGGAGGACGGCTTTGGGAGTTAAGTCTGCGGGGCGGGACCGGCACGGCCATGGGTGGCTGTGCCCCTGGGTGGCGTGGCACTGACTGGGCGGGTGGGTTGGGCTTGGGCGGCCGAGAGAGCTGTCGCGCGGCCCCTGCCGCTGGGGACCGTGACGCGTGCCGGGGGCAAGGAGACTACGCCTGGGAGCCCCCTGGTCAACAGCCATGCCACAGCAGCTGGCGACCCCAGGTGGCGACCCCCCGCCGACGGCACGCTGCATTCCTCACCACCACCACACAGCGAGCCGCCCCACCCAACCCCGCGCCGCGCCTTGCCTCCCCCCGCCCCCGGCCCCGCCCCCGCCCCCGCGCCCGCCTTGTGTCTCCCCTCCTCCTGTGTCCTGCGGCGGCGGCAGGGACGCACTACGACGTGCTGCGGGTGCACCCGCGCGCCAGTCAGGAGGAGATCCGGGCCGCCTTCCGCAAACTGGCAAAGGTGCTGCACCCCGACGTGTCCGTGTCGGTGAGTTCCCAGTGAGCGCAGGCGGTACGGTACGGCACACGGAGGGTACGGTACGGTACGGCACTCGCACGGGGGGGAGGGGGGCGGAGAAACGGTAGCGGCAGGAGAGGCCCATGAGAGGCCTCCGGGAGAAATTAGGATTGGAGAAAAGAAGAGTAAGAGGCAGGCGGCAGGACGGCATACCGACCGGGTGCTCCCGCCTGGCGACAGCTCGGGCGTGCCGGCGAGCCCACACGCAGCGGCGGCAGGTGCTCGCCGCCGCGATCGCCTGGGGACTCGTTCCTCTTAGCTGGCGCATGCCCATTACACCGTCACGCCGTGCGTTCATAGTGTGTACGTGTGTGTGTCTGTGTGTGTGTGTGTGTCGCATCGCCCTCCGGTGTCTCCTCTGTCGCCCTCCTCGCGCAGTTTGACAGCGAGGAGGAGTTCATGCGCGTCAAGGAGGCGTACGACACACTGGCAGACGCGGGCTCGCGCGCGCAGTACGACAGGGAGCTGCACCAGGTTGGGCGGGGGCTGGGGGTTGGGGGTGGGGGCTGGATGGCGGTGGGGTGGGGTGGGCTGGGGTGGGGGCTGGGGTGGGGGGGGGCTGGTGGAGGGCGAGGGTGGGTTGGCGGTGGAGGGTTGGGGGGTTGGGAGGGTGGACGGACGTGTGCGAGTACCGGTATGCGAGGGGCGGCAGGATGGGGGCTGGGAGGCAAGATGAAATGTGCGGTCGGTCAGCAGGCAGCCCGCAACCACCTTCCGCCGCCTTCCGCCACCTCCCACCTGCAGATGGGCCGCCCGCAGCCCACGTCAGCGACCAAGCCGCCCCACAGCCCCGCCTCAGGCCCGCTGGGCCGCCGCATGGGCCGCCCGCGCCCCGGCAGCGCCGGCGCCTCACGCACACACGGCCACTACGGCGGCAGTAGCAGCCACAGCAGCAGCCAGCCGCGGCCGGTGACCAGCGGCCGCGGCCGCACCGTGCGCAACTTCAGCCCGCCGGGCAGTCCCAGGTGTGTTGGGGTTTGTGGTGTTTACCAAACACGAAGAAGTGGGAAAACTCAGACCGTGTGTGTGTGTGTGTGTGTGCCGCGATGGGTTGCGGTCGGCTCCTTGGACAGTGAGAGAGGAGAGCTGCTGCTCCCGGGCTTGCGGGCGAATCACGGTCATCTTTGCTTTTGCACATACGCCTTCATCGGTAGGACAGAACAGATAGGAACCGGTAATGTGCGCCTCCGCGACTGCCCCCCGCGCACACAGCCCGTCCTCACAGCCCCTGACGTTTTCTTGCTCACAACTAATTACCTTGCTCGCAGCGCCTCCTTCGATGAGGACTCGTGGCTGTCACCGCCGCCGCCCTCACCGCCGCCGACCTCTCCAGTGGGCGCAACCAGCATGCGGGCGGCGGCAGAGGCAGAGGCAGCAGCAGCAGCAGCAGCAGCCGCTGGTGCTACAGCGGGCAGCGGCAGCGGCGGCGGCGGGGCCGCGGGGAACGGCGGGGAGCGGGCGGGTAGCAGCGGGCGGTTCGTGTCGTTCGGTGAGGAGGCCCGGACCTCGGTATGGGAGTCCGCACCCTCCGTGTCGGCTGCGTCCTATTTTGGCGCCGAGCTGCGCGACGCGGGCGGCTATTGGGACAACGTTGCTACAGCCGCCGCCGCGGCGGCTGCAGCTGCTACAGCCGGCAGCGGCAGCGACGACTTCGCGGACGTGGAGGAGGTGCTGCTGAGGGGCGGCGCGGGGGGCGAGGCGGCGGGCGGCGAGGCGTGGGACGTGCCGCCCGCTGGTGGTGGTGTTAATGGTGCAGCTGCTGCTACACCCTGGTACCCGGATGGTGGGCCAGCCTACAACAGCGGCGCGCAGCAGCAGCAGCAGCAGCAGCAGCAGCAGCAGCAGCAGCAGCAGCAGCAGCAGCAGCAGCAGCAGCAGCAGCAGCAGCAGCAGCAGCAGCAGCAGCAGCCCTACTACGTACAGGAGGCCGCGGGCGTTTCCTTTGCCTCCGACGGCAGTAGCGGCCAGTCGGACTTTTGGGGCAGCAGTGGCAGTAGCAGCGCCAGCTGGGCAGGCGCTGCTGCAGCCGACTCGGAGTACGCGGCGGGCGTGTCCTTCGGAGCTGGCGGCAGTGCGTGGGATGACGTGCCGTCGGCCGGGCCCGCCACGCCGCCGCCGCCGCCGCCACCACCCCCGGCGGCGGCGGCCTCCTCCAACCCCTGGTCCTCCTTCATGTCCGCTTTCAGCACCCCAGCTGCTGACGTGGGGAGCGTCGGCAGTAGCTTTGGCAGCGAGTACGCTGCCGCCAGCGCTGCTTATGCCGCCTCGCCGGGCCCAGAAGCTGCGGCAGTAGCAGCGGAGCCGCCGCCGCTGCCGCCGCTGCAGGGCGCCGGCGGGCTGGCAGGCTTCGGTGCGGCTGTGGTGGGTGCTGTGCCCGGCGGCGGCGCCGATGTGCTTGCCACGGCCACGGCGGCGGCGGGCAATGAGGCGGCTGTGGCAATGGCCCGTGCCACGGCGGCGCAGGCGTCCGCCGCCGCCGCCGCTAGCGCAGCCGAGGCGGCGGCGGCGGCGCTCGCGACGGCCTCGACTTCCGCGGTGGCGGCGCTGGCGGCGGCGGCGGAGGCGGCCGCGGCGGCGGCGGGCGCGGTGGCGGAGGCGGCGGAGCTGCGGCAGCGGCTGGCGGAGGCGGAGGTGCGCGCGGCGGCGGCGGAGATGAAGGCGGCGGCGGCGGAGGCGCGCGTGGAGGCGGCGGAGGCGCGCGCGGCGGCGGAGCAGGCGCGCGCCAGCGCCGCCGAGTCGCAGGCCGCGGTGGCGGAGGGCCGCGCGGCCGCGGCGGAGGAGACGGCGGCGGCGGTGGGGCGCAAGGCGTCGCTTGCGGAGTCGCGTGTGTCGGCGGCGGTGGAGCGGGCGGCGGCGGCGGAGGCCAAGGCGGTGGCGGCGGAGGGCAAGGCGTCTGAGCTCCGCTCCCGGCTGCACGAGGTGGGCGCGGAGCTGGCGGAGGCGCGGGCGGCGGAGGCGCGGTCGCGCGCCGCCGCCGCCGAGGAGGCGGAGGCGGCCGCGGCGGCGCTGGTGGAGCAGCGGGCGGCGGCGGCGGCGGCGGAGCTGGCGGCGGTGAGCGCGCGCGCGGCGGCGGCGGAGGCCCGCGCCAGCGCGGCGGAGAAGCGCGTGGGCGAGATGCGCATGCAGCTGGCGGAGGCGGCGGCGCAGGTGGCGGAGATGCAGATGGCCGCCGCGCCGCCGGCGGCGCCGCGGCCGCGCCCGCCGCGGCCGACGGCACGGCAGCCGCAAGCGTCCAAGGCCGCGACCAATGCCACAGCCACTGGCGTTGCAGAGGCCCGGCCAGCTGGCGCCACTGCTGGCGGCGCAGCCCCGGCGGCTTCGGCTTCGGCGCCTGCCGCAACGCCAGCACCTTCTTCACCTGCGGCGCAGCCCGCCGCCGCCACCGCCGCCACGTCATCGCCACCCATCGCCCCCCCGGCTGTCCCACAGCAACAGGAGGCTCCAGGCACTGCCGCTGCCGGGCGCGCAGGCGTGGCGCAGCCACCAGCAGCAGCAGCAGCAGCCGTGACGCAGTCCGCGGCAGCAGCAGCGGGGAGCAGCGACGGGAGGACTGCCAGCGACAGCCAAAGCAGTAGCAGCAGCAGCAGCAGCAGCAGCAGTGGCAGCAGCAGTAGCAGTACGAGCACAGGTAGTGAGCACAGCGGCAGGCGTGCTGGTGGCGCTGGCAGCAGCAGCAGCAGCAGCAGCAGCAGCAGTGTGGTCTCGCGTAGCGAAAGGCTTGAAAAGGCCGCGGCGGCGGCGGCGGCGGCGGCCGAGGCAGCGGCGCGACAGAAGGGCGCGGCGTCGGCGGCCGGCACGGCGGCAGCAGCAGCGGCGTCGGTGGCGGCGGAGGCGGCGGAGGTGGCTGAGGTGGCGGCGGCCATGGCGGAGGCCCACACGCTGTTTGGCAGTAGCGCCACCGCCGGCAGTAGCAGCACCAGCAGTAGCACCAGCAGTAGCACTGGCACCAGCAGTAGCACCAGCAGTAGCACCGGCAGTAGCTCGGGCGCGGGCATGCGCGAGCACGGGGCTGTAGCACCCGCGACCGTCACTGCGGCGGCGGCTGGGCTGCAGAAGCAAATGCAGCAGCAGCAGCAGCTGGACGCGCAGGCGGCTGTAGCAAAACACGGTGAGGCGCAGGAGCCGCCGCCCGCGCCGGCGGAGCAGGAGGAGGAGCAGGAGTTGGTGTATAGCAGCATCAGCGCGTCGTGGGATGAAACGGCGGACGTTGGGGACTGGGTTGGCGACTGGGGCTGGGACACCACCGAGGCCGATGACGATGATGACGAGCGCGTGGCGGCGCTGACACGTGTCGAGGCGGCGCTGGCGGCGGCCGCAGCGGCGGCGGCGGCGGCTGAGGAGCGGCAGCTGAGGGTGCAGGAGGAGGAGCGGGGCCGGGAGGAGGCGGCGGGCGACGCGGCGGCGGCGGCGGCGGTGGCGGCGGCGGCGGTGGCGGCGGCGGCGGGCGAGGTGGTTGTGGCAGCTGGGGACGGCGCCACCGACGCCGACCCCCCGGCGGCTGTGGGGACAGCAGCCGGCTCGGGTGGCGACGATGCGGCTGAGCGGCTACAGCCTGTGCGGGCGGGCGTATCGGCAGCGGCGGCTACTGCTACTACAGCCTCGAGCAGCAATAGCAGCGCCGCTAGTGCAAACAGTGGCAGTGGCAGTAGCAGCGCCGCCGCTGCGGGCCGCAGCAGTCCCAGCGCGTCGCCACCATCATCGTCTCCGTCGGCGCCCTCAGCTTCAGCTGCTGGCAGCGGCGGCGGCCTCAGTGCCGGCGGCGGCGGCGGCGGCCGCGGTGGCCGCAGCGGCAGCCCCATCCAGTCCGCCGGCATCTACTTCACTTCCAGCTACGACACCCTGATGGCGGCGGCGGCGGCGCGCAGCGACTCGCCCAGCGGGGCCGCAGGCGGCAGTAGCAGCAGCAATGGCGGCAGTAGCACCAGCATCAGCAGTAGTACGACCGCCCATGCGACGGCCTCCTCCGGCGGGCGGGCCGGGCCGGCGGGCGCCGCTGCGCGGCAGTACTCGGGGCCAGTCGGATGCGGCACTGGCAGTAGCAGTCGCAGCAGCAGCACCTTCTCCGCTCCGCGTGGCAGTAGCAAGACGACGCGGCATGTGCTGCGGGTGCGGCACGACCCCGCGGCGAGGCGCCGGGCTGTGAGCATCTTCGCGGCCAAGGCCGTGTCGGGCGGCGGCGGCGGCGCGCCGATGGGGTTCGTGCTGGGGTCACGAGGTGGCGGCGGCGGCGGCGGAGGAGGAGGAGGTGGCGGAGGCGCCGGCACGGGCCCCAATGCGAGCAAGTGATCAACACATAGATCGATGGCGCTGGCCCCTGCGGGCCTGAGCCGCTGCCGCTGCGGCCATGTGCGACCATTTGCCAAGCACGCGGTGGCCGTGGTTTGGGCCTTCAGGCACACCCTGCATAATTACCCCCGCCCCCACAACCTTGCCTGGTTATGGGCTGACGCCTTGGACGGGGGCTCGCCTCAGTGGGCGCAGGGGCACGTGCGCTGGACCTGGACCGTGTGGCCGTGTAGACGTCGTGAAGGGGGAGGGGGAGGGGAGAGGGGTCCGGGGCACGGACGGGCGTCCTCAACGTTGAGCGGTTGCCCAGCAGTGCATTTGGTTAGTTCTTTTGATGGACCGCGGATACACCCGGTGTTTTCACATGCGAACGTGCCCGATGCGTATTGCTCCAATGTTGTAGGTTGCGTATTTGCAACGTTGTAGATTAGGCGCAGACACTTACATATGCTGATATGATACGGTCAGGGCTCTTATCTTGTTTTGGGGGGAAAGCTCAGCCTGAGCTTTAGCAAGCTAAAATGCCCAGAAGTTAGCTCAGGGGGCGGACTTGGGCGGACTCCCGGGCACTTGTGGATAGGCTTTCTGATGGTCAGTGGGGCATCAAGTGGTCAGGGAATCGTCGCATACGCTGACACGCAGCTGTTTGGGCCCCGGATTCCCGGAACAGCTGAAAACACTGGCGTCTGATGGTTCTGTGGCCAGTGGCCCCCAACCCCACCGGGGCCAAGCTTCCCCCGCCTCCGTGGACGCGTAACAAAGCTAAAATCTGAGCTTTAAGGGCCAGCCGTAAAGCTCAGAAACCGGCCAAAATGGCCAAATAAAGCTCAACATCTTTAAGGTAATAGCCCTGGATACGGTTAACGTAAACAAGTGCAGGATGCAAAGCGCAGGCGCACAGCCGTAACTTGTGGTAACTTGTGGTGGTCCGTCCGGGCGCACGTGGTACCTTTTATCAGCGGATCACCTGTGTACCTGCGACTCTGCGAGTGCTTGCAAGAGTTGATCAGCTACTGTTGCATCTAGGCAACAGCCTCAAACGTAGGGCTTGGGTGCTCGAAGGCATCGGCTTCGTCAGCAGACCCTGTGGTGCTAGGTGGTGACGGTTGTAATGCAAAAGAGCCCCCCCCCAGACCTTGCCCCAGACAGGGCTTCGACCCGGGGGTGCTGTACGGGTGCTGTGCGCTGTAGTTTGCCAAGTGCGGCCTTGTTTCCTCTTGTGCCCTTGAGTGCAGCCCTGCAGTCAGAAGCAAGCCAGCTATGTTCTGCGTAGTCAACTATACGGTTGGCGTGCCCCGGTCCGTAGAGCCGGGCCACCCATACGTGTCAGGCTTGCCCAAACGTGCCTCTTTGCGTCCGCCGACAAGCTGCCACGAGTATGTACGTAATCAGCTACCTTGAACCATTGTACACAACAGGAAGAATGCCTTGGCGACCAAGAACGACTTGCGCGTGAACTGGATATACTAGCCTTCAGCATCAAATTAGATATTGTGCAGCGCAGTATTTAATCGACACAGGCGCGCACGCCGCACAGCTCATTTGCAACAGATTTGACTTATACTTGCAGCGCTGCATTCGCTTAAACTGATCAAGAAGAAGCGACCTGGACAAAAATGCAATATCAATACTTTGCTGATGCGATCATGGGGAACTGACGAAGAATGACTGACGGGTTCCCAGACTCGGCCCGTCAGTCGTTCTTCGTCAGTTCCCCATGATAGCATCAGCAAAGTATTGATATTGTCGCGGCACCGCGTCACCGAGTCGCGGCACCACAGCAGGAGCCAGCCAAACACGCAGTGCAGGAGCCAACAGCAGCTGCACTACTTGTCGTACCACTGCTGCCTACAACACCACAGACCTTGCTCGCCCCACTGCGGACCGCTACCTAGACACCAGTCCGCTCCTCAGCCCGCGCGCTTGCGCCGCTTTTTGGGCGGCGCCGCGCTCTCCTCCTCCACGGGGCCTTGTCTGCCCCCTCCGCTACCAACATGTGCACCGTCACCGCCGCTGCTGCCGGGCCCCGTGTCGCCGCTACAAAAATGTCCATCCCCGCAAAACCTATTATCCAAATAACATTTGCTATGTATAAATGCTGATAATGTAAGCCTTCATATCTGATGTTCAACACATAACCCCAAGAGGGCGCGCTTCAAAAATGCCCGGCCTACGTGGCGGACCGCTTTGCACATTAATTGTGACATTTATGTGCGTATTCTATTATCATGTCTGTGGAGCGGTGGGCGCCACCGTGACGGTTCGCAGTGGCCCCGAGCTCGCTGCAGCGCTCGCCAACTATACCGTGGATACAGCTCTCGTGGATGTGGAAAATCTAGTCCTCTCAAATGAAGATTTCAGCCCGTATAACAGCGAGCTGCCGCTTGCTGTGGCGCGGAATTTTAGTATCTTGGGCGCGTGGCAGGCCGGCCCTGGGCGTTTTCCCTACATCGATTTCGCGTACGTGCGAAACAAGGTGCGCTGATGCACCAACTATAAGTGGCCGGGGAGTCCACCCGTTTCTGGTGCCAGGCTGGACAACGACCCCAGCTCCCGTCCTCCCTGCGGCGCGCGGTATGTCACGGACGGCGGACGCGTTCTGTTGCGCCCCTGCTGGCTGCCCTGCCCTGCCTGCCCTGCAGGTGCGGCTGGCTCCCGGCGTGACGCTCGGCCTTCGCCGAATCCTGGTCCGCCGCTCTCGCAGCGACCCCTCCTGGCGGGTACGTGGTGCCACGGCTAGGGCTAGGGCTAGGTAGCTAGCTGGCACCTGTACGCACCTGAGCGCGCGCACGATAGCCTGCTGTGTGCGCGTGCATACGATGCGCATGTGCGGCAGCAGCCCGCTATGCTCACATACACATAATGTACGGCGGCTGCGCCCAACCGCACCACGCATTAACACATACGGCTGCCGTGCCAGATAGTCACTCCCCCCCTTCTCTCTCCGGTTCGGCCGTTCGGCGGCATTACTTATCACCGGCAGGCACGCACCGTGCGTGACAACCACGCCGCGTTCGTAGTTGCGGTTCAGTCATACTAGTAGTCATGCACTCATGAGCCGCGTATGGATGGTGCATGGCATGTACACACGCATGTTGTGTTACACTCTCGCTCTACTACTTGCAAGTCATCATATCTTCCTTCCTCGCGCACGAGGTCTACCTTGTTATCACATCCCCTACCACACACCCACCTACTGCACCGCACCGCACCGCACCTACCACGCACGCACCCACCGCACCCACAGGGCCCCGGGCTGGACCTCATCACGGACGACAGCGGCCGCGACCTCACCGGCGCAGACCCCGCCGCCTTCGCGGTGGTGGAGGTGGCGGACAGCGTCAACCTGCAGGGTGGGTGCGTGCGTGGCTGGGGCCAGGGGGGAGTGGTGGTGGTGGTGGTGGTGGTGGGTGGTGGGGGTGGGGGTGGGGGTGGTGGGGGTGGTGGGGGTGGTGGCGGGTGGTGGTGGTGGTGGTGGTGGTGGTTGGTGGTGGTGGTGGTGGTGGTGGTGGTGGTGGGTGGTGGTGGTCACATAACAGTTACACACGTTAGTGGCGATGCCACTGGTGGCTAGGGCTACCAAGCCCTAACGTAGGGCAAGCGCGCTTTGCGCGTTCCCCCTCTAGGCACGCTCGACACAGCAGGGGAGAAGGCCCCAGTCCTGGTCAAGACACGAGAGACGCACGGGCTAGCCCACTACCACGAACCAAACACGAGACGGGGACTGGGGCTTGGGGTAGGGGGGGCGGCAGGGGGAGCAGGGGGCTTGAGGGCGCGCGCACGCGCAGCACAGTGTGAGTGAGTGAGTGAGTGAGTGTGTGTGTGTGTGTGTGTGTGTGTTAGATATATATTACAACGGAGAGTAATATGAAAGACTTGTGCGTGCGAACGGTGTGTGTATGTAAGGGAGTGTGTGTGTGTGTGTGTTGGTAAACGGAAACGGAGAGGAATCCCCGCAATCGCTCGCAGTTACTGACGGATACGCACCGAATACTTCTTGGACGGTACCGCGTAGCCCCGGTAGTCATACTTACCCGCAGAAATAGCCTGGAACCCGTCGGGCGTTCGCGAAGCAAACCGACCCCGACATGCACCCATATGCTTGTGACATGCGCCTAAAAACGTTTACCCAGCACGCCTAATTCCCTGATTCCCGCCCGCTGTCCGTAGTCTCACCTACAGGCGGCAGAGGAAGCATAGGCAAAGGGCGGCAGCGCGAAAATGTCACGGGCATGGCAAAGAAAAAGAGGCGGCAATGCTAACGGCGTGCAGCAAGCAAGCTAACTAGACACGCAGCCCGCCCAATCCCAACCCAGGAAACGGCTCTCCTCCCTAGTGGAGGAGAGGACGAGGCAGGGCAGGCGGCGCGCTTAAGACAACTCGGCGGAATGGGGCGCAGTGGCGGGCGCGGTTGCAGAGCTGCGGAACGTGCCAAAACCCCACGCAAAGCCCCCGTAATCCCGGGTGGCGTCGCCCAACCCGATAAGCCGCAGTGACCCCGCTGACTGCGGCTGTGTGTGTGTGTGTGTGTGTGTGAGCGCGTGCGTGTTGTCTGCGGCAATGTAGTTGCGTGTAAGGAGGAGTTGTGGAAGGTCGGATGTAAATGCGGGTGCGGGTGCGTGTAGTGCGTGCGGTTGATCGATCAATGCCAGCCAGCCGTGCCTTTCTCGTGCTAGCTCCAGCAGTCGCTCCTTACCGCTCGGGCCCGTTCCTGCCTCTGCGCTGTGTGTCTCACCCGGCTATGCTTCTGGATGTGCTCACCACTGGGCTGCATGTGCCCATCACACGGATCTCTTTCTCTCTCTCAGTACACACACGCACATCTCTTGTGATCTCTAACACACACATACAGAGAGCGAGCGATTGCGGGGAATTCTCTCCGTTTCCGTTTACCAACACACATACACACACACGCATTCGATTTGCTTGTTATCTCCTTGTGATTTTTAACACACACATTCACACATTCGCCCGCAGAGGTGTGCCTGCCACCCGCGTACGTGCCGCTATCCATGGGCACTATGACCTGGCCGGCCGAGCTGCAGCTGCCGCCCTTCAGGCAGTCGGGCTTCTCGTTCAACACCACGCAGCAGCTGCACCCCAACTGCACCGACCGCGGCGGGGGCACCACCAGCAACACCGACCTGCCCTACGAGCAGCAGTGCATTCTGTCGGGTGAGTGCGGCGGCGGGCGGCGGGTTCGTGCGGGCGGGCGGGGAGATAGTAAATCCGGAGAATCGCCGCGCAGATGGAGCTATCTAGCTTACTTGGTAGATGACGCCACATTCAACTCTAGCTGCTGCTGCTGCTGCTCTTGCTACTGCTTGCTGCTGTTGCTGCAGCTGCTGTACGGCCTAACCTGTGAATATGATATGCTTTTTGTTAACCGCCGCTGCCGCCGTGCGTGCACACACGCATGGCGCACATGCACACGCAACAGGCGGCATATACAACGCCATTGGTCTGTACTGCTACTCCATTGACGCGTTCGGAAACCAAGTCAAGACCGGCTATGTGTCACTGATCCGGAACTCGGAGTTTCAGGTGCGTGAGGGAGGGGGAGAGGGAGAGAGAGAGAGAGAGAGAGAGAGGGAGGGAGGGAGGGAGGGAGGGAGGGAGGGAGGGAGGGAGGGAGAGAGAGAGAGAGAGAGAGAGAGAGAGAGAGAGAGAGAGAGAGGTCAGGCAATGCTTGCACCCACCGTCCCTGCTAGATGCACCGATAGATTCTTGCCTAGCTACCGTACGGTGCCTGCGCTGGAGCGGCCGTGCGAGAGAGCTGCTCGCTGCTGAGCATGTGAAGCAAGTCAATGAATCTGAGCGGCGGTTGCATATCATGCAGTACTTGCTTGATGCTCTGCTGGTGCATTGCTGCCGCGGACCTCCTACCTACCTGCGTACCGTGCTGCGGCGACCCAGCAGGCAGTACTAGTTAGCTACCCGCAGCACACACACACGCCCGTGCATCGCATGCGCAGCTAGATAGCTACATGGCAGTAGTATGGCACCCGCCCGTCATGACTCGGTACCTAGCTACCGACTTGCGCGCTCATCAATGCCTATCTACTGCTGCTAGCTGCGGTGTGACTATCATACTTGCTGTACTGCTTGCTTCTCATCCATCACCATACATCTTTATTTACGTGCGTGCGTGCAGTGCTACACAAAGATGACAGTCGAGTGCATCAGCTCGCACGGGGGCGTGGTGGGGTGCTACAACTACATGTCAAAACAGATGATGAACAACTCGTTCACCACCACCAGCAGCAGTAGTAATAATAATGCCACCGCCGTTACTAACACCACCACGACCACCAGCGGCAGCAACAGGAGCAGCAGCACCGCAGCAGCAGTAGCAGCAGCACCTGCAGGATCTGCTAACACACCGCCGCTGCCGCCAGGAGCCATCGGCAGCAGCGCTGGTACCGGTGGTGACGGCGGTGCGGGAAGCGGCGATTCGGCTGCCGTCACTGCCGGCGCCGTTGTGGGCTCTGTAGTGGGAGGTGAGATTCTTAACCTTGCCTTGCTAGCCTTACGTTTTGCGGCCGTTATATACGCATGTCTTGCCAGCTAATAACGATTCGCGTTCTGTTGACCGCGTGTGATCGTGCTTGGCAGCTGTTGCATGCGGCATACAGAACGTATGTGTGCATCTTTGTTGTTTATGTGGACATATAATGCGCCTCTTCATGAATGCCGCAGGTCTGTTACTGGCAGCTGTTATAGTGGTGTTGGTGGTGCTTGTGCGCCGCCGCCGCCAGAGTGCAAAGCATGCCAAGCAGCAGCGGCGCCAGCACAGCCCGGAGACTGGTCCCGCCAGCTGCGGCGACAGGTGCGGTGCGGGAGCCCCTGCTGCTTGCGCCGGTGCCGCCGCCGCCGCCGCACGCGGCAAGACCGATGGCGGCGGCAAGGCCGGCGGCGGCGGCGGAGACGGCGGCGCCGCGGCGTTCCTGCTGGACTCGCCGGCCACGGCGGCTGCTGGCGACAGCAGCGGCGGAGACAGCGGCTCTCACCCCTGCAGCGGCGATGGTTTTGCTTCTGCCACGGGTACTGCCGCGGGTACTGCCGCTGGCGGCTATGTCTCTGGTCTGACGTTGGCATCGGCGGCGGCGGCGCCGTCGCCAGCGGCAGTGGCTGGCGCCGGCGGCGGCAGCGCCGGCGGCGGCAGCGGCTCCGCCTCCGACGGCGGTGCCGCGGCGGCGGCGGCGGCAGTAGCGGCAGCAGCACAGGCCAGGGCCGCCGCTGCCGCCGCCGCCGCTTACTCCATGGTGCCCGTGACGGCGCTGACGCCCCTCAATGCCAACATCCCGCTTAACATCATGATGACCACCACCAACACCAACACCAACACCAACACCAACACCACCCTCACCGTGTCCTCCGCCGGCGCGCCAGCGCTCGGCAGTAGCACTGCTGCTGCCGGAAGCGAGCATGTGGTGTCGGGTCACCGGAAGCCGCCGGCGCCGGGCGCTGCTGAGCTTGTCGCGGGGGCGGCGGGCAAGAGCGGCAGCAGCAGCAGTGTGACTACCACGCCCCCGCCGGCAACGCCCGAACCATCGGGCGGGCACGGGCCGACATCGCCGCAGCCACCGCCGCTGGTGATGCTGTTCCCGGGCCAGGTGATCGGCAAGGGCTCGTACGGCAAGGTGGTTGAGGGGCTGTACGGCGGGCGGCGGGTGGCGGTGAAGCTCATCGACACTGGGCTGCTGCTGCCGGGCGCGTTCACGGCGGGTGCGGCGGCGGCGGCGGCGGCGGCGGCCACCCGGGGCGCCCTGCCGCCGCCGCCGCCGCCGCCGCCGGCCTGGGCCTACACGTCCCTGAGCGTGAGCACCGCCGATGTGCCCCCGCCGCTGTCAGCAGAAGCCGCAGCAGCCGCAGCAGCCGCAGCAGCTGCAGTGGAGCCGCCGAGCGGCACGGGAGCAGTGGTGGGGACGGCGATGGCGGCGGCGGGCGCGGCCACCTCCTCACAACAGGCGGCTGTGGTGGCAAATGCGGCGGACGCTGAGGAGGCGCAGCGGGCGGAGCAAGCGCGGCGGCAGGCGGCCGAAGCCAATCAATCAACAGCAGCAGCAGCAGCATTAGCAGCAGTAGCCGCAGCCGCTGCTGTGGAAGTTCCTGACATGCTGGCGGTTTCGGGCGTGGTCTCAAGCGATGACGGCCGCCTCCTCCTGGGGACTGACACACAGCGCTACTGCGAGGCCGTGCTGCAGCTGGGCCACTACTGTGGCGCCCATGAGGCCGGCGGCGGCGGCGGCGGTCTGCAGCAGCAGCAGCACCAGCACCAGCAGCTTTCGCCGCCGCCGCCGCCGCCGCAGGTGCAGAAGCAGGACGCGCACGTAGCCCACGGCGGCGGCGCCGCAACGCTCATCAGCAGCGGTGCCGCTGGTGCCGCGGCGGCGGCGGAGGCGGCGGCGGCGGAGGAGGAGGAGGAGGACGCGGCGGTGCGCGACCTGATCTCGTCTCTGGGCCAGGAGGTGGAGGTGCTGGCGCGCGTGCGCCACGACAACATCGTGACGCTGCTGGCCGCCAACCTGCGGCCGCCGCACGTGTGCCTGGTCATGGAGCGGATGGACACCAGCCTGGACCGACTGCTGCACAAGGAACCGGGCAGGCGCCTGCAGCTGGACACGGTGCGAGCATGGGGCGGGAGGGAGTAGTGCAGGGAGCGAGGGCGGGAGTAGTGCAGGAGGGCGGGAGGGCGGGAAGGCGTGTTGATGCACTGTGTAAGAGTAGTAAAAGAAAGTGAAACCGCGAGCTTCACCCGCCGCCCAGTCACAATAATCTATTTCGTTGCATGCTATCTAGATGCCGGCCCGCATTCGCCCGCCCCGCCCCACGCCCGCCCCACGCCCGCCCGCCCGCAGGCGCTGCACATTGCGCTGCAGGTGGCGCGCGCACTGCAGTACCTGCACCCCACCATCATCCACAGGGACCTCAAGGCACGTGCCCGCCCGTCTGGTATTGACTGGAGTGTGTGTTGGTAAACGGAAACGGAGAGGAATCCCCGCAATCGCTCGCAGTTACTGACGGATACGCACCGAATACGTCTTGGACGGTACCGCGTAGCCGCGGTAGTCATACTTACCCGCAGAAATAGCCTGGAACCCGTCGGGCGTTCGCGAAGCAAACCGACCCCGACATGCACCCATATGCTTGTGGCATGCGCCTAAAAACGTTTACCCAGCACGCCTAATTCCCTGATTCCCGCCCGCTGTCCGTAGTCTCACCTACAGGCGGCAGAGGAAGCATAGGCAAAGGGCGGCAGCGCGAAAATGTCACGGGCATGGCAAAGAAAAAGAGGCGGCAATGCTAACGGCGTGCAGCAAGCAAGCTAACTAGACACGCAGCCCGCCCAATCCCAACCCAGGAAGCGGCTCTCCTCCCTAGTGGAGGAGAGGGCGAGGCAGGGCAGGCGGCGCGCTTAAGACAACGCGGCGGAATGGGGCGCAGCGGCGGGCGCGGTTGCAGACCGGCGTAACGCGCCAAACCCCGTGCGAAACCCCCGGAACCCCCGGTGGCTGGACTGAACCCGAGAAACTGCAGTGACCCCGCTGACCCCGGCTGTGTGTGTGTGTGTGTGTGTGTGTGTGTGTGTGTGTGTGTGTGTGTGTGTGTGTGTCGGTTGCTAGCTGCATGCATGCGTCATGAGAGGCCTGTAATGTGCTGACAACCCTGCTGCCCTATCCTGCCCCGCACGCATTCCCGCCCTGCACCGGTGCGCTTTGAGAGGTTTGCATTTGCATTTCATACCGTAACAATAGTATGGCACACCGCTATCACCATCCAGCTCTCACACCTGTGCCATTCCTGACCCCTGCCTCTGCCCTGCCCTGCTGCCCCATCCACCTCCCTATCCACGCACACACGCTCCTCCCTCCCATCAGCCCGCCAATGTGCTCATCTCGCACGCGGACGGCGACGGGTCTCAGCTGGTGGCCAAGCTGGCGGACTTCGGACTGTCGCGGCTGAGGAACACGGTGCTGGTCACCTGCAACCCGGAAGTGGGCACGGTGGGTATCGGGGGCCAGGCACGCAGGGATACGTAGCAGTGGCGGGCGGGCGGGGCCCCGCAGCCAAGCATACATCTGGAAGTTCACCAGCAGCAGTAATCATCACCTTGCTTGTTTGGTGGTGGGGCTGGCTTTGTGCTTGAGCTTCTCTGCTGGACGGAAGCCCTGCCGCCAAACGCCACGTGCGGCTGAGCGCATTTCCTCCTCCATCCTCACATGCATGAACCGCCTACCTACCTACCTACCTACCTACTTATCTATCAGGGCCCCTACATGGCACCGGAGTGCTTTGACCTGGCAACCAACGTCATCATGGACAGGGCGGTGCGTATTGCAGCTGGGGGGGGGGGCGGGGCGGCGGTTAACATGCACATGCACATGTATATACTTACTTACTGCTGTGTACCGGCGGGACGGGTTGCTGGTGTGTTAGAGATCACAAGGGAGAGAACAGCAGACCGAGGACAATGCGTGCGGTGCGATAACGGACGGTCGCGAGTGGTGCTGGTGTGTGTGTGTGTGTGTGTGTGTGTGTGTGTGTGTGTGTGTGTGTGTGTGTGTCCGCCGCCGGCTAGTAGCTAGTGTACCTGTGCGTGAGCGCTTGCATCACGTGCGTGTATGCGTCCATCACTCCACCCAGGCGCAGTCAGCAGTCAGGCGCACGCGCACGCAACGTCACTTCCAGCAGCGCCGCCACGAGAGTAGCGAGAGACTAACCAGCCAGACGCACCTGGCGCACGCATACATGTCATACATATACACACACATGCGCCTGTGACGACCAACACATACATCTACACCTAATACACCTACCTTTCGTGTCCTGCTGCCGCATGCACGCACGCACTCATGCACGCACGCCCTTGCACACGTACGTCTTGCTCCCTCCACTCCACGTCTAATTCCATGCACTCCCACACACACATCCGGCATGCATCCTGCTCGCTGTCCATCAGGACTGCTACTCGTTCGGGGTGCTTCTGTGGGAGCTTGTCACCCGGCGGCGGCCCTGGGAGGGGCTGTCCATGGTCGCCGTCGCCGTGCGCGTGGCGGTGCGCGGCGAGCGGCTGCCGCTGGCGCCGCTGGAGGCCGCCGGCGCGCCGGCCAAGCTGGTGCGGCTGGTGGCGTCCTGCTTCGAGGCGGACCCGCGGCGGCGGCCGGCGGCGGCGGAGGTCGTCAAGACGCTGCTGCTGGTGCAGGAGCAGATGAAGCTCGGGACGGAGGCGGGGCTCGGCAAGATGCTCGGCTTCTAGCTAGCTGTCTGAAGCAAGCAGACCGATAGATGGTCGGTCAGCCATCATCAGCGCGACGTGCGTGTAAAGATCCACAAACGGATCCAGGTGTGCACGGCGCGGCCGGTCTTCTGTGAGCGAGCGAGTGCGGCCAGGGTGTCGCGACTTCTGATCTGCTGCAGCTGCTTCTGGCTAGCCATGTAGGCATCCTCGAGCGGCGGCTGGCTAGCTAGCTAGCTCTAGCTAGGTAGAGTCCAGAACGTCATTCATCATGGGCAGCAGCAGCAGAAGTAGCAGCAGCAGCAGCAGTTCATATGCAGCATGTGCGCCGCTCTCGCCCATCGAGCTCCGCGGGAGGAAGGTAGGGAGGGACATGGAGGTAGCGGGGCACGGAAGGATGGATGGATGGATGGCACTGCTGCAGCAGCAAAGGCAGGTTGCTGGATTGATGGTGCATGTGCATGTGTATGTATGTGTGTGTGTGTGTGTGTGTGTATGTGTGGTTGTGTAAGCAATCAGCGCAGATGGACGTAGCGCCGAGTGTGTAAATGCGTGGGTTGAGCATGATGATTGGTTCACTGGCCCGCCCGCCAGCACCAGAATTCTGTTGTCGCATGTGTGTCAGAGAGCGCACAGAAAGTACAAACAAGAGACTGTGCATGCGGTGCGGTGCGTGACAAATACGGCTCGCGAGTTACCTTGTTTGCTTGCTGTATGTACGAGAGCACGCGCTATTACCCTCCTGCAGTACCTAAGTGATTTCTGCGATGCCACTGGTATGCGAGTGAATGCGGTTAAGTGTGAAGTACTGGTGTATGCCGCGAGTGCGACATTGAGGGCGGAGACAGCGGCCGGAGGCTTCCAGCTTGGGGGCGAAACCCTGAAACTCATCAGTGGGAAGGAAACCGCGCGGTACTTGGGTCTGTATGATGGTCCCGGGAGAAAATTTACTGACTGCACTAAGGAACTGCTTGCGGCGGGAAACAGGGCTGCGCATGCACTGACCGCACTCACGCAAGTCCGCAAGATTACAGCACCAAGCATAGTGCTCAAACTTTACAATGCGATTGTCGTGCCTGTTTTGTCGTACGGTGCCCAAGTATGGGCCCCTGATTTTCTTGACACTACGTTTGACGAGGTGATGAAGAACCGTATGGTCATGGAACAACGGGCGTTCTTACGGCATGTTGTTGGGGCCAAAAACCCCACAATGGCGTGCCTGTATCGCGAGCTAGGACAGCGGCCACTGCAATGCCACTGGGCCACGCTGATAGCGAGGTTTTGGAATGGCCTAGTTACTAATAAGGGCACACTCTACCACCAGGTGTTCCGAGCCGACCTAGGTTTGGCGGCGGATGGTGTCAGAGAGGCGTGGTCTAACCGGGTGCTCACCTATTTCGAAGCGATGGGAGTGAAATGCCCACGGAACCTATCACGAGGCGAATTTATCGACTATTATGCTAAGCTCGAGGTGTCTAAAGCGAGACTGCGAGCGAAGTATGAAGATGCCCTAGATAGGGTGTGGGAACGTGCCAAGGCCACGCCAGACCCCAGGGCGTACGAGGGGAAGGGAGTCAAACCGGCGCGGTATGAGCATTGGATGGCTACCCCTGATGGTAGTGTGCCCGCGCACTGTAGCAAATGCATTGACCCCCAAAAGCATGTTACTTTGATGCGTTTTAGGCTAGGATGTACTTATGACCTGGAGGTGAACAAACCGACAGGAAGGACGCGTGGGGAAAGGCGCTGCCTGCTGTGCGCAAGACACAGTCAGAGCCAGCCTGAGGATTGCAATGATGCATGTGTGGAGGACGAGTTGCATGTGTTCAAGGAGTGCAGAGCCTACCTAGGTCTAAGGCATGAGTTCGAGTCAAGGCTACACCTTAGCACACGTACGATGTCTGAATGCATGAGCACTGCGCCCCCGCGCGAACTGGCTGAGTATGTGTGGAGGCTTCTCGGACACCGAGCTGTCCTGCTCACACGGACACCCAGTCACGATAACTAGCGATGCCTATTGTGCCTATAGCCTCCCGGCTTGAAAGGGCACCACCCGCCTCGGCGGTTGTAACTGTAACTGTAACTGTATGTGTGTGTGTGTGTGGCGGTGGTGGGGGCGTAAAGGGCAGGTACCGGAGATGGGGTCACAGCGACTGGATGGGGGAGCAGCGCGCGACGGCAGGCGCCCCGACCCGTTGCTAGCCCAGGGCCAGCTCAATGCGTACTGCTGTATGGTACTACTGATGTCCCACAATGCCACACTGCTGGCTAGTACTAGTACTAGTATTGCTACTGCACGCGCGCACTGCCCGAATACTAGGCCGCCTGAGAAAGGAGGTTGCTTGCGGCCTCTCGGCATGCGACGCGTTGCGCTGTTTCATTCCGCTGCACGCACGTGTGCAGAGCCGCACGATTCAGAAGCGGCGGCGGGGCTTGCTGCTGCGCCGGCTCGCTGGCATGGCTTGTGGATGGTTTACTAGGGAATGCGTGGGAGGTGAGGTGAGGTGAGGTGAGGTGAGGTGAGGTGAGGTGAGGTGAGGTGAGGTGAGGTGAGGTGAGGTGAGGTGTGCCAACGCCATCACGAGCTCCATCCGCGGCGGGGCGCCGCTCGTGGGAAGCAAGGCATACGCATGCGCATAAGCATATGTGCCCGCGATGTGATGATAAGGGGGCCTGATAGCTAGCGGTGCGGCAGTTACATATTGGGGGGGGCCACTACAGGCAACTGCCGCCGTACGTACGTACTACTTAATGTACTTGATGATGAAGAGCTTCCGCGATACGTATGCTATGGTATGCACTTTATTACCGCCGTACACTGCTAGGCCGGATCTGAGCGCAGTACTGGTAATTGCTATTGCCGCTTATTCATTTGTTGCGGCTGCGGCTGCTGCTGCTGCTGAGTGCATGCGTGGCGATGTCCGTTCCAGGCGTGATATCAGCAGGCGTTTCTCTGGTTGCTGCTGACCAGCCGCCCACCTAAGGGCTAGGCCCATAGGTTTCCGTACGTGTACGTGTACGTGTAGTCAATAAACTCCAATGTGCCCATGTGGACTCAATTGTGACAACTCCACCGCAGCATGCATGTCGGTCCTGTGCGGTGAATGGTAAATGAACAGGAGGTGGATGGGTGGGTGCGTTGCAGGAGGTGGCTGGATGGTTGCCAGCACTGCTGGTGTGATATGATGACATACATATGACGGTTGGATGATGCCGCCCGAGCGGCCAGGTCTGGAAAGTTCCATGATATTGTTTGACTGTTCATTGTTACTCTTATATCATTGGTTACAGCCAGGCGGGACGCATTGGTGTATATCTTAGAAGACCCAAACAGCAAAGGTGATGGGCGGGCCCAGCCAGGCCAGCCAGGCACCGGTGTGGTGTGGTGTGGCGCCATCGTCCCTGTCAAACCCCAGCCGGCCGGAAGGTGTGTGCAGGGGCTGGCTGGGCAGGGTTCGGGACGGGGCTGTTTGGGTTTGGGACGAAATCAGGAGGTCCTTAACCAACTTTGTGGAATGATATGAGGGGATGGCAGGGGTTTGGGGTGGACACTACGTGGACCAGGAAGGGAACTGTTTGCAAAGCAAGGCAGACGAGGGGCGGGGGAGGAGCGAGCCGCAAGGATGGAGTAGCGAGCTGCTTGATTGGGCAGGTACCTAGCTGATGTGGCAGCGCAGTTAGTTCTGTAAGTAGTTGCATGACGACCTGCTGATGATAGATTGATAGCTGCTGATTATGAACGGGCTGTCAGCTAGCCTGCCTGTAACGAGTACAAAATGCGCACGAGTGCGGCCATACATGTGTGCTGTTGATTTCCATTGAACACGCGTACGCGCCAAATAAAAGCACGGTGGGTGGAAGGGGCGCTTGCAAAACATGTATTATATTGTTCGGCGGCAGCTGCAGCTGCAGGGCAGCTGCGCCGTACACATATATGTATGTTCAGTCGACCCCTGCCCGTACGTATGCAGTGGAGCCAGACGTGAAGGAGCGGCAAGCCAAACAAGTGACTAGAGTCCTTCATGCGTGCGTGTAGCGCCTGCTGTGTGCTAGCTGCGTCCCGCACTCCCACGCACGCACGCACCTAGCCGTCCATCAGTCCACCACCACCTCCGCCTCCACCTCCACCGCCTGCATGGGCAGCCCGGCCATGCCGCCACCCGCCCCCTCCGCCTCCCCAACGCCGCCAGGCCCCCTGCTGGTGCCGCCACCAGCCGCGCCTACCGCGCCCGCGGCCTCCCCATGCCCCACCGAACGAGCCTGGCCACCCCCTCCCATCGCGCCCGCGCCCGGCACCCCCGAGCAGTCCACTGGATCCACGCCCGGCAGCCGTACGAACTCGGCGCCGTACACACGGCAGCACGCCGCCAGCAGTTGCTCGTAGGTGTCAAAGTCGAGGATGCCGTACCTGCGGTTGGGCCGGTTGGCGGTTAGTCGGCGTTTGGGGACATGCGGCAGTTGGCGCGGATGGGCCTTACTTCCCAGCGAGGTAGCTAGACAGCAACCAAGTCGCTCTCCCACCTCCTTCACGCGACCCAGACCTTTAATACACGGTTATTATTATTGCTGCTGCATGCGCCACTTACTTTGCGGACAGGGTGTCATAGCAGCGCAGCTCTGCCTCGCGGTACGCCTCTGACTCCCGCGCCTCCTCCTGCTGCTCCTGCCCGGCGGCGCCCGCAGCCGCCGCCGCCGCCGCCGCCGCCACCGCCGCCTCCACTCCCGCCAGCAGCCGCACCGCCAGCGCCGTACTCAGGTCCGAGCCGGGCGCCACCGCGCCAGCCACGTCCGCGGCCTGCGTGGCGCAAACCGTTAGTTACGGTGGTTGGGCCGGTTGGGTCGTTAGTTGGGCCGTTGTGTCATCATTATCAGAATTAATATCAACAACAGACACGCATCAACGCGCGCAAGGAGGAGCAGACCTGAGGGAGAACCCACAACGGCCTCTCAGTCCTCGTTTTGTTTCCCTCCATTGGGTCTGGGCTCGCAACGGTCAACACCATAGGGACTGGCATCGGCTGCGGCGCTTCACAACCTCGGTCCTCGGCCCTCACCCACCTGCGACAGCAGGTCGACATAGGTCTGCAGCACCGGCGGCGGCAGCTCCGACAGCCGCCACCGCCGCGCCGCCAGCGCCCGCACTGCGATCGACGCCGGCAGCGGCGGCGGCGGCGGCGGCGAGGTTGTCACTTGGCCGCCGCCGCCACTGCTACTGCCGCCCGCCCCCTTCTGCTTCCGCCGCCGGCCCTTCGCCGCCGCCGCCCGCGCTCCGCCGGCGTCGCTCTGGCCTCCAGCAGCAGCAGCAGCAGTGGTGACGTCAACCACGCCAGCAGCACTGGGCGGTGCTACAGCCGGCCCCCATGCTGCCGGCGGCTGTAGCTGCAGCTGCAGCTGCAGCTGCGGCTCGGTGGCGATGCGCTGCAGCAGCCCCGCCGCCGCCACCGCCGTCATGAGCTGGTTCAGCAGCAGGAACACGGAGCCCTCCAGCCACAGCACCTCGCGCTCCGACAGGCCCTCACTGCTACTGCCGCCGCCACCGCCGGCGTCATCTCTGCTGCTGCTCCTGCTACTGCCGTCGGCGTCGGCACCGCTGCTACTGCCGGCGGTTGTGGCCGCCGCCGCGGCGCGCAGCACCTGCTGCCAGCACTGCGACAGGTAGCCCGCCAGCTGCTGCAGCTCCGCCACCACGTCACCCACGTCCTCGCCCTGCGGACCCCCCAGCAGCGACCCGCTCCCATTCCCGCTCCCACTCCCACTCCCACTCCCACTCCCCCCGGCCGGTCCCGCAGCACCCCCTGCCACGCCATCCGCCGCCCAGGGCTGCCCGCCCCCCGCTGACCCCGGCTGGGGCTGGGGCTGGGCCTGGGCCTGGGGCTGGGGCTGGTGGCTGTCGCGCCACCTGCTGCTGCTGCGGCCGGGCGGCGACAGCAGCGCGGCCAGGTGCGGCGCCACCATGCGGCCGCAGGTGGCGTGGAGGCCCTCAAGGTAGTCGGGCAGCTCGACCGGCAGCCGCCCGCTGCTGCTGCTGCTACTGCTGCTGCTGCTGCTGCCGCTGCTGCCGTTGTCAGCGCCCTGCTGCTGCCCCGCCTCCTGATCTGCACCTGCGGCCGCCGCCCCTGCGTCCTCCAGGCTGCACCGCTCGCAGGCGCACAGGAAGCCGTAGTGCCGCAGCAGGTAGGCGCGCCGGGCCGCCAGCGGCGCCAGTGCGCGGCGGCCGCTGTAGCTGATGGTCACCTGCCGGCCACGTGGGGGGCACGTGGGGGGCAGACGTGCGCATATGCAGTGCAGCAGGCAGGCAGGGCGGTGGGCAGGGCGGTGGCAGGTGGGGAAGGTCGTGTAGGTAGATTGGGGAGGCGGCGGCGGCGGCGGCGGCGGCCATGACATTCCGCTACGTAAGGTTGCCGAACGACCAGGGTGCCCGTCAGGGATCGAACAACGAGGAGGTGACACGTTCAGTCAGGTCTGTGCAAAACGTACGGAGCAAACGTCGATACCACTGTCGCTGACTGTGTGTCCAGTGGAGAGCTCCAAGTGCCGCGAAAGTCAAAACATATGTTACATGCAGCTGCACCGCCCCTGGCTGGTTCGGGTTCTCTTAGTCGTTTCATTTCTGGTTTCTGGAATGAACTACCCCCTCTTCACCCTCCCCCCGGCCCCCTCCTGCGCACCTGCTGGCCCGGGCTCAGGTCAGCTGCCGCCCGCACCACCATGACGTCTCCCACCTGTGTGAACAAGGGGGGGGGTTCCATGCATTTAATTTAATGACGAGGTAGACGTAGAACAGGGGGGGGGAGGGGCGGGGGAGGGGCGGGGAGGGGCGGGCGGGGCGGGCGGGGGAGGGGCGCACGTTACTTGACCCCAAGAGCCACGGGAGGGTTGCAACTAACACCGGCTTTCCAGGTGACCGCGAAAGATCGGCGCATGCGAACACACACACCAGAGCCAGGCAACCCCTCATGTCCCACTCGACCCACCAGTCCATAGCTGGCCACGGGCGCACACGAGTGGTTGATCAACGAGAAGGCCGGCCACAGCCCCACACACCCGCCGCCTCCACCGCCGCCCGTCGCTGCCTCCCCCTGCTCCTCCTGCTCCTGCTCCTCGTCTTGCTGCCGTACTGCTGCTGCTGCCGCTACTGCCGCCCGCATGGCTACAAGCACGGGGTCGGGTCGCTGCTCGCCGTACGCGTTGAACGCCACCACGCCCAGGACCGCCTCGGGCGGCAGCGGGCACGCCACACCGCCGCCGCCGCCGCCGCCGGTGCTTTCAGCGGAAGGCGCAGCGGCCGCCGCGGCGTCAAAGGGCTGCGTGCGCGCATGTGGCAGGGAGGGGGGGGGTGAAGAGAGCGGGACATTGGCAGGCGACAAATTGCGGGGTTGGCGCTTCTGCGTCGCGCCAATGCTCCCGGCAGGCGGCATAGATGAGACCATATCAAGTGCGACCCAGACGCTGCTAAAGAGCCACACACACACACACACGTAGCGGCCGGACTGGGATTCTGGGGCTAGGAGTGCCTGGATATCACGCCACCGTGACCACACGCATCGGGTTGCACCCTTGGAAGCGTGTGGACATTAATCCCCCTCCAAGGTTGGGTAGACGGGGGTTACGCGATTTCGGGTAAGTAAAGCAGGTCGGCGGCTCAGGTAAATCCAGGTAAGCCGACGTAAAGCGACGCTGCTTTGTCTTGATCGCATTGCATGCACGGTCTTTGATTTGTTTGTTCTCTCCTTGTGATCTCTAACACACACACACACACACACACACACACACACACACACACACACACACACACACACACACACACACACACACACACACACACACACACACACACACACACACACACACACACACACACACACACACACACACACACACACACACACACACACACACACACACACACACACACACACACACACACACACACACACACACACACACACACACGTGCGGTGTGACGTCTGTCCGGTGCGCGTGTTGCTGCGGTGTTGGCCCTTCAGCCTAGTGGTTGGTGAGCCCGCTGGGCCCTGCGTTGTTGTACCAGCAGTAACCCTTCTGAGGTTGCTGGCGTGGTCCAGGTTGGTTGGAGTGTCCCCCCGGTGGACTCCAGAGCTTGGCTGCGCTCTGGGCAGGGGAGACGCATGATAGCGGCAGCGTGTGGCCTAAATGCCTCGCTGTCGCTGGCTGTCCCGAGTACTCGCTCACGAGACTCGTCAGGCCGCCTGTAAACCCGTTGTTACACACACACACACACACACACACACACACACACACACACACACACACACACACACACACACACGCGCGCGCACACGCAGTCCACCTGCCTGCAACTTCGCTAACGGGCGATTCGTTTCGTTTTCTAACACACACTTGCATGCACACACGCCACGTGGGTGGCACACGTTTGCACACCACCAACCTGTTTGAACAGCGACCGCAGCGCCGCCAGCCGCCGCCGCCGCCCGGTGCCGCCACTGCCCCCACCGCCACTGCCCCCACCGCCACTGCCCCCATCGCCACTGCCGCCACTGCCGCCGCCCCCTCCGCTGCTGCTGCTGCTACTGCTGCTGCTGCCGTCCGCGGCCAGGCACGTGAGCCAGGTGGCGGCCAGGGGCGACAGCGCACCGGCTGACAGCAGTGCGGCCAGGTCTAGGGGCGAGGGCTGGGAGGCAGGCAGGCAGGCAGGCAGAGAGAAGGTGTTAGAAAAGCACAAGGAGAGAAGGTGTGTGTGTGTGTGTGGGGGGGGGTGCAGCCAGATATCAGATACACGAGCGGTTGGCGGCAGGGGGACAAGCGGTGCGCATGTTTGTGCCATGTACGGCCCATCCCTGGTGTTCAACACAAAACCGTAATGCCCCTGCATGGCCGTCACACAGTACATATTACAGCCTATCTATGCGTCCGGCAAACCAAGCGCCTGAACGCAACCCATCCACCCCGACGCATCGTACTTCCCCATCCACGCTCCCCGCCTTCCCGCCTCCCCTCCCCCCCCACACACACGCACACAAGTCACTCAGCTCGGCAACCCCCCACGCGCTGACACGCACACACACACACACACACACACACACACACACACACACACACACACACCTGGCCGCCGCCCGGGCCGCTCCGCAGCAGCGCCAGCGGGTGTGTGGCCAGCAGCAGCTGGCCGGCGGTCACGTGCTCCGTGGCGTACACGCCCACGCCCGCGCCTGCAGCAGCAGCAGTAGCAGCAATAGCAGCAGCAGCATTAGCAGCAGCAGTAATAGCAGTAGCAGTAGCAGCAGCAGCAGCAGCAGCAGACCGAATGGAAAAGAAGTTGAGGGTGGAGGGAGGGGAGGCGGGAGCAAGCACAAACACAGCCGGTCATTTCTCCCTTCCTTCGTCTGCGAAGTCCGCAGCCGCAAAGCAAGAAGCTGCCGGCAGCCGGCGTTTGCTCCCCCTCCCACACACACACGCGCGCCTCTTATATCCGCTTCCGTCCCCACCACCCACTCAGGTTCAAGCCCCAGCCCCCCCCCAGTACCCGCCCGCCCGGCCCCACCCCCCAGTGAGCAGTGTGAGCACCACCAGCACCCACCCGGCACCTCCCTCAGCTCCAGGGGTCCACAGTAGGCCGGCAACTGGCTGCAACTGCAACTGCTGCAACTGCTGCTGCCGCTGACGTCACCAGCATCGCCGCCATCATCGACGCCACTGCTGCTGCAGTACAGCTGGTACATCAGCTCGTCCAGCTCGCCTGGATCCAGATCTTCGGCGGCGGCGCCGGCGGCTGAGGCGGCGGCGCCGGCGGCGGCGGCGCTCACCCGGCCTGGCAGCGGAGCAGGGCGTGTGAGGCCGCGGGGTGAGGAGGCGGAGCGGCAGCGCCGCTGCCCGGCCCCGCAGCCCCCGGGCAGTGGGTGGATGATGCTCCTGGCTGCGCTGGCGCTGGTGCTGGTGCGGGTGCTGGTGCTGGTGCTGGTGCTGGTGCTGGTTCGGGTGCTGGTGCGGGTGCTGGTGCTGGCGGTCGCTCCGCTGGCCGCCCTCGCAGTGGCGCCGCCGCCGCCACCGCCGCCGCCGCTGCAGCAGCGGCAGCAGCTGCTCCCGCAGCGGCTGCCAGCCGAAACCGCACCAGCAGCGCATGGCTGCGCCCTCCTCTTCAGGAGCCGTAGCGCTGGGGCTGGCGTGGCCGTGGAGAGATCAGCTGCACAGCTTTGCAGCCACCCACCCGGCGCCGAGGGCCAAGGCGAACCGGCCCGGCGTCCGCAACACCGCCGTGCTGCCGTCAGAGGCGTGGTCGACGCCGCGACCGACGCCGCCAGCGGCGGCGCCAGCGGGACGGCGCCCCGGCCACACGCCGCCCCGCGCCAATTGCATTGCGCTATACAGCCCTGAGCTTTGAGGCCGGCGTAACTCATGTGGCTAGTTGGCTAAAGCTGTAATCTTCTTGGAGCCAAAACACAATGGCCCTAGTTTGGAACGTCGTCTTCGCTATGAGCCGGCATGAGGCTACCAGGACTGTCGCAAGGAACTGAAGGCATAAAAATGTTTGTTAGAGAAAGCAAAGAGTTGATTGTCCGCGGGCCATTTTGGAATTGACATTTGCCCTGCATCGGCCTTCTGACATTCTGCAACAATGGTCGAAGTATCAGTCTTCATATAGCGCACTGAAATATAAACCGTTGATGCATACCAAGCCGTTGCTTGCCTGAGCGAGCACCGAAACAGGCTGCACGCGCCAAGCGACATTTCAAGACGCGAAACAGATATTTCAACGCTGTACATCATTTTGAGAGCCTGAAATTTGCAAGGGCGGTTCGTGCCCCGATACGCGACTTCCGAGCCACAGCCGCACAGCCCGCTGCGCGGGCCTGGAAGCCTGACGTAGCACAATGGCACACAAGCTTTCAAACATACTCCTGATGAGGTGAGGCGTGCCCCGCTTCTCTCAGGCGTCGTCATCGGCGATGGGGTGTTGCGTGGCGGGCCCGCCACGACGCGTTTATTGAGCCCGGGCGCGCCATGCATGGCCGCTGCTGCCATCGTTGGTCGGCAAATGTTATTTCGCGGGAAAGGCACCTGGCGCAGCCTTGTGCGGTTCGCCCTGCAGGGTCGACCAGCCTGCCCTGCGTGTCTGTCTGTCCCTCCGCCCTTCTGCCCTGCCGTGCTCTGCCCTGCCCTTCTGCCCCGCCCACCTGCCCACTCGCCCCGCCCCCCGCCCCCGCCCCCCGCCCCCCCCCCTCCGCCCCCGCCCCCCGCCCCCGCCCCCCCAGGTATCGGCTGTCCAAGCTCAAGGACGCGACGGAGGAGTTCATCCACTCCGTGTTCCGGGTGGGTGGGTGGGGTGGGGTGGGGTGGGTGGGTGGGGTGGGGTGGGGTGGGTGGGGTGGGGTGGGGGGGCGTGTTCCCGGGTGGGTGGGTGGGGTAGTTCATTCCAGAAACCAGAAGTGAAACGACGGGGCGGGGCGGGGCGGGGCGGACGTGGCGGAGGAGGGAAACTGGGACGGCGCCGGCGCCGCCCGTGGGCTGGGGCTCAGCTTGCGCTGACGGTGTCGGTGACAGTCAATGGGCAGTACCTGAGAGCTCCTTGTGTGTGTGTGGCGGTTGGGCCTCTCTTGGATCTACTCCACACATTCAATGATTCAACGCCGACAACAAGCCCCTGTGCTGCTACGGTACCTGTGCATTGCTGTGCTGCAACGGCACCACCACGGCACCGCCACGGCACCGCCATGGCACCGCGATGCGGCGCAGGCCGACCGGTACAGGGCCAGCCAGCTGCCGGGAGCCGGCGGCGGCGGCGGCGGCGGTGATGACGACGACCGCGCCAGCAGCGGCGCCGGCGCCAGCAGCAGCAGCAGCGCCGGTGGCGGCAGCGGTGCGGGCGGCGCGGGCGTGGGTGACGTTGTGCGGGCGGCGTACGCGCGGGCGCGGGCGGTGTACGAGCTGCCGCTGACGGAGCAGTTGATCATCACGGGGCCGGCCATGGCGCCAACCATCAACCGACACGGCGTCAAGGTGGGGGCGGCGGTTGGGGCTCACTGGGTGGGTGGGTTGGACCTCACTGGGTGGGTGGTGTGTCAGCGGGGATGCGTGGCGTGGCGTGGTGCGGGGGAGGGGGAGGGGGAGGGGGAGGGGCGGGGGCGTGCGGGCGCCGGGTGTGCGTGTGCGGGGGCCGATGGACGGGGCGGTGTGTACCGCGGACCGTACGGCAGATTCTTCTTGAGTTGTGGAAAGACAACGGCTAAGGCCAGACAGGCGGGCGGGCGGACAGGCAGGCAGGCAAGGAGGAGAGCCAAGAGGTGGCCGGGTGTGTGTGTTGACTTGTGTGCCACGCCCGTGCTTACCCGACCTCTCACATGCACGCGCACACACGCCGCCACACACGCACGGTGTCGACCCTTCCTCTCCTTGTGCTTTTCTAACACGCCGCCACACAGGACCCTGCGGCCCGGGAGCGGCTGGTCATACGGCTGCTGCGCCACCCCGGGCCGCGCAATGTGCTGGTGAGGGGGGCGGAGGCCGTGGAGGGGGGCGGAGGCCGTGGAGGGGGGCGGAGGGCGGCAGGTGCAGGTGCTGCATGGAGTGCGCCAGCGGGGGGGGCGGGGGTGCGCCAGCGGGGGGAGAGCGGGGCCAAGGTCAGCAAGGGGTCAGCAAGGGGCCGCAGCTGCGGCGCCACCCTGTAGCGCAGTTGCCGCCCCTGTGTCTAACCTGTCATGCTGTCGTACCTGGCGTCACCTTCAATGCCTCTGCCCCTGCCGCCGACCTGCCGCCCCCGCGGCCGCTATCGCCCCTGCCGCTGCCGCTGTCCCCGCCACCGCCGCCACCGCCACCACCGCCGCCACCACTGCCACCACCGCCACCACCACCGCCACCACCGCCACCACCACCGCCACCACTGCCACCACCACCGCCACCACTGCCACCACCACCGCCACCACCGCCATCATCGCCGCCACCACCGCCATCATCGCCGCCACTGCCCGCAGGTGGGCGACGTTGTTGCCTTCCACTCGCCACTGGCCACCCTGGACGACACCACCCACGTCATGGTGGGGTGGGGGCTGTGTGGGCGTGTGTGTGTGTGTGTGTGTGTGTGTGTGTGTGTGTGTGCGTGTGCGTGTGTGCGTGTGTGCGTGTGCGTGTGCGTGTGCGTGTGCGTGTGCGTGTGCGTGTGCGTGCGTGTGGGCGTGTGTGCATGAGGGGAGGCGTGTGGGCGTATATGTGGGGCCGGGGGCGGGGGCCGAGGGCCGGGGGTGTGTGTTTGCGGGCGGGTTGAGAGCGTGTGTGCAAGGACTGAGGCGCGGAAGATGACAACAGTCAGAGACACCTGTAGTCCTCTGTTGTACCGTGGCGGCTCCTTGTATGTGTTGCCTCGCTGCTGCGCGAGTCGCTGCCTCTGTGCCACGTGCTTGCCTGCGTGCGCGCATGCACATGCACACCCACGCCGGCACAGGTCCGGCGCGTGGCGGCGGTGGAGGGTCAGGAGATGGTGAGCAGCAGCGACGTGGAGCCGCCCTTCGTCATCCCCTCCGGCCACTGCTGGGTGCTGGCCGACAACACCAACCTGCGGGTGGAAGACGGCGAGGTGGGTGGGTACGTGAGGGCGGGGGGGGGGCGGGGGCGGGGGGGCGGCGGCAGGGGCAGGGGCGGGGGTAGGGAAATGAGCAGAGAACGGCACTTTGGGTGTGGAGCTGCCGGGGGCTGCCGTACATCCATCCGTCCATCCGTCCACCGCCACCTCTCCTCCTCCTACAGGTGATTGACTCGCGCTCCTACGGCCACATCCCCTACACCAACGTCATCGGCCGGGTGGTGTACGCCGCCGCCAGCCGCCACGACCACCGGCCCGTCACCAACAACCCGGAGCACGGCAGCGAGGGCGCGCTGCTGGGCGCTGGCGAGGACGAGGCGGTGGTGGCCGCGGAGGTGGACGTGGAGGCGCTGTTTGAGGACGAGGACGAGGAGGAGGAGGAGGGGGAGGGAGAGGAAGGCGAGGAGGCGGAGGAGGAGGAGGAGGAGGAGCAGGTGGAGGGAGAGGACGAGGAGGACCGGGAGCGCGCGCGGCGGAAGCGGGAGCGGGAGCGGCAGGCGCAGCAGCCCGACCCGGCGGCGCGGCTGCGGCGGCATGATGGTGATGGGGAGGAGGAGGAGAAGCAGGAGGCGGCGGGGGCGGGGGCGGGAGGAGCACGGCGGTCCGAGGCGGCGGGGGCGGCCGGGCAGCAGCAGCAGCAGCAGCAGCAGCAAGTGGAGAAGGTGGAGAAGGGCGCTGGACCGTCCGGGGAACAGGAAAGCGGGGCAGGCAGCAAGGGCCCACAGGAGCGGGGGACAGTGGCGGGGGGGAAAGCCGCACGGGAGGCGCCAGGGAAGGACAAGTAGTGAAGAGGAGCGGTCTGGGGTGTGGCGCACGGCCATTTGCGTGTTTCCGCAGGCCTGTTCGGCTGTTCCGCGCACGGTTTGCCAAGCGAAAGAACCGAATGGGAACGCGCTGTTCACATTCGTCTTTTCAACATGTTCAAATTGCAAAGGCCATAACTTTTGCGGAAGCCCCAAAGCAATTTCACTTCGCAGCACGCCACCCCTGCGCCACCAGTCGCTGGTGATGTCGCCGCTAGTTGTGCATGAGATAGACTGCACTGAGTGAGCTGCACTGGGCGCAGCAGGCAACTTGCAGGGCATTGACAGCGTTGCCATCTGAGAGAGAGAGCCTGGCCACTTGATCGCATGTCGACACCTGGAGAATACACGGTTACACATGTTGCTAGGTCGTGTGTTGCTGCCGATACACGAAACGCGGTGCACGAACGCAAACCACAGCAAGCTCGCACTCCGCTCTCTCATCTGCATCCTCAACAAAAGCCCGCCACCGCCGCCTCCGCCGCCGCACGCGCCTCCGCCTCCGCCTCCGCCTCCGCCAGCAGCGCCAGCACCTCGTCCGAGCTGTGTCCGCGCCGCCGCGCCGCGCGCCGAGCCGCCGCCCAGTCCGCCGGCACACCCGCCGCCAGCAGCCAGCGCAGCACAGCCGGCTCGCAGGAGGTGAAGGAGCCGCCGGCCGGCCACCACACCGCCAGCGTCAGTGTACGGCCGGCGGCGCTCCAGGGGCAGCCCAGCCGCCGCAGTACGGCCAGTGTACGGAGGTCGCCGTTGGCGCCCGCCAGGGCGTACGGCTCCCCGTCTTGCTGTGGGAGGGGATGAAGGAACGGCGGTTTGCTGGAGGTACAGTACGGTGCATGGTCGGATGTCAGGTGTCAGCAGGCAGCGCGTGTACACACCGTGATACCGAGGAAAGGCGCACTCGGTAAGGTAGAGCCTAGAGCGCGGCATCACACAGCCCATGTCCCGGCGGCATGGGGGCATGCGCGTGGCGTGGACCCTTCTGCCCCGTGCCCCTTGCTCTCCTGGACACATCGTATCATCGCGCCCATCATGCCAGCAGCGCCTGTCTGACCCAGCGCCTCTCATGCCTCCTCATTCAACCCCTCACTCACCCCCTCACTCACCCCCTCACTCACCCCCTTACTCAACCCCCTCACTCACCCCCTCACTCACCCCCATGTCGCAGCCGCACTCCACCGACAGGTAGTCGAGCACCGCCTCGCTGCCGCCGCGCGCCGCCGCCATGAACGTGCCCGCCGTGAAACCCCGGAAGCAACTGCTGCTGCTGCTGCTGCTGCCCCTGCCCCTGCCCCCCCTGCTGCTGCTGCAGGCGCCCACGGGGCCCCCGCCGCTCCTGCCGCTGCCGCCGTTCCCGCCTTTGCCCTCGCCCTCGCCTCCACTACTGCTGCTACAGCTGGTATCGCCTCCACTGCTGCTACAGCTGGTATCGCCTACTTCGGCTCCGCTGCCCGCTCCTTCCGGTGAGCCGGCGACGCCACCCGCAGCGCTGGCCCCCACGCCTGCTGTGCTGCCAGCCGCCGCCGCCGCCGCCGCCCGCTCCGCCGCCGCCGCCGCCGCCGCCCGCTCCGCCAGCCACCGCAGCAACTGCACGCTGCCGCCCTCCGCCACCCAGCCCGCCAGCTGCGTGTCGAGGTAGAGCTGGTGCTGCTGGCTGCTGCTGCCGCGGTTGTGGTGGTTGTGGTGTGGCGCGTGGTGGTTGTGGCCGTTGGGCTGTGGCGACGCCGCCGCTGCCGCGGCCGCCTGCACCAACCACCTGACCGCCGCCACATGACCGGCCTTGGCGGCGGCCATGAGCTGGTCACGTGTGATGGGCACGACATGCTGCTGCTGGTGGTGGTGGTGGTACCGCTGATGATGGCTACCCGCGCTGCTGCCGCCGTGGTCATGCTGGTCACCAGCTCCATCGCCACCCTGCTGCCCCCCGGCTGCCTCCTCGCGCCTCCCCTGCTGCTGCTGCTGCTGCTGCTGCTGCTGCTGCTGCTGCTGCTGCCGCTGCGACCGTTCCCCGCCGGGCTCCGCGCCCGTCTCGGCTGCAGCGCCCGGGCCACCACCGCTGTTGCTACTGCCGTGACTGCCAGTGCTGCTGCTGCTACAGCCGCTGACATCCCCGCAGTGCAGCAGCTCCAGGACAGCTACGTGGCCGCCCTCGGCCGCCGCCTGCGCCGCCGCCATCCGTGCACTCAGCTGCACCCAGACGCGACACATGCGCGGCAGTCGTCATTCAACACCCGCGCGACGCCTAGACGACCCATACTGCCCCACACTGCGCATGAGCACGAGCATGAAGATGCGCACTCAGAGTATGCAAGGTCCACATCACCCGCCCACACAACCTCCCGCCCACCTGTACGTCGGGCCGCAGGCGCAGCAGCATGCGCGCCGCCGCCACGTTGCCCGCCCGCGCCGCCGCCGCCAGGCCCAGGCTCCCGCGCGAGGGGCTGTGGCGCGCCGCCGCCGCCAGCCAGGCGAACCTCTCCACCGCGTCCGGCCGCGCCGCCGCCATGCGGTACATGCATAGCGCGCCGTCGCCGCAGCCGCCGCCGTCACCGCTGGCGTCAGCCGCCTCCTCGCGGAGATGCGGGGCGCCTGGCGGCGTGAACGGTGGTAGGGGTGGCGCTGCGGCGGCGGCGGTGGTGGCTGGATAAGCTGGGGGCTGCTGCTGCTGCTGATGATGATGATGCGGCGGCGGCTGTAGTTCGGGGCGCGGCGGCAGTAGCGACTCCAGCCACTGCACCTTGTCCCGCCAGTCGGGCGTGGGGCTGCCGGCGGCTGTGGCGGCGTAGTGGCGCAGGCTGATCCGCTCAGCGAAGCTGAGGTTGCGAGCAGGCTGCGCACGTGCGGTGCTGCTGCTGCTGCTGCCGCCGCCGCCGCCACCTTCTGGACCGCTGCCGCTACTGCCAGCAAGCACTGCTGCTGCTGCCGCTGGCTCTCCCCCTGCTGCTGCTGCTCCTGCTCCTGCTGCTGCTGCTACTGCTGGCGGCGGCGGCGGCGGCGGGTCGTCCAGTCCCGCAATGTGCTGCTGCAGCGCGGCCAGGTCGCACCCCTCCGCCACCGCACTCAGCAACAGGAACCGCGGCAGGCCGGCGATGGCGGTCGCGGGCAGCAGCGGCTGCTGCTGCGGCTGCGGCTGCTGCTGCGGCTGCGGCTGCGGCTGCGGCTGCGGCTGCGGCAGCGGCTGCGGCTGCGGCAGCGGCTGCGGCTGCGGCTGCGGCAGCGGCTGCGGCTGCGGCTGCGGCTGCGGCAGCGGCAGCGGCTGCGGCTGCGGCTGCGGCTGCGGCCCCCCGCCGGCAGTCACAGCAGCCATAGCAGCCGCCGCCGCCGCCGCCGCCGCCGCCGCAGCAGCAGCAGCAGCAGCAGCAGCAGCAGGCACGGCTGCTTCGTCGCCCGCTCCGGCAGCACCCGCTTCTGCTGCTACTGCCACCTGGTGGTGGGGGGGAGCGGCAGGGGCCTCCGGGCGCGCGACCAGGTGCATCAGCCAGCTGGCCAGGCGCACGTGGCCGCCGCGCAGGGCCGCCAGCGCCGCCGTGGGGCTGGGCTTGACGCCGCAGCCGCCGCCGCCGCCGCCGCCGCCGGGGGCGCCACAGCCACGGACCAGCCACTCACAGGTGTGGTGGTGACCCGCCTGCGCCGCCGCATGCAGGGCGGTGCCGGGGGCGCAGCCGCGGCGCCGCAGCCACTCGCACACGTGGGTGGCGCCCGCCCCCGCCGCGGCCTCCATCACGTCGGGCGTGAGGAGCAGGCCGCTCGCTCGCAGCGCCACCTCCAGGTTGGGGATGACACCGCTGGCGGCGGTAGCTGCGAGCAGCTGGCGTCGCTGGTGCAGCGTGAGGGGGCGCACGGCGCCGGGCGCCTGCCAGGAACGCGCGAAGAGCTGGGGATGGCAGGGCTCCGAAGCGTGGACGCGAGTTCGCAGGCGCAGGACCGCGGCGAAGTCGCGACATGTGGCTTTGAGCCCAAGCACGACCGTGTTGTTGTCGACGTAGCCTGAAATGCGTTCCACGAGCTCAGGGCGCGAAAACACGCGCGACATGGCGCTCTCGCCCGCCGTTACCTCAGCATCCCCTGGCCCACCGTCAGGTGCTGCTGACATGAGCTTTATGATAACAGTAGAAAATTTACGACCAAGGGCAGGAAGTGTGGAAATGAAAACGTTTCAGCGCTCTTTGCGTTGCTCAGTTGCGCCCTTGATACAGAGTCAAAACCACGTGTAGAAGCCTTCCAATATATCGTAGCTTTAATATAACTTCTTTTACTGCATTCCACAGCATCGCCATACCGTCACGAAACCTGATGCGCTCTGACACGGTCCGGGCGAACTCGGGCGGCACGCCCCCTCCGGCGTGCATGGGGACCGGCCAAAAGGTGTTCGGACCCCCCAGACCGGGCCTCCGGTTATTCATTCGTGTATGCTAGACTAGTTTAGGGACATAGCAATGTAAGCAGTGTCTGGTCCGGGCTCCTTTCCCTTCCCCTGCAACTAAAGCGTTGGGCGACGGCCGCGGGCCTTCCTTGCCGCGTGCAGCCTCCTCGCCCCCTCCTCAACAAAGCCCCTTCCAGAGCCGAAGCGTGAGTTTTCACGTCGGGCCGGCCTTCACGTCAAACACGTCGCGTGTTTCCACGTCACGTCACGGCTCCCACTCCAGCTCCGTCTGCATGCGCGGGAAGGTCGCCGCCACGTCCTCCTCAATGAAGCGCGCAGCGGGCTTGAGGAAGCGCAGGCCCGCCGCCTTGACAGCCACCTGCACCTCCCCGCCCGCCCCCTCGCCTCCCTCCTTGCCGCCCCCCTTGCCGCCCGTCCCCGCGGCAGCCTCCGATGCGAACGTTATGTTCCTGCGTTGCGCAATGCATTGGTTGCGGCCGTGGAACACTGCTGCACAAGCGGCCAAACCCCTCGGACGCGCCGAAAAGGCATGAACACGCGCGCATCTCAAACCGCCCACAGGCTGCTCCTGTGGGCCAGGCTGGAATGCACAACAGGCAACCCTAAGCACGCCCCGTCCCCTTCTTGAACCACCCCGTCCGCATGCACAGCTACCCCCACCCCCCACCCCCGCGGCCCCCGCCCCCGCCCCCGCCCCCCCCCCCGCCCCCGCGGCCCCCCGCCCACCCACGCGCCCACCCGCCCACCCACCTGTACTCCACGGGGTCGTAGGTCATGGTGTCGCTGTAGGCCGCGAACAGCCGCAGCCAGAAGCAGGCGCGCGCCTCGGCCGACAGGTAGCGAGCCACCAGCGCCTGGCCTGCGGGCGTGTGTGTGTGTGTTAACACAAGCATGAAAGCGGGAGAACCCAACGTCACGGAGTCTCTTGCCGAATGTGTGTGCATGTGTGTGTGTGTGTGTGTGTGTGTGTGTGTGTGTATGTGTGCGGGGCGTGCGGAGTGTGTCATCAGGTGGAGAGAATGTTGTGTGTGGTGGGTTGGAATGATTATGGGTAATTGTGGGTGAGAGGAGGGATGGGTTGGTGGGGGTGGTTGGGGTTTGGAAGGTGGTGGAGAACGGGGTGCAGTGCGGTAGTAGGTTGGACGAGCAGCTCGAGGCAGGGCGCAGCAACTCGTAGCAAAGTTAAGCGCTTGGTGTTGGTGGGTAGGGCGCAGACCCTGCAGGCCAGCCCGCCCGCCCGCCCGCCAGCCAGCCAGCCCTTCACGCCCCGCCCGCCCACCCACCCGCCAGCGCTATCTTGTGCGCCTCATCGTCGTGCGCCCGCGCCCAGTCCACCGCCTCAAGAATGTCCTGGGGACAATGGGTGCGGCAGTGGGTGCAGTGGGTGCAGCAGCAGTGGGTGCAGCAGCAGCGGTCAAGGTTACCCCCAGGTGCCACACGAAGAGGCGCCGGCATGATTCAGCAGCAGAGGTAGGTGGCACCCGGCTGGCATGCCACGCATAGCAATGCCCGATGCCACCTCGTGATGTCACCTCGTGATGCCACCTCCTGCCCTCATCAGCCCTGCTCCGCGGCTCCGACTCCTGGCCCCCCCCCTCACTAGCAGCAACCCCCCCTCCTGCTGCTGCTCCTGCTGCTGCTCCTCACCTCCGGCCCCGCCCCGTTCTTCCACACCGGCAGGAAGTGCACCCCCGGCTCCAGAAGGTGGTGGTAGTAGGCCTGTGAGGGGGCAGGGGGGGGGAGCAGGGGGGGGGGGAGGAGTGCGGGGAGTGGGGGCAGTGCGGGCAGTGGTGCGGGGAGTGGGGGCCGTGCGGGCAGTGGGGGGAGGAGTGGGGGCAGTGCGGGCGCCTTCGCTGTGTCTGGCCGCCGAGCTCGGGTGGCATTTCTACTCGCCGGCGCACCCAACACGTCTTCCTCGGCTACTTCAACTTAACGAGTATATTGTTATATTACCTTGCCTGCATTGCTTGAATCCGCTTCCTTTAGATTGGTTTAGTTTGGGCTGGTAACCACAACCCCCCCGGTGCCACGGCGCTGGAGCCACCGGTAATGTACCCGCTGTTCCGCTGGACATCGGCACTTCACAACCATTTGATAAACACCATCCTATGGACGGCTACCCCCCCCACGCCCCCCCGTTCGCATTTTGTTTACCGGGACGCCCGCCCCCCTCCCCTGCCCAACTTGTTACTAATACACCCTAACACACCCTCACGCCGTCACTAACACCTCCCTCCCTGCCTCATGGGTGTGTCGTGCTTCGCCGCGCTGCCCCCCCCCCTGGCCGCGAACTAATGCCCGCTACTGCCCCGCCCGCCGGCCCCCAAGTAACGCCGACACGGCTCCCTTATAGGCCCGGCTGGCGTTGCGGCCAGCCCTCTTTCCACCCGGGCTCGCGCGCGCTAGTTTAGGCTTTAGGCTTTAGACTTAGATTTAGTCTCATCCCGCTCTTGAGCTTTACTTACGCAACACTGCCCTGCAACCCTCCCGCATGTACGCCTCCGTTTTAGTTTGGGCTGGTAACCACAACACCCCGCCCCCCCCACCACCCCCACGCCCCCCCGCCCCCACCCCCACCACACCACACCACACGCCCCCACCCCCACTGCACACGCACCATGTAGCCGCTGTCCTCCTTAAGCACCAGGCTGCCCAGTGTGAGCAGGAACTCCAACTTGGAGGACAGGCCCTGGGGGGGTTGGGGGGGTGGGGGCAGAAGGGGATGGGGGAAGGTAGTGATGGGAGTGATGGGGGTGGGGTGGGGGAGGGGAGTGATGGGAGTGATGGGAGTGATAGGGGTGAGGGGCACATGCGCGTCAGACCACCGGACCCAGTGGGAATTGAGGGGCCGGTGGTGGTGGCGTCAGTTGCGCGCCCACGGAGGTGGCCGTGGTGCACGACAGGGTGTCGGCCCTCCCCTGTCCCCTGTCCCCTGTCCCCTGTCCCCTGTCCCCTGTCCCCCTCCCCTCCCCTCCCCTCCCCTCCCCCTCCCCTCCCTCCCCTCCCCTCCCCTCCCCTCCCCTCCCCTCCCCTCCCCTCCCCTCCCGCCCCCCTCATACCTGCCCGTCCACGTGCAACAGGTACTTGTAGCGCGAGTGGTGGTCCATGGGCAGGAAGCGGTCCTTGCTCACGTCCAGCCGGTCCCTGGGGGCGGGGGGGGGGGCGGGGAGGGGGTGGGGTAGTTCATTCCAGAAACCGGGGGGGGGGGAGGTAAAGGTGAGGGGATGTTGGGGGCGGGGTGTGTGGCAAAAGGTGGGCGGAGGGGACAGACGGGGAGAAGCTGAGAGCACAAGCCGCTCCCTTCGCCCGCGCGCACTGCATCGCGTGCACCTCTGCCCAACCCATGACTCACTCAGCTGCATACCCGCAACACCCCTGCAGCCCCCTCATCCCGCCCCCCTCCCGTCTCGGTTTCGCAATTGGTGGCTTGCTTCGGGGTTCTGGATTAAACTGCCCCCCGCCCCATCCCACTTAGCAACCTGCACCCCGTGCAACCCCCGCGCGCGAGCCTGGGTGCCATCCATGACTACCGACAACACCAACGACAAGACTGAAGAATCGAGGTCAAGGGCGCCCGCGATCCACAGGTTAAGGCCACACCACCTCCGCGCTCTGGGTTGGGCTGGCTGGTTGGGGTTCTCTTGGTCGTCTCGCTTTTGGTTTCTGGAATGAACTACCCCCCCTCCTCCTCCCCCCCCTCCTCCTGCTCCTTCCCCCACCCCCACCCCCCCGCCCCTCCACACAGACCTACCTGTGCTTGGCGTTGGCCCACTCGTGCAGGTGCTGCCGCACCGGGCAGATGGCGGTGGCGCGGCCCGTCACCTTGCAGATGTCGGCACCGCCCGCGCCCAGGCGCTGGCAGTGCGGGTCGCGCGGGTGCACGTAGCGGCCGTAGGCGGAGAAGCGCGCCACTGCCAGCGGCCGGCGCTGCGCCCAACTGATGTCGGCGTTGAAGTGCTGGGCGGTGGCGTGGCATGTGTGTGTGGGGGGGGGGGGGGAGGGGGACGGGGAAGGGGAGCGGGAGGAGCGGGGCGGGAGGGGGGGTCGTTGGACGGATAATCAGCGAAGAGTAGCAGGTGGTCATCAGGCGTGGACTGGTGTGGGTCGGGCGGCCGGGGTGGGGGTGGGGGTGGGGGAGTGAGGCAGGGACATGCAGTGGTGGTGTGGGGAGAGCGGGTGGGTGGGTGGGTGGGGGGCAGAGTGGAGGAAGGTTGTTGAGGTGCGGCGGCGCGCTCGTAGCGAGGGAGCAGGCCGGAGGGGGGCGCGGGTCATGCACTCATGCCCGGTCCCGAACACGCTGCCGACCAGGCCGAGCCATGCCGTGTGCACACGCCGGCCTACCTCGTCCCAGCCATGGTGCCGTACATCCGCCCTGTACGTCATGGGATGCCTGTGAAGCCCTGAGCCCCGGTGTGCACCCGGTCCCTGTACCCGCGCGTGTGTGTATGTGCCGCCATTAGCCCCCCCTCAGCCCCCCCCCGCCCCCTCAGCCCCCTCAGCCCCCCTCAGCCCCCTCCCCCTCAGCCCCCTCACGTCTATTTTGTCCAGGAACTTGCGCTGGTAGGCCTTCATGTAGAAGTGGAAGTTGGGGACTGGCAGGGCAGGGCAGGGCAGAAAGAGGGGGGAAATGTGGAGGGGTTGGAGGGGGAGGATTGGGTGTGAGACAAGGTGGGACGGAGGGGGGAAGCGGCGGTCAGGAAGGCAGCTCCGGGCTCCGCCTGCTCGGTCGCAACGGGGGGGGGGGGCAGCTGTCCTAATGCTGCTGCCCATGACCCAGCTCTTACATGGCCCCAGCATTCCGACACCCCCGCAGCCGCCCGCAGCCCCCCGGCAGCCCCCAGTAGCTCCACACCCAAAGTGCCGCCCTCTGCTGATTTCCAACCCCGCCCCGCCTCTGCCCAGCCCCTTCATCTGCCCCTGCCCCTGCCTCTGCCTCACTCAGGATGTCTGGGTGCGCGGCGCTCTTGCCGAAGCGGAACACCGGGTAGTTGTCCTGCGCGCCCGCGCTAGCGTTGGTGAGCCGCACCGGTCGGTCGATGGTGTGCCACACAAACTCCACGTTGGGCAGGTGGGCGCCGAACCGGTCCTGCAAGTCCAGCATCACCCGAAGGTAGGCCGTCCACAGCGTCACCTGCGTGGTGCAGGGCGTGTGTGTGAGGTGGGGCGTGTGGTGTGAGGTGGGGCGTGTGGTGTGAGGTGGGGCGTGTGTGAGGCGGGGAGAGGGTGTGGGGGGCTGCCGTGCCCAGTGAGTAATGGGGAGGCGGTACGTGTGCGAGGGCGCGGTGCGAGCTGTTGGTACAGCAGTGACTGGGCACTACAGCGATTTCCTCGGGGCCAATCGTCCCCGCGAGCGCCCGCCCCACCCCCCATAGGCGCGCCCTTCTTTGCCTCCTTCTGTGGCCCTCTCTCTGTAGCCCCCCTCTCTCTCACACACTCGTTCTCCTCCCGCTGTCTCTCCCACTCACGTGGTGCCCAAAGGGCTGTAGCTTCATGCGGCGGCCGTTGTCGATGACGTACACGCGGCCGTTGTAGAAGGCCACACCCAGGCCCTTCTCCCGGTTGGCGGCGCTGCGGCCACGGACGCCAGCAGGTGGAGGGGGGAGGCAGCAGGTAAAAGGGGGAGGGGGGGGGGGTGCCATGCATGTTTGATTAATGACGAGGTAAACGTAGGGGGGGGGCAGCAGGCGGAGGGGGGGCAGCAGGTGGAGGGGGTTGGGTGGGCAGCAGGTGGGCGTGGAGTTGTGGGAGCAATGGGTGGGTGGTAGGAAACGCAGTGCTGGAGTCGTGCTGTCGCCCACCCGCCCACCCTACTCCTGGCAGCTGCGTATTGCTTCTTCTGTCCACCATTACCGCACACAGCCCGCCTCTGGTCACATCGCTTCGCCCAGACCTCTTGCCATGATCCTCCTGGTCCCCGCAGCTAGCTAGGCAGCCAGCCAGCTGGCTAACTCCTCCTCAGCACAGCTCTCACGTGTGCAGGGACAGCGTTTTCGCCATGAGCTGCGGCGTGATGCCGCCATTGCGGCGGTACAGCTCCAGGTCCCGGTCAATGGACTTGTAGACGGCCTCATACTTGTCACACGACCTCGGCGGGGGCTTCGCCGTGTAGCGGGCTGCGGCTGTTGCGGCTGGGTGGAGGGTGCCTAGGGTGGCGAAGCACACCGCCAGCAACACCACGCGCCGGAGGGCGCAGGGCATGCCCCTCATCTACACCAGGCTTGTTTAGGCAGCCTAGCTTCCATCGCGGTCAGTATATACACTGCAGGGTGTGCGTGTGCGCGTCGTCGGTAATGCCTGGGCGAATTCGCCTAAATGCTTCGTGGACATGCCATATATTCTATGATAGCGATTTCATCAGCAACTTGGTTCGTGTGATGGCAATTGCCGAGTATACGCGCGCCTCTGGGCAACATCAACTTTCCAGGTTCCAGGAGCGACAGACATCGCTCCGATCTTATGCCCGAATCACTACTTTTGCAGCGATATATACATGTTTGAAACGAGTTCAATCTTTCATCACCTTTATTCTGTGAGGCCGCTCTTCCGGTTGCTCGCGTCCTCGTTATGCGCTCAGTCTTTACTGGCGAGAGTACAAAATATTTTTCTTGAAGAAAAAGTAATAATCAAATTATGAAACAGCTGTGCTGAAGTCGTGCAAAGTCTTGCGCAATTTCCCGAGTCACGAGCTCTGTGCACATCGACAGGTCCGGTCCTAGCTCGCCATGCGGACACCCATGGTTCTGTAGATGATGCGACATGCGGCAGCAGGCGGTGCGCAACGCTGAGGGCGAGCAGGCGGCCTGGGACCGTCGACAGTGTCAAGCGACACACCGGGGGGCTGTCCCGCCCTGCCGCACCGCGCTGCACGGTGACGCTTGCGCATCACATTTACTGGACGCTCTGGAGGAATGGCAGTAGCATGCCTCTGTACATCGTGTGGGCCGGCGAAGCGGCGGCACACTCCACTGCCGCTGCTCGAACCGCTGCCACACCTGCGCCAGCAACCACTGCGGCAGCGGCCCCATCCGCAGCGCGCGCGGCTGCTACCGGCCCCGTTACGTCTCCTGCTGCTCCTGCTGCTGGCCACGTGCCCTCTCCACCCCCGCGGCCCCTACCTGCTCCTCCTCCCCCGCCTGCCTGTGCTGCCCGGCGCGCGGGCAGACCTGTTGCGCTACTACGGCAACGTGACGTACCCGCTGGACGAGCAGCTGGCCTACTGCGACACGCTGGGGCCCCTGTACGAGGGCATTGCGGTGGACCTGGCGCCCTGGAACACCAGCAGCAGTAGCAGTAGCAGCAGCAGCAGTAGCAGCAGCAGTAGCAGTGGGGAGGAAGACAGCAGCAGGGGAGGCGGGGGCATCAGCAGGGAGGCGCTGGAGCTGGCCATCGCCAAGTACACCACGCGGGGGTCTCAGAAGGTGCGTGCGTGTGTGTGTGTGTGTGTGTGTTTTGTGTGTGTGTATGTGTGTTAGAGATCACAAGGAGGTGTATGTGTGTGTGTGTGTGTGTGTATATGCACAGGTGGCCACGTGTGCCCACGTGTAGGGAGGTAGGGAGCCGTGTACGGGCGACGCACGCCGCGCACACGGCGCTCTCAAACCAGCAGTCCGCGCAACATTCCGCGCCCGTGCCCCTGCCCCTGCTATACCGCGCCCCTGCTATGCCGTTACCGTCACCAACCACAGGGCGTGGCGCTGGCCTTCTACGGCGGCGTGCCGTACGTCATCGACGAGCCCAAGCTGTCGGGTCTGGGCCACCACGTAAACATCCTGTTCACCTACATGCTGGTGCTGCTGGACCTGGCGCGCCAGTACGGCAGCAGCAGCACCAGCAGCGGCGCCGCCGCCAACGGCACCGCCAACAAGGGCCTGATCCCGGACGTGGAGTTTGTGATCGCCAGCAGCGACAAGCCGCTGGTGCTGCGCGCGGACTACCTGCAGGGCGGCGGGCCGGGGCCGTCGCCGGGCGAGGGGCGGCGGGGCGTGCTGCCGCCGGTGATGCGGTTCTGCTCCTCGGATGAGCACGCCGACATCAAGATTCCGGTGGGTGGTGGTGGTGGTGGTAGATTGTGAGGGGATTGCGTGTGAGTGCGTTGCAGTAGAGAGAGTGAGCGAGGTTGGCCATGCAGCTGACGGCAGGGTCTGCAGGCATCACTTTCTGATATTGGCCCCACGCCATTGCCAGTCCTTAACACACACACACCCCAGCCAGCTGGAGGCCGGTCCACGCCTCTTGGATGACCTGTAGGCTGCGACGTCCATTGATGGGCCCCGTAACCTCCCGGATCTCAGTCCTCCCACAACCCCGCCCCTGCACCCCCACCCCTGCACCCCGTCCCTGCCCGCACCCCTGCCCGTGGGCCAACCCTGTCTGCACGGGCCCCCCCCTCGCCCTCCCTAAAACCTCACCATCCACCTGACTGGCAACTGCTCGCCACCAGATCTTCCACTTCTACACCAAGAAGTACACCCACAACTACCTGGCCAACGCGCCCAAGCTGGCCGCTGCCTACCCCTGGGAGGCCAAGAAGCCCGTGGTGTTCGGCAGGTGGGTGCGATGAAAAATAAAAGGGGGGGGCCTTGGGGCGGGGGGCTTGAAAGTACCGGTAGGTCGGGGGAAAGGCGGGCGGCAGGCGGGGCTGTAAACGGGTGACACGCGCCGCCCGAGATGAGTGCTGCCGCCCGCTTCAGGTTTCCTGATGCCCGCAGCCCATCTTCAGGCTCACATGGCCCTGTCAATCACTTGCGGTACTTGCGGTACATACGCTTTTCTGCCACGCGCGCGGCCGCGCCCACTGCCATGCCCCTGACACCTGCGGCCCCCTCTTTCGCTCCAGGTTCTCCAAGTACTACCGCCACATCCACCCCGCCGCCACCAGCACACTGAAGCGGGGGGCGCGCAACAGCTCCATCTGTAGGCAGGTGGGTGCGTGCGTGCGTGCGTAGGTGTGTAGGTGCGTGCGTGTGTAGGCGGGCTGGGCGGACTAGGCGGGCTCGTGACATGGCGGGGTGAGAGAGGCAGGGCAGGGGTGAGAGAGGGCAGGGCAGCCTGGGGGGGGGGGGCACCCAGCCTTGCGCCCCGTGGGACAGCCCGGGCAGCAGACCGCTCTGCCGCGGCACAGCAAGTGCAGACGCCGGCAGAGGCGGAGGTTTCCACCTGAGGGTCAACCCAGGTGGGATGGTTCACTTCGCAGCACAGGTGGGGGTAAGCAAGGTCGGTGGCAGAGCGCCGTGGGGTCGGGGGCAGCAGCAGCTCCTCCGTGTACCTCACCGGCCCCTCGCCCGCTTTCCACTACCACTGCGACTGCACCCGCCGTGGCTGCACCACCATTAACCACCGCCAACCACCGCCAACCACCACCAACCACCTCCAACCACCAGGAGAGCGCCTTCACGCTGACGTGCCCGGTGCGGGCGCACTTCATGGAATGGGCGGCGCGCGGCAAGCACGCGGACGTGATCGACGTTAAGTCGGGGCCGCGCGTGTCGCTGGCCAAGCACGCCGCCTACAAGTACCTGCTGCACGTGAGGAGCGTAGCCTACATAGGGGGCCTGGTGGGGGGGGGGTAAGGCGAGGGTGCTGGGGGTAGTTCGTTCCGGAAACCAGAGAGAAACGAGCAAGAGAACCCGAACCAACCGACCCAGCCCGGAGCGAGGAGGTGGTGTGGCCTTAACCTTCAGGTCTTGGTCGCCCGGGGGGAAGGAGGGCTACCTGATATTCAGCGCTCCCCGGTATGCAGAGCCGCCCGCCTGCCCTGCCCTGCACTGCACCCACCTGCCCTGACCTGCCCTGCCCCGGCCACCTGCTGCCGCGCCCCGCCTGCTGCCGCGCCCCGCCTGCTGCCCCGCCCCGCCCCCCCCCCAGCTGGACGGCCAGGCCCTGAGCAGCCGGCTGGAGCAGCTGATGCCGCTGGGCAGCCTCATCTTCAAGGAGGACAGCGGCTACAAGACGTTCTACTACCACCTCATGAAGTGAGGGCGGCGGGGCAGGGGGGCGGCCGGGGCAGGGGCAGGGGCGGCCGGGGCAGGGGCGGCCGGGGCGGCTGGGGAGAGAGGGAGATAGGGAGGGTAGATGACGGCGGGCTGCTGTTTTGGAGGGCCTGAGGCACAGCAGGAACGGGGAGGAGTGAATCAAGGGCTGCGCAGCAGCACAGGTGAGGGCAGGGTAATGGAGTTAGGGTGAGGGCTGGAGCCGTGCCCGCGCGCAGCGCCTTCGTGCCCACATACACACACGCACGCACACACTCCCCTACTACCCACATGCCTTCTTGGTTTAGGATGGGCTGGTATTGGGTATTCACGACACCCACCCACCCACACACACCCATGACACAGGCCGTACGAGCACTACGTGCCGGTGTGGAAGGCGGGCGGGGGCCCGGAGGACGTGCTGCAGGCGCTGGACTGGGCGGCGGCGCACGACACCGAGGTGCGTGGGAGGGGGGTGTGGTAGCCTGGTAGGTAGGGGCAGTGTGGGCGGGGCGCGTGTGCGTGGGGAGCGCAGCACGCGCCAGGACCCGGAACGCCCGGTGCACGCCCGGTCGGCACTATCTGCTGCGGCAAGGCACGGGCCTCGCTAGCCGCTCCACGCCTGACCCAACCCAACCCGACCCACCCCACCCCACCCCATCGCGACAGGCCCGGCGCATGGCGGCAGCGGCGCAGCAGGTGGCGCTGACCTACCTCAGCAAGCGGGCGCGCTCCTGCTACTGGCTGCGCCTGCTGCAGGTGGGGAGGGGGGAGGGTGCTGGAGGGTGGATGGATGGGTAGATGGGAGGGCGGGAGGGAGGGTGGATGGATGGATAGATGGGAGGGCGGGTGGGTGGGTGGATGGGTAGATGGGAGGGCGGGAGGGAGGGTGGATGGGTAGATGGGAGGGCGGGAGGGAGGGTGGGCCGTGTGCAGCTGCTGCTGCTGCGGGTGTAATTGCGGGGGCTGACGCGCCGCGAAGTGGGGAAGCCGAGGACCGAGAGGTGGATTGGGGAGGTCGGCTTGAGACACCAGCGGCAGCCATCCGTGCGGTGGCGGCTCTGCTCCCCTGCCTCCACGCTCCTGCTTTTCCCTTCCTCACATCCCACCCTCTCGCCGCCCACCCTCTCGCCGCCCACCCGCCCAACACACACAGGCCTACGCCTCGCTGCAGAGCTACACGCCCGTCAAGGGGGCCCGGGGCCCCTACCTGGTGCCGGTGGAGCAGTACCTGGAGGACGTGGGGCGCAGCTGGGAGCGCGGCAAGCAGCTGCACAAGATAGAGTACTAGCTTGCCAGCTGGCTGGCTGGCTGGCTGGGTGGCTGGCTGGCTGGGTGGCGGACGGCCGTACTAGCCGTACCGCCGTACGTGTGTGACTGTGCGGGGCGGGATGGTCTTGTCAGCAAGGAAGTACGTGTGCCGGAGTTGTTTGAGCTCGAGGCAGCAGCAGCAGCGGAGTGCGGGCGCGTCACGGTGCAACAACCGGAGTATGTAGTGCGAGCTGGGGGGGGGGCGGGCAGGGCGGCGGCGCCGGTGCCGGCGCCGCCGGCACCGCCACAAGTGCGATGGAGCGGCGGGCGGGCGGGTGCGTGCATGTAGCAGTCAGCTAGCGCGTGTCGGGTTCGTGTGTTTGTGTGTTTTGCGGGGCAACGGCGTATGGTTGCCATTCTACCAGATGGGACAGATGTGTTCACCATCCTCCTGTTTGAGCGGTGCACTATCTCGTCGTTCTGGCGGGTTCACTGCGCATTTCGAGCCGGTGGCGGCTGTCCAAAGAGGCTGGTAGGCTACAGCGGCCAGGGGTTGTTACAGCGGCCGTGTTTCGGGCCCGGGTCACACGTCTCTTCACAGCAGCTGTAACACCGTGGTGGGACCTGATCGGACGTGCTGCGACAGGGAGCAGTCTAGCGCACAGACCCCAGGACGACGCTCTGTGGTCAATCACTGTGACTTGAATGCAGATTAAAGTGCCAAGATAGTGGTGGCCGCGAGGCAAGCGCGTGTGGACAAATGGAACTGTGCAAAACGCCCGACCGACCAAGGAGACGAGCAGACTCATGCAGAACTCCAGAAACTCACACGCAGCCGACGTTTGTTAAAATGCGTGTAGCTTATACTGCAAACTACTACTTTAATACACGCACAATATAAGAAAGACCAGTATCGCTGCGTGCGCATTCACGCTTGTCTGTGCGTCTTCACCGGAAACATGTTGGGAGCTTGGTCTACGCTTGCGCGCGTCCCATTCTGGTATGAAATTACGTGTGTATAAGTGGGGATGAAGGCCTTTGGGGTAGGTCGCGCGCACTCAACCGACAAATGAGTGGCATTACCAAATGTTTCCGCGTTCCGCGCAGCGCGCTAGCACTGTGCTGCTTGCTTCCGTGGCGCACGCACGCGCAAAGCAGTGAGTTGCATACATGGGAGCCTCAGGTCTCCGGACTCCTGACTTCCTGATACAGCTAGCTCTTCAGTTTCGGCCGGCACGGTGTACTCGTGTGTATGCCACCCGTGTGGCAACTGGCTCCCGCCCCCCCACCCCCGCCCGTGTCCGCACCGCCCGCTTGCCTCCACTGCTTCTGATACTGGCACCCACCCGCCGCCCCCTCATGGCTCATGCAGTCGCGGTCAGCGGCTACACGTTCTACCAGGGCAAGGACTTCAGCGGCCAGATCTGGGCGGGCGCGGACGTCAACAACTTTGCGGTGCGTGCCAGTGGGGCGGGGCTGCTGGCGCTTGCGCGCTGGGACCACGCACGCTCACGCATGCACGGTCGCGGGTGCTGAATGCAATAATTGTACAGCAGCGCTGAAGCCATGACTAATAGATTTTGGCTTCCCGCTGGGTCGCAGATCAACAAGCTGGGCAACGAGACCACGGCGCAATACTATGTGCGGCTGGCGGGCGCCTGCAACGCCAAATGCAACTGCGGCGCATTCAAGTGAGCGATGGCCCATGTGCCCCCCACGCATGTGCCCCCCACCGCCCCACGCCAGTGTGCCGCGCCTCCCTCGCCCCCGCCACACAATAATGAAACTGATGACATGGCCGGACAAAGCTCATGCCTCTCGACGTCCCCTTCTTCTTCTTCTTCTACTGCTGCTGCTGCTGCTGCTGCTGCTGCATGTACCGCCGACTCCCTTTAATACACGTGCGTGCGGTGGCCGCCCTGCCGCCCCGCTCGTCCCGCCATGCCACGTGCAGCACTGCTGGCTGGTGAGTGCGTGTGAGCGCGTGAGAGTCGGCTGTCCAAATTCAGATCAGTCAACCGCCCGCGTGTTGTCCTGCCCGTACGGGTGACAACAGACGTTCTATGTGCCCACGCGTGTGTGGCCCGGCATGCCCACCGCCCAGCCCACCACCCCATCACCGACACCGACACATTGTCGCACCATATCCGCTCGCCACCGAATAATGAGCCAACCAACAACCGATGTGGCGGGCCTCTGGTGGCTGCAACATTCCAGCTGCCACTGATCCCGACCCAGTTTCCTTCCGTACATGTTACGGACATGCGCTAAATTACGGACATGTGCCGTGCCGCCTTCACCACGGTCCGCAACACAACATACGCATGCGGCCAGGGCTATTACCTTAAAGATATTGAGCTTTATTTGGTCATTTTGGCCGATTTCTGAGCTTTACGGCTGGCCCTTAAAGCTCAGATTTTAGCTTTGTTACGCGTCCACGGAGGCGGGGAAAGCTTGGCCCCGGTGGGGTTGGGGGCCACAGAACCATCAGGCGCCAGTGTTTTCAGCTGTTCCGGGGCCCAAACAGCTGCGTGTCAGCGTATGCGACGATTCCCTGACCACTTGATGCCCCACTGACCATCAGAAAGCCTATCCACAAATGCCCAGGAGTCCGCCCAAGTCCGCCCCCTGAGCTAACTTCTGGGCATTTTAGCTTGCTAAAGCTCAGGCTGAGCTTTCCCCCCAAAACAAGATAAGAGCCCTGCATGCGGCACACTGGCACGTGCTGAAACCCGCCCACACGGCACCCAACCCACACACCACACACGCACACGCGCACACACAGGCTCAAGACGTACTACGACCCAGCCAAGCTGAACAGCGAGAGCAGCTTCAGTCAGCCCACACAGGTGGGTGGGTGGGTGGGTGGGTAGTTCATTCCAGAAACCAAAAGCGAAACGACCGTGACGGGGGGTGGGCGAATGGTAGGTGCCGTGGTGCGAGGCGCGGCCGCCATCAGGTGGTAGCTAGGTGTGGTCGCGTCAGGCGTCAGGGCTTGTGGTAAATGTATATATGAGGGCGTGCATGCGTACAGTATGCGCCTAGGGGACCTGTCACCTCACTGTGGGGCGCCCGGCTGAAACCGCCCGGCTTCAGCCTCATGCCGCAGTCGCTGATTGCTGGTCTCGCACTGCGCCTAGCTAGCTAGCCAGCCACCAAGCTAACCCCCAGCCAACCACCCAACCACCTTTACCGACCACACCGACAGGGCTTGTACGCACGCGACCAGCCGTGTGAGTGGCGTCACCATGCGCACCACACCAGACCGGCTGTCTGCAAGCCGCGCATGTAGCACTGCACCGCCTTGTTCTTTGCCACGACAGCATGAGGCGGCCCCCCACGGGCGTGCCCCCCCACACATCTTCACCTGCTCGTGTCTGCCCTTGTTTACGCACGCCCACGCAGGCAACCTGCCGCCTGCTCCACCTACTCCGCCTTCTCCCGGGCCCGTGCCCCTCTCTCCCACGCCTCCGTCCCCCATCCCGCCCAAGCCCCCTTCTCCAGCCCCTCCGTCCCCCGCGCCTCCTTCACCGCAGCCCCCTTCTCCAGCCCCTCCGTCCCCCGCGCCTCCTTCACCGCAGCCCCCTTCTCCAGCCCCTCCGTCCCCCGCGCCTCCTTCACCGCAGCCCCCTTCTCCAGCCCCTCCGTCCCCCGCGCCTCCTTCACCGCAGCCCCCTTCTCCAGCCCCTCCGTCCCCCGCGCCTCCTTCACCTCAGCCCCCTTCCCCAGCCCCTCCGTCCCCCGCGCCTCCTTCACCGCAGCCCCCTTCCCCAGGCCCTCCGTCCCCCGCGCCTCCTTCACCTCAGCCCCCTTCTCCAGCCCCTCCGTCCCCCGCTCCTCCTTCACCGCAGTCCCCTTCTCCAGCCCCTCCGTCCCCCGCGCCTCCTTCACCGCAGCCCCCTTCTCCAGCCCCTCCGTCCCCCGCGCCTCCTTCACCGCAGCCCCCTTCTCCAGCGCCTCCGTCCCCCGCGCCTCCTTCACCGCAGCCCCCTTCTCCAGCCCCTCCGTCCCCCGCGCCTCCTTCACCTCAGCCCCCTTCTCCAGCCCCTCCGTCCCCCGCGCCTCCTTCACCTCAGCCCCCTTCTCCAGCGCCTCCGTCCCCCGCGCCTCCTTCACCGCAGCCCCCTTCCCCAGCCCCTCCGTCCCCCGCGCCTCTGCTGCCCCCTGCGCCGCCATCGCCTGTGCCACCGTCCCCCACCCCGCCCAAATCCACCGCCACCACCCTCTCAGCTTCACCTTCCCCGACCGCCCCGCCCTCGCCAGCAGTGCCTCCGAGGCCCCGGCCACTCCTCTGTAAGTGCGAAGTTGAAATACGCGCAGCGCACGCAGGCTACCTGTTTGGTTTAGCTAGAGCGGTTGAAGCAGCCTCCGGCTACCAAAAGTCCCTGTCATCATCACCTTGTGTCGTAAACCCCCATGCTGCCGGTGTGTACCATCTGCTTGCCTCCGTGCAGCCTCGCCCGCTCCCCAAGCCGCTCCCAACAGTTCCCTCGTCGCCCGTCCGCCCCGTCTTCCGCTGATGCTACTAGCCTCCTTTCTGGTTGCGGCGCTGCTGCTCTAGTGGCACAGCCTGCGTTTGATGTTGGGACAATGGGAGACTCCGGTCGTAGGCTGTGAAGGACGTACAGGTGTTGCTGGGGGCGCGGGGGGGGGGGGGGCGGGGCACATCCGATAACGTTGCGCAGTCCTGTTCGCGGTGCTATTACATGATAGTATAAATTCATAGACACATATCAATCGGCAAAGTAACTAACTCATCCAAGCGAAAGTTGTAAAGCAGCTACGTTATTGCGCTCAAGGCCAGTCCAAAATGTGCGCATGTTTAAACGCTTACAAGTTATACTTATTTCTGCGAATGGGCGGGGCAAATCACACGGTAGGCCTGCATGCAGGTGCACATCCGCGCGGCGCCCGACAAGCCCTACTTGTCGCTATCCCAGCAGTCAGTGTAGACAAATTAGAAGTAGCCCAAAATGCAGTCTCTACAGCGCGTTGCACATGGTGCGTCCAATTGCCTTGCCGAGAGCGTTAGGTTTGTGCAAGTGCAAATTTCCGGCTTTGACTCCTTCGTGCTTCTGATCCACCGCAGGCCGTGGCCTTGTGGCGAGGCCCACGCCTCGCATGGTGGTGCCCCGCACGGTAAGTCGCGCATGCGATCAGAGTCCCGCAGAGGGTGAGGCGATCGAAGTCAGCAACACGTGATGGCCCTAGCCGCGCGCCGACGCCTTCCGCGCCCCTGCTTTGTCGCAGCTGACTGTGCAGCGTGCTGTGTCCACTGACGCCGAGAGCTTCGTCATCCCCGCGGCGCCCGACCTGATTCCCGACGGCGCATGGACCAAGGTGGAGGGCGGCGTGTGCGCGGCGAAGGGCTTCAAGGCCACTGGTGCGTCGTCGTGCTGGCTAGCTAGCGGGGGAAGGAGGGCAGCGGGTGTGCGGCGTTGGGTGTGAGTGGGGGGGGCGGGCTGGGGGTTCGGTGTGTGGGCAAGGGGGTGGGGGAGGCGAGGGAGGGTGTGTGGGTGCTGTGGACCCGCCCCTCACCCTATTTCCCTACTTCCTGCTCCCCCAACACATTACCAAACACACAACACAACACAGCACAACACAGCACAACAACACACCGCCGCCATATCCCTGCCCCCACCTGCAATCCCAACGCATGTAACCACAACCCCGCCTGCCCTGCACCAGGCGTGTACGCGGGCCTGCGCGCCAGCGGCAAGAAGGGTGACCTGGCGCTGGTGGTGGCGGACGCGCCGGCGGTGGTGGCGGGCACCTTCACGCAGAACGTCATGTGCGCCGCGCCCGTGCTGTACTGCAAGGACGTGCTCAAGCGCCGCAAGACCGTGCGCGCGGTGAGGCGGGCCGGGGCGGGCGGGGCGGGGCGGGCTGGAGGGGGCGATGCAGGCGGGGGGCGATGCAGGGGGGGGGGGCGATGCAGGCGGGGGTAGGGGGCGGGGCAGGAGGAGGCAGGAGGAGGCGGTGGGGGTGGAGGGAGCTGGGTCAGCAGCAGGGAGCCGGGCGGCTACACTGGCAGGGCCGGGGATGGGGGGGGGTTGTGATTACCAGCCCAAACTAAACCAAACCCAATGTATAAGAGCGGGGGGTAGCCATCCATAGGATGGTGTATATCAAATGTTTGTGAAGTGCCGGAGGGGAGGCGGGCTAGGTGGTGGTCGAGGCGGTTGTCGAGGCGGCGAGCTAGGTGGCCGGCTAGGTGGTGGTCTAGGTGGCGGGCAGGGAGGGGGAGATGTGCCATGTGGTGTCGGGGCCCGAGCCATGCGGCGGCGGAGCTGTCACACAAGCTGCCCACGTGCCCCCTGCACCTTTCCACTGGCCCCACCTACTTCCCGGCAACCTCACCGGCTGCTGTTCCTTTCCAACTTCATGCTGCCGCCCATGCTGCACCTGCACCCGCACCTGCTCCTCCACCTGCACCTGCTCCTGCACCTGCACCTGCTCGCGACCAGGTCATGACCAACGCCGGCCAGGCCAACGCCGCCACCGGCACCCAGGTGCGTGGCCGTGCGTGCCCGTGTTTGCGCCGGGTGGCACAGGGGTGGGACAGACCTTGAGTGAGATGGGAGCGAGAGCGTGAGTGGGACCGGCCGGCCTGTCTCTGTGGAAGCATGGGCCATGGGGGCACGACTGCCTCGGACTGCAAACCCGCGTCCTCCTCCTCCTCCTCCTCCGCCCTTGGCACACACACACGCACACACACACATTGTCCTATGTCTGCTGTTCTCTCCCTTGTGATCTCTAACACACACACGCACTCGCGCTCGCGCACAGGGCTACGAGGACAGTGTGGCGTGCGCCGCCGCGCTGGCCGCCGCCCTGGGCGTGGAGGCCGACGACGTGCTGCTGCAGTCCACTGGTGGGTGGTGGTGGTGGTAGGGGTGGTGGTGGTGATGGTGGGTGGGAGTGGGCGGGTGCCGTATGGGGGCGGGAGGGGGGTAGCCATCCATAGGATGGTGTTTATCAAATGGTTGTGAAGTTTGAGGGGCGGGAATGGAGACGCGGAGAGAAGGTGAGGAGAGGGGAAGGGGGAAGGGGCAGTTAGACGGATACTTGGAGGAGGAGAGGGGAAGAGTGACAGAAGCAGAGGGGGAGAGAGGGATGGGGAGCTAGAGGGGGCAGCTGGGGAGCAGCAGTGGGCAGCGGGGGCTGTAAATAGCGGCCCAAGCTAAAGCTGTGGGCAGGGCGCGGGGGGGCGGGTAAAGGGGCGCGAGCAGGCTGGGGCGGGAGGGCTGCAGTGCAGAAAGCACTTGGGAAGAGGGAGCGGCGCGGGAGAGGGTTTAAGGAGCGAGGTTAGAGAGGTAGCGTGGGACGGCTACGGGGAAGGCCGCTGCGGCCCGCGGTCGGGATGGGTGCGTAGACCATGCCGCTCCCTATGGGCCGAGGGGGGGGGTTGTTAGGTTCAGAGGGGAGGGGGGGGGGGCGCGGGCTCCGCTGGCGTCCGGTGAAGTCCCAGGGCGGGTATAGCATGCGTGGGAGGGTGGGGACCTATCAGTGACAGAGACACACAGCGAGGCAGCAGCTGGTGGGCAGGGCACGGCACCGGTCGCGGCATGTGCCCACACACACGCAGAGTGCGCGGCGGGCGGAGTGCTTCGGTATCAATGCTCGCCGCGTCGGTACTGTGCGGCTGCCCCTGCCCCTCCCCCACAACTCCCTCGACTCCGCGCACCGCCCCACACCGCACCTCCACATCAACCCCACACCAACCCCACACCAACCATCACACTAATGCACATGGCTCTGCTGCTGCAGGTGTGATCGGCCGGCGCATGAAGATGGAGGCCTTCCTGCCCGCCATCCCGCAGCTGCCCGCCAGCCTGGGCGCCACCACCGCGGATGCGCACCGCGCCGCCGTGGCCATCACCACCACCGGTGAGCTGAGCGGGGGGAGCCTTCGGGGGGCTGGGAGTGAGGGGAGGGCTGGGATGGTGCTCGCAGCGGGAGGGTGGGTACGAGCTTGGCTGACGAGGGGAGGAGCTCTGTGGAGGGGAGGTGGGAAGGGGTGGGTCGGGGGCAAGGGCCTCAGGCGGCTGGGACTGGGAGGAACCCACGAAGGCAACCTACCAGGTTGTGAGAGGGGGGGGGCATTGGGCGGTTGGTGACGCGGCGGGTGACAGTCCCAAGCGCTGGAACGCCGTGAGCAGCCACTGAAGGGGGCCTGCTGATGAGGGGGCCGCGCTCGCCTCCACCGCCTCCCTCCTCACCGTCCCATCCCCCTACCCACCCTCACCTCCTTACTTGCACCTACCCACCGCCCTCGCCTCCACCTGCACCCGCTCCCGGTTTCTGGAGTGAACTGCCCCACCCATCCACCTGCACCCACCTGCACCCCCCCACCTGCACCTGCACCCACAGACCTGGTGTCCAAGGAGGCGGCCCTGCGCGTGCAGCTGAGCAGCGGCGCCACCGTGACGGTGGGCGGCATGTGCAAGGGCAGCGGCATGATCCACCCCAACATGGCCACCATGCTGGGTGAGCGGCGTGGGTGGGTGGGTGGTTGGAGCGGTGAACAGTAGTTGGGTAGTTAGTGGGTACGGAGGGTGAGGTGATGGGGGAGGGGCCGGTCCAGGTAAGTGGTTCGGGCGGCAGCGGGTGGAGGAGGAGGAGCAGGAGGAGGAGGGGAGGGAGGGGGAGGAGGAGGAGGAGGACGATTGGTCTGACGCGCTGGCTTGCGGTCGGCCTGAGGCCTAAAGGCCTGAGGGACACGCCCGCCACCTGCTACCCCGCGATGAATGTTCGACCTCCTGCTCCTCCCCCTTCTGTGTCGCATCGTCTGTCTACATCTCCTACGTCATTAACTTAACATGCATGGAACCCCCGTGCTGCTCCCCCACAGGCGTGGTCACCTGCGACGCCGCTGTCAGCCCCGAGGTGTGGACCGGCATCGTCAAGCGCGCCTCCGTGGCGTCCTTCAACTCGGTGAGCAGGGGAGGAGGGGGAGGGGGTGGCGGGCGGCGCTGGAGGGGGGGAGGGTGCGGCAGTGGCGGCGGCGGCGGAGGAGAATGGGGGAGGCGGACGGCCGAAAGAGCGGGAGCTGGACCGGGGGCTGGCGCGGGAGCAAGGAAGGGGCGAGAGTAAAGGGGGCTGGCGGCATGGCACGGGGAGACGCACATGTCCCGCTTTAGTACTACTGCTCACCTGGCACAGAGCTCACGAACGCCCCCCCCCTAACATTTTCCGACCCCATCCAATGGGCCAAACTACTACCCCACCACCTGCCGAACCTACCTACCTGCCCACCAGATCACTGTGGACGGCGACACCTCCACCAACGACTGCGTCATCGGCCTGGCCAGCGGCGCCGCCGGCAACGCCCCCATCACCGACCCCGCCAGCAAGGACGCGCAGCTGCTGGACGCAGCCGTCACCGCGCTCATGCAGGTAAGGGTGTGTGTGTGGCGGTGTGGGGGTGGCGGTGTGGGGGTGGCCGTATGGGTGTGGGGGTGGGTTTGGATGCGAATTACGAAGGTCCCGTAGAAGGAGCTGGAGGTGTGGAAAGGGCGATATGCAGTTGCCAAGGAAGCGGATTGGTGGGGCTGGCGCAGGGCAGGGCAGGGGCCGGCACTTGAGGCCTTGCACGCACGGCTACGTGCTGAATGAATGCGCGGGGGGGGGGGGGGGTGAAGCTGAAGAGCGGGGCCCCCCGACTCCCGTTCCTCTCTCCCTCCCTTCCTCCCCCCCTCCCCCTCGCCTGCCGCATCATCACACCTCCGGGCCTCCTTCTTCAACAACATCGCCTCGCACGCCCTCCTCCTCCCCTGCGCTGCCCCCACGCCCTCCACACACACCTCTGCACCCACCCACCCACACACGCAGGGCCTGGCCAAGTCCATCGCCTGGGACGGCGAGGGCGCAACCTGCCTGCTGGAGATCGAGGTGGGCGGGCACGTTGGGTGGGCGGGAGGGCAGAGGGTGGGTGGGTGCGTGGGTGGGTGGGTGCGTGGGTGCGTGGGTGGGTGGGCAGGTAGGGGGTAGCGGTTGTGGAGAGTGAAGGTGGGTGGGTGGCTGGGTGAGCCAGCGGCTGGGTGGGCGTTGGGAGGAGGCCCAGGTGCCGGGCTGCAGGGCAGTGCGGGGGGAGTGCCATGCCGGTGTGTTAGGAAAGCACAAGGGAAAGGGTCGACACATGCCGGTGTGTGTGTGGGGGGGGGGGGAGGGTGCCACCAGTAGACCCACGCCACCCAACCCATCACCCACCCGTCAACCAACCTATCGCCCACCCCACGCCCGCACCCACCCACACGTCCCACGCCCGCACCCACCCACACGTCCCATGCCCACACCCACCCACATGCCCCACGCCCACACCCACCCACACATCCCACGCCCACACCCACCCACACGTCCTACACCCACCAACCCACACCTAAACCCACCTACCCACACCTACACCCACCTACCCACACCTACACCCACCTGCCCACACCTGCCCACACCTGCCCACACCTGCCCACACCACCACCAGGTGACGGGCGCCGCCAGCGACGCGGACGCGCGCGTCATCGCCCGCTCCGTGGCGGGCTCCAGCCTGGCCAAGAGCGCCTTCTTCGGGCACGACCCCAACTGGGGCCGCATCGCCGCCGCCGCCGGCTACTCGGGTGCGGGCAGGGCAGGGGCAGCCGGGCGGGGCAGGGTGGGGCGATGGCAGGGGATGGCAGGGTGGTTGTGGCAGGTTGGGGCGAGGAGGAAATGGGCGGCGCATGAAAGCGGGAGTGGAGCATGAGGCAGGCGGGGAAAAGGGGGTGCGTGCAGAGAAAGGAGCCGCCGCCCGTATCCCTGTCGTCCACACCTCACCCCCTCTCAACCCCACATACACCCACACCTCACCAGGCATCATCTTCGACCAGGCCGAGCTGGGCGTGCGGCTGGGCTCCATGACGCTGATGAAGGACGGCCAGCCGCTGGCGTTCGACAAGGCCGCCGCCAACAAGTACCTCAAGGACACGTGCGCCGTGCACGGCACCGTGCAGGTGAGGAGCGGAGCAGGGTGTAGGGCGAGTGTGGAGGAGGAGGAGGAGGAGGAGGAGGAGGAGGAGGGGGAGGAGGAGGAGGAGGAGGGGGAGGAGGGGGAAGAGGAGGGAGGTGTGGAGGAAGAGGAGGAGGAGGGTGGATCATTCCAGAACCCAAAGCAGAGTGGGTGTGGGTGTGGATGTGATCTGGCCGAGGAGGGCGGCGCGTGTGGGGTGGGTCGTTGGTCACGGATAGGGGTGGGCTGCGTGCACGAACAGGAGAAAGAGGCAGTGTGGGAGGGACTGGGGGATGGGCAAATATCTAGTGAATTTGCGTTCACGGAGTGCCTGCCAGCCTGCACAATGACGGCTAGCACGCGTCACGTTGCTCAAACAACTTCTTGCTCCGCCCCTCGCCGCCACCCCTGCAGGTGTTTGTGACGGTGGGCAAGGGACCGGGCAAGGGCATGGCGTGGGGCTGCGACCTCAGCTACGACTACGTCAAGATCAACGCCGAGTACACCACCTAGGCGGCTGGAGGGCTGGCTGCACACCCCCTTGAGAGCCGGACTGTGGGGGAGGCGGCGTGGATGACGTGGTGGAGGAGCGGGGCGTTTAGAGAAGTGAGCGAGCGGCCCGAGGTGGGAGGGAGCGCATGGCGGTGAAGTGGCTGCTGTAACGTGTAGGTGGCGGAGGCGGAAACCATTTCGCGGGTGCCCACGCGCCGACGCTGTGGCGTCAGCGGCGGCGGAATACCTGCCTGGGTTCTGGGAGCATGGGCGCAGACCAGGAGGGGGAGTGGGAGGAGGTTGGCGTGACTCCGCGGCCATGCTCAAACACAGCTGGGGTGCTGCGAACAGGAAAGCGTGAAGGGTGCCGGCACCTGAGGAGGCGGAGTGCGCGGGCCGGGAGGAAAACCTTGGCGCGAACAGGAGCAGGAGGAGGATACGTTAGATGGTATGGCAGACAGCGGACTAAATTGGTGCCTATGGGGGGTGGCTGAGGGGCGCGCGCGCGGGTTGTTGGCTGATGGCACTCGCTGATAGTAAGGTTGTTGCTGACGCGGCTATTGCCGGGCGCCCGTTTTTGTTTTAATTTAGCCCCCTGAGGAAAGCGTTGGTGGCGTGCGGACGCGACTGCGGGATAATATGATGAAGGACTCAATTGTGGATACCGCCGTGTGCTAGCAGTGCAGGGGGCATCAGGATGCACCAACACCTCATCGGACCCGGTTGCAATATAACCGGCGGTATGTGTGCGCTGCGATTGCAATAGCCTGTGTAATTCTTTGTACTTGGGGCCAGGTGAGAAGTCCAAGGCGTGCCTCCGCAGCGGCGTGGAAAGCGACAGGGTTTGGGCCTGGCGGTTTTAGTTGCAGCACGTTTTTCTTGCCTATGCGCCCCGAGCCTCTGTTTGCTTGCATATGGGGTTATATGGGGGGCTTCGAACACTACTGGCTGCAATGGGAGGCGCCCCACGTGGGGAGGACGCCCGGTTCAGACAAGGGCACAAGGCCCATTTTGAGGGCCCTGTATTTACATGTTTGCCAGCTCGGACCAGCGAGCTACGTCACTCGATGCCACCACCTGTTGACAAGCGGCCCATCCTGCCTGCCCTATCTGCACACCTGCCGCGCGCAGAGTGCGTGGGGCTCAACTCAGATGGCTACCTGAAGCGCGGCTCGCACAACCTGCTGGAGTGCTGGTGGACAAGCGGGCTGTTCAGGACCGCTGCTGGGGCCTGTACGTTAACGTGTATGCGGGGGGTGGGACGAGTTTGGGTTGGGGGAACGTGCATTTTGTGGGGGACGTGCAGAGTTTACGTTTTCTGCATTGGGCAGGCCCGGTTGCAGGACGACATGTAAGTCGCAGCGGTCGCGCAGTGTGCTTTACGTCCATGGTGTTAAAGACATGCGCTAAATTGCGAAACGAAAGCGAAAGGACGGTGTATGGGCATGTTGACGGGAAGCGGGGAAGCAGGCGTGGTGGGTTGGTCCAAAGCGGCAAAGCGGCAAAGCGGCGAGCAGCTAAGGGAATAGGTTAGGGGGCAGCCAGTGCGCTGGGGCATGGAAAGTGATGAAAGGCATGAGGGGAGCGGCAGAGAAGCACGGCACAAATGCGGGTGGAGATATGTTCGAGACAGGGATGTAATGTATGCAGGCCAGGTGCTGCGCGAACAGGGGCCTGCCAGCGGGGCCGTTTACAATTTATCCAGAGTTTTCCGTGCCGAGCCGCATGGGGTACGGCGGTCGCGCTGCCAAAGTCCGGCGCTTTGCAGCCGACAGGTTAAACAAGACGCTATGCACTTAAGATTGCAATGTTACAGAGGGGACAACCCGAGCGTGCAAGCACACAAGGGCCGTCTGAAGCTGCAGCAAACCCTCCCGCAGTTGGAGTCCGCGTGACTTCGCGCACAGCGAGTCCCAGCCAAGCCATGGCCCGCCAGATCCCCACCGGCCACCGTTTGCATCGTGGCCACAGTCCAGACACGATAGCACAGCAACATACCTAGTAGGGTGGCGCAAAGTACCCACACCAAGGCGCAAGCGTCTAGGCACCCGTGCGAAATACCAAACAACACCCCACCGTCCAACCCCACGCCCTTTTAAGGGGACGGAGGCGGGGATTCAAAGTCGTAAGGCAACACCAGGAGCATACTATCATCATGTGCACGAGCGAGGAAAAGGTGGCACTTATGGTGAATAGACTACAAGTACAAGGCACACGGGAATGGCAGCGCGTTTGAATTTCCGACCGGAGTTCCGAGAGCCTTTGCTCACGTATCGAATCCTACTTGACGAGGCCATACTATGTATACCCATTGCATAATTAAATACATTTGCAGGAAGAACGGCCGAGTTCAGGCCGACTCTGGTGACCCGGTGTTGGGCACCCGGCCATTGCTTGTATGGGCGTCCTGTCGTTCCCCCGACTCAAAACGTCGTCCGTGTCTCAATGCAATCAATAGATAACTAACAATAAGGCCTAAGTCACTTGGCGCGCGCTTACGAGCGGCTTGGGAAAGCACTGTTGAACTGTCGGTATCGCTACGTCCTCGGTGCCTGTGCTCAAGCGCGCACCAAGTGATTTAGGCCTTATTATTAGATATTTATTGATTGCATTGCAAGACGGACGACATTTACGAGTCAGCTGGACAAACGACGGTGCATCATGCCCGGGCGCCAGCAGAATCGACAGTAAAGCAACTCAATAAATAGATCCTAGACAATGTAGCCTAAATTAATTGGTGCATGCTTGCGAGCGGCTTGGAAAAGCACTGTCGCTAAAGTTGCGTTCGCGCCGCCTGTTCTCAAGCGTGCACCAAGTGATTTAGGCCTTATTGTTAGTTACCTATTGATTGTGTTGCGAGACGGACGACGTTTTATGAGTCAGTGAGTCAGCTGGACAAACGACGGTGCATCATGCCTGGGCCCCGGCGTGATCAATACAGTACGCAGCTGTTGGCCTGTCTTGTCTGCATACATCAGGTAGGACAATTTACTCAATGAGCATGTCGGGGGAGCGATAGGACGCCCATACAAGCAATGGCCGGGTCGCCCAACACCGGGTCGCCAGAGTCGGCCTGAATTAGGCTGTTCTTCCGGCAATTGTATTCAATTATGCAATGGGTATACATAGTATGGCCTCGTCAAGTAGGATTCGATACGTGAGCAAAGGCTGTCGGAACTCCGGTCGGAAATTCAAACGCGCTGCCATTCCCGTGTGCCTTGTACTTGTAGTCTATTCACCATAAGTGCCACCTTTTCCTCGCTCGTGCACATGATGATAGTATGCTCCTGGTGTTGCCTTACGACTTTGAATCCCCGCCTCCGTCCCCTTAAAAGGGCGTGGGGTTGGACGGTGGGGTGTTGTTTGGTATTTCGCACGGGTGCCTAGACGCTTGCGCCTTGGTGTGGGTACTTTGCGCCACCCTACTAGGTATGTTGCTGTGCTGTCGTGTCTGGACTGTGGCCACGATGCAAACGGTGGCCGGTGGGGATCTGGCGGGCCATGGCTTGGCTGGGACTCGCTGTGCGCGAAGTCATGCGGACTCCGAATGCGGGAGGGTTTGCTGCAGCTTCAGACGGCCCTTGTGTGCTTGCACGCTCGGGTTGTCCCCTCTGTAACACCGCAATCTTAACGAGAGCGTTCAGACTCCGCTTTCTATTTTGAAGACGGTTTTCTCAAACCTGGAAATGGTTTTCTCGGTGCAAAGATATGGGGCCTCAAAGTTGGGGGACGGACCCACCCCCTCGGGGGTCCCCATGGTTTTGCGGGCCGACTTGCTAGATTTCGTCTTTGGGTTTTGCGTGTCTGCGTCGCTGCGTGTCTGCGTCGCCAGGCATGGGTTTACGTGCGTCTTCAGCTGTGGGTCGTGACATGTCATCGTGACATGTCTCCGGCATGCCACATCCAGCACCCTCCAGAACAGCGGAAAACGCATCCAAGGACACCGCAACCCCAGTTTGTAGTTGCATGAGGTTACACATGCATGCTGGTGGCCAGTTCTGGGTGCGCCCGGACACCCCTGGTCAGACGCAGTTAAGCATTGGAATCCCGGCCTGACCCAAGCACGAGGCGGTGTCCCGGTAAACTACACAGCGCAATAGAGCTCACTGGAAGGAGCGCATTGACACCAACCCGACCAAAAATGGACGAGACTACCCCGCCCTGACCGACCGGCACCTGGGCTGCGTGCAAGACGGCACGCCGCGTGTCATGAAGCTGCTGGCACGGGATGAGGCGCTCATGACCCGGCGACTGTGCGGCCTGCTGGCGCGCTCGGCGGGTGCGTGCGGGGAGTGTGTGGGTGCGGGGACTAGTGTGTGGGTGCTGCGCGCGGTGCTCGGTCGAGTAAGTTGAGCCGCTGGTGCACAGTTTTAATGCTAAGGAGCCAATCAGGGCATCATGTGCGGGCAGTGCTTGAGCGGCGCTCGGGCTCAGATACCATCATGACTGTGACTACTGTGACGTGCGTTAGGGCTCCGGCCCCCACCCGCCCATCAACCTTCTTTTTACACTTGTGTGCAGGTTACAAGTGTTTCGGCTTGGAAAATGGTAAGTGGATTCTTCGCTGCAGGTTCCTTGTGGGGAGCGGATGCGCGGGGCGGGTAGGGCGGGGCAGTGGGGCACGTTGGGTGGGGGTTGGGCCACGTTGGGTGGGAGAGCCGCCACCAGCTCCTGGGCCCGCCAGTCGACCCTCCGGTATCACACTGCCGCCGACATCTGCGCAACTCATCAGGTGGGCGTCTGTTCATTATGTGGATAATAATATGCCTCACAGGCCAGGAGTGCTACGGAAGCAACGCCGACGAGTCCTCCATCCGCCGCCTGGGCGAGTCGTTCCAGTGCTGGCGGCCCTGCACCGGCGACGGCTCTAAGGGCTGCGGCGGCGGTTGGTCCATTGACCTGTACCTGGTGGATGGAGACCTCTTCCTTCCCACCGCGCCGCCGGCCACGCCGCTGCCCGCGTGCCCCGAGGTGTCGGGCTACACCTTCATGCGCTTCACGGACCAGACGGCCGCAAGCGCGCACATCGTGCAGACCTCAATCGGCAACCTCACCAGTGTGGGCAAGGTGCGTGCGTGCTGCCGGGCTCCCCTCGGGCTTGCCCCCTGCTGCCTGCGTGTAGTGCTCTTTTATATGAATGCACAATTACGGGTGCGCGCGCGTCAGGGCGTCAGGTTGTCCCCTGCACGTGTAGTCAGTAGTGCTCTTCATCGGAGCACGCAATTGGATAGTGTGTGCATTTATTATGTGTTGCGCAGATGTGTGAATCAATCTGTGAGTGTCAGGCGTTTACCAGTGGCGGCCAGCTCAAGAGCTCAGCGGCTGGCCTGACCACGCTCAGGCGGGGGGCGGACATTTGCGCCGGCCTGTACGTGCGGAATGATGCGGCCCGGCAGCAGGCGTCAGCAGGCAACGGCAGCGGCAATAATGCCACCGCCACCCGCACATGCGGTGAGCCCCGGCCCCCGGGTGTTCAATTTTCCGGTCATAGGCGCGTGCGTATGTGCATTCTCTCATCGCACACCAGCAGTCACCCCATGCATGGCATCCATCCACCCACTTGGTTGCACAGACGCACCCGGAGCCGGCGCGCCTTTCCCGACGGACACCTCGCTGGGCTGCATCTGGGACTCGCTGCCGCGCGTGATGCCCGTGCGCCTGGCCAACGACCCCGCCCGCATGACGCGGCGCCTGTGCAGCCTGCTGGCACGTGCAGCGGGTGCGTGTGTGTGCACGGGGCCGCCGGGGCGGCGGATGGAGATACAGATGTATGCAGCTCACATGGCGAAGGGGCAGATGCAGCTCTTTCCAAGCCCATGCACAAGACTCGCGGAAACCGTGTGTGTGTATGCTTGACGTGAATCTAACACCTACCTGTCTTCCTCACTCAGGTCTCAAACACTATGGCGTGGAGTACGGCCAGGAATGCTATGGCAGCAATGAAGAGCTGGCGGTTATCAGGCGCAAGGGCGAGTCACAGTCATGCAACCGCACGTGCGTCGGCGATGGCTCAGGTGGCTGCGGCGGCGGCTGGTCCATCAGTCTGTACCTGGTGGGCTAGGAGGGCATGCTAGCTAGGCATGCATGCCACTGCCGCCTTCCTGCGTTAGTTCGTGTGGTTTGCCCATGTGTGTCCACTTGCCTTGAGTAAAGTTCTGTTATGAGTTGTCCGTTCAAGCATTACGTTACAACATGGGCAACCAATACGTTCATTTCAATGCCAGTCGATAGATAGCGCGGATCGTTGAGGGGTACGCGTCGAGATAGCGGAGGTTTAAGCCGAGCGAGGAGCTCTGGTGGGCCTCCTTTAAGTGCAAGAGGGATTGTAACCTGGACCGAAGCTTAAGTTGAGAGGGCCTGGTGTCGATTGAGGGAGATCAGGGCGGCGGGTAGAGCCTCACAAGACGCGGTGCTGGAGCACAAGCTCAAACTTATTGTCCAGCCAGTGTCCAGCTCACTGTTGGCAGACAACATTAGTGTGGTGCTGTGGTTTAGCTGCTGATCCCAAAGATGTTTGGGAGGTGCAGTATGATAATGCCAAACGATTGAGCCGAGAGATTGCTAGATGCGTATGTGTGGAGAGGGGGAGGGGTATTGAAGACGACAGTATTGGTGTCGCCCTTTTGTCAATTCGTCAATTGCATCTGGCATCTGGCGAAAGATGACAGAACTTGAGGCCTCTGTCTGTATCTGTCTGTAAGAAATTTTGTCACATGCATGTACACGTAAGCCAACTTCAAGCATGTTAGTGCTTTGCGTCGGGCGAAAGAGGAGGGGTGCAGTGCTGCAGGTTCTGCCGTCACTCGCCCATGATGGGTTGCACCGTGAATCCCATACGCCATCCACGCGAGTCAAGGCCCCCCTTGCTACCCCTCCCAAACACTTTCCAGCCCTCTACCGCGCTCCAGACCTCCCCGATGTCCGACACACTTGGGCTAGGCGCGGGGTGGGAGCGACCTCGGGGTTCCTCGGCATTTTAGGAGGGGCGACAGACATGGCTCCGCAATTTGCCATAAACTGGCGCTTTAGTTCCCCAAGTTGCTTGCCGTCAACATAGTTTGTATCATAGACCCTACAAACGCGGGCGTCCGTGACTATCCACGCGACCTCGCTAAAGTCAAGTGTCCATGGACGCGCGAAGGCACTTCTCGCTCCACCCGAATTATCCCTGCCGCTTGTTTACGTGCAATAGGCAATAGCAAATACTAACACATAGCAGTCGCGGTTTGCGCCAGTATGATACTTTCTGCCGACGCAGCCAGCCACGCACGCCGACGACCGGGGTGTTTTGGGGGGGCTTCGCCCCCCCCCCCCCTCTGTGCTTCGCTGGGGGGGGGCGCTCAGCCCAGGGTTTTTCACATCTCACTTTCAGGATTACGCTTCTAGTACCCCTACGGGTACTCACCGCCGCAATATTTTAGCGCCCCAGTACCCGGGGCCGAAGGCCCCTGTCCCCCAATGGGGGGGTCCGGGGGGGCCGCCCCCCCGGAAAATTTTTTAGGATTACGCATTGAAAATAGCATTTTTCTATGTACATCTGCATTGGTCCGTACTTAGAGCGTTGCGAGAATATGCTGTCAACACGTTGCAAGTAACAGCCGCTCACACAAATAAAAAACACATCGGCGCTAACACAGCCCTCTAGCGCAGCCGTCCACTGCTACAGCACTCCAGTCCGAGCCCAGCCGCTCCCAGCTTCTACGATATCCACAGGCTCCTGATCAGCAGCGACTACACCGTCTTTGCCCGGAAACAGCGCGGTCAAAGGTCTAATTTTGCCCAAAGGCTTAGGTGGCTCCCGTGGCGGCATTTTGAGCGTCCATGCGTCGTATGCGTATCTCTTATTGCGCAAAAAATTGCAGCGAGCACGGGTACTTGCAGGGGGGCCGAGAATTAAAATTTAGGTACCCGTGTGGGTACTCGAGCGTGTGATAATTATTTTCTAATACCCGTGCTTTGTAAGGGTTAATTATTTTTATAGTACCCGGGTGGGTACTAGTACCCGATGTGAAAAACTCTGGCTCAGCCCAAATATTTAGAAAGCCTATGGACTGTTATATATTAGCCATGTAATGGGCAGGCTTCAAAGCCCGAGTGCATTATTATTGTAGGCGCAGAAACCCTGCAGTTCCTCCCTGGCCACAGGCGTCACCAGATAGACTGGCTGTAGATAATATTCCAGCAGTCTATATCTGATTCCTTGTTGCCAAAGCAAGAAACCACTGTTTCGTTTGGCGTTCGGCGCTGTTTCGTTCGGCGAAGTGTGATTCCCCCTTGCGTACGTTAATAAAGTCGTGAGCCATAACTGCGAATAGCACCTTAAGTGTTGTCAAGCAGGAGTGCCGATTGATGCATGCTCGCTCATGATCGCGCCCGCCAAGTAGGAGCGCATGGGGCCCGTCAACCGGTGTGCTGCTGTCAGACCTTAGCGCCTGGCCGTAATGAGCGCTGCGCGAAATTATTCTCTAGTAGGCAACTACAGCTTTTCCAGGCTTTTCGTGCATGCGTCGAGCAAACCGTGTAGTGGCCAGCCAAGCAGTATAAAATAATACGTCGCACAAGCTTGCAAGTCCGCATCTCTTGTCTATGATATAGTACTGCCGCGGAACCAACGGGTAAGAATTGATTGGAGCAGCGCGCGCGTCTGAAATGCTGGTCTGCGACTCGCACGCAACATGAAGCGCATTCGGCAAGGGAGTTGTGCCTCGAATTTGCATGTAGAGGACTAAAAATCGTGATGCATAGGGTTTGCGGTAACGCTCGTGTGGCTGTGTGCCTAGAGAACCGGCGCTTGGCCCTGGCCGACAGCCTGGCCGAGCCTTGGCACCTGCTGGGTACTGCCGTACAACTGCCTGCTGCAGGTGGCCGCCCCGCGATTTCCACAAAGCACGGCTACAAATGAAGTCAAACTGCAGGCCACTTCGTACTTTTGCCTTGCTTCTCCTCTGCATGATCACCTGGTGGGTATCACGTTGATTGACACATTGCCATGACACGGTCATGTGCAAGGTGGGGAATCGGGCGCTTTGCAACTTACTTCCTTATTAATGGTGTCGTGTCTTGGTGTTATTTCACGATATAATTCATGCCCATGTGCAGCACTGCCGCCGGTAGGGCCAGCAGCACAGCCATCGTCAGGCAGACCTCAACCGACCTGGCGCTACTGGCGCGTCAGCGCTCCCTATCCGGAGAGGATGGTGCCAATTGTGAGATACATTTTTATAGAGCGCACATGCATGCCCAGGTTGTGTGAGCGCTATGTAAATGCGGTAGCGTGCACCCGGGCTGATGCGTTAACCACATGCCTCAACTGCCCCAACCTGCTGTGCAGCCTCCACGCAGATCTTCATCCGCCTGGCGGGCAGCGGTGACAAGTGCCTGCAGGCGGCGCCGGCCCGGCAGCAGCTGGTGGGCGTGAGGGGCTGCAACACCTCCGAGCCCAACCAGGTCTTTGTCCTGAAGGCAGCAACAGGTGTGCCCGTTAGCAGCAGAGATAGCAGAGAACGCCACAATAATCGGGTTAGGGTGACCAGCAGCTGCTGGGCTAGCTCGTCGCTTCGTATTGACACTGTCATGTGGCCAACCAACTATATATCGTACTCTACCCACGCACGCACACATACAGGCAACGACACAAACTTGTACTCCATCGCAAGCGCGCAGCAACCGGCCTACGTGCTGGACTTCTACGTGCCAAACAACACGGTTGGCGTGTGGAGCTGGTTCGGCGGGCCAAATCAGCTGTGGCTGCTGGACAGTCAGGCCACGCCTGACCGGTGAGTGGCTGGCTGCTGGGGCTCAACACTACTGCAATGCAGCAGCAGCAGCAAGTACACGAATACGCATGCCGATGTACCGCATGCATGTGAAACGTGCGTGCAGGGGCGGCAGTGCCACGGCCATCCAGACCGCGCGCTACCCTGACTCACCCATCTGCGTGGAGCCCGCGCCCGCTGGCGAGGGGCAGCCCGACCTGCGCCTGGCGCCGTGCGACCTCAGCAATAGGCAGCTCTTCTTCCTGGTGGCACCCGGAGGTGGGTGGGTGCAGCAGGGCGCAAGTGCTCGCCAAACAGCAGTGCTTGTGCTAGTGATGATAGAAACGAGCTGCTGTCCGCGTTTACGGTAGGTACCCATATGTATTGCCTGATGACGTACGTGTCCATCTTTCTGCCGCACATTCACATCTTGGCGCTTGCAGATATGCCTGGGTGGCGGATGCCAGGTGCGCGGGTTGCATGTGATTGCGGCCGTGTATGGGCAGCTGTACAGAGGTGTGTATATGTGGCTAGATAGTAATAAGGTGCGTGGCAAGAGGCCGCACGGGTCGGTACTACATACATGCCTTGCCCGCGCCACACAGGTTGCTTGGGTCTGCGCGTTACGTTGCGCGAGTGCTGACGAGGGATGCATGCATGCACTGGCCGCCCATGCACACTGCTGCTGCCATCCCGCAGGTGGGCTGTGCACTACTGTGGCGGGGTCTTCCTCATCGCTGTCGCTGGAGGTGAACCGGCGCGCTGGCTTCAAGCCTCTGCCCTTTGACGAGACGGCGCTGGCGGCCAGCAACGGCGCAATCACCCAGATGCTGGTCTCCTACTCGGTGTCGTATGACCCATATCAACAGATGCACGGCATCATGGTCATGTGAGTGCGCCGCACTGCTGCGCAGCGCAGGTTGGGGGTGCGGCGTGTCAGATCCGTGAACGAGGATTCCCCTAGCTGCCTGCCTGCCTGCCTGCCTGCCTGCCTGCCTGCCTGCCTGCCTGCCTGCCTGCCTGCCTGCCTGCCTGCCTTCCTGCCTTCCTGCCTGCCTGCCTGCCTGCCTGCCTGCCTGCCTGCCTGCCTGCCTGCCTGCCTGCCTGCCTGCCTGCCTGCGTCCACACCCCTGCCTCCTCATACTCCTCACTACCGTTCTGGACGGACTGACCTCCTCGCTCCCTGATCCCATTCCATCCATGATGCCCCCCCCCAACCCCCACACACATGCATGCCCACACTACCTCATCACCGACCGCACGTGCAGGTACGGCAGCACTTGGGGACCCTTCCACGGCGGCAATGCAGCCATAGAGTTCGTCAGGCTGGCCCCCGGCGAAGACATCGTGGCCCTTGGCTATCTGGCCAACTTCAAGGGCTTCAAGGTGCGTGCATGCGTGCATGCGGGCGTGCGTGGGGCCCTGCCTGCTGCATGCCTGCTTGCCTGCGTGCTGTCAGCGGTTGCGGTGGCGGCGGTTGCGGTTGCGGCGGTTTGCGGTGGCGGTGGCGGCTGCTGCGACCCACTAGTACTAGGCATGCGTGCTACGGCATACGTGGCCCCTGCCTGCCGCCGCCAGCAGGTTGCTCTCCGCCGATACAATGTGTGCGTGCGTCTAGCCATCGCCTCCTGCTACTTAACCTGCTGCTGCTGCTGGTGCGCGTTTGATTGCATGCATGCATGCACGCATGCATGACTGCGTGACACACATACGTTCGTACATATGATGATACACAGGTGCAAACCAGCACCGGCCAGACCAAGACGGTGTACAACCTGGATCCCGAAGCCGCGGACTCGGCCTGGACGTGGGTCACTGAGGCCACGATTCCTCGGCCCAGCTGTGCTCCTGCCGGTTCCACGCCGCGCCTGGTGGCCATTGCCGGCGCGGATGACCAGAGCCCCTTCAACGGCTACGCCTACTTTGGAGAGCTGAGCTTTGTGTGGGGCTGGGCCGCCGTGCCCAGTAGCCCGCCGCCCAGCTACCCGCCGGCGCCGCCTAGCCCGGCGCCGCCGCCTGCCGTCATTTCCAGCCCCAGCCCGGCGCCCAGCCCCAGCCGGGCGCATGACATCGGTGCGTCATTGGGCTTGCGCTTCATGCAATGTGATGTGTGCATGCGCGTGTGTCGCTCTGTGCGCGCGTAGCCCCGAAGCGTGGTGATCATTGCATCTGTGTGTTGCGCGAGTGCTGATGAGGGATGCATGCATGCATGCATTGGCCGCCCATGCACACTGCTGCTGCCATCCCGCAGGTGGGCTGTGCACTACTGTGGCGGGGTCTTCCTCATCGCTGTCGCTGGAGGTGAACCGGCGCGCTGGCTTCAAGCCTCTGCCCTTTGACGAGACGGCGCTGGCGGCCAGCAACGGCGCAATCACCCAGATGCTGGTCTCCTACTCGGTGTCGTATGACCCATATCAACAGATGCACGGCATCATGGTCATGTGAGTGCGCCGCACTGCTGCGCAGCGCAGGTTGGGGGTGCGGCGTGTCAGATCCGTGAACGAGGATTCCCCTAGCTGCCTGCCTGCCTGCCTGCCTGCCTGCCTGCCTGCCTGCCTGCCTGCCTGCCTGCCTGCCTGCCTGCCTGCCTGCCTGCCTTCCTGCCTGCCTGCCTGCCTGCCTGCCTGCCTGCCTGCCTGCCTGCCTGCCTGCCTGCCTGCCTGCGTCCACACCCCTGCCTCCTCATACTCCTCACTACCGTTCTGGACGGACTGACCTCCTCGCTCCCTGATCCCATTCCATCCATGATGCCCCCCCCCCAACCCCCACACACATGCATGCCCACACTACCTCATCACCGACCGCACGTGCAGGTACGGCAGCACTTGGGGACCCTTCCACGGCGGCAATGCAGCCATAGAGTTCGTCAGGCTGGCCCCCGGCGAAGACATCGTGGCCCTTGGCTATCTGGCCAACTTCAAGGGCTTCAAGGTGCGTGCATGCGTGCATGCGGGCGTGCGTGGGGCCCTGCCTGCTGCATGCCTGCTTGCCTGCGTGCTGTCAGCGGTTGCGGTGGCGGCGGTTGCGGTTGCGGCGGTTGCGGTGGCGGTGGCGGCTGCTGCGACCCACTAGTACTAGGCATGCGTGCTACGGCATACGTGGCCCCTGCCTGCCGCCGCCAGCAGGTTGCTCTCCGCCGATACAATGTGTGCGTGCGTCTAGCCATCGCCTCCTGCTACTTAACCTGCTGCTGCTGCTGGTGCGCGTTTGATTGCATGCATGCATGCACGCATGCATGACTGCGTGACACACATACGTTCGTACATATGATGATACACAGGTGCAAACCAGCACCGGCCAGACCAAGACGGTGTACAACCTGGATCCCGAAGCCGCGGACTCGGCCTGGACGTGGGTCACTGAGGCCACGATTCCTCGGCCCAGCTGTGCTCCTGCCGGTTCCACGCCGCGCCTGGTGGCCATTGCCGGCGCGGATGACCAGAGCCCCTTCAACGGCTACGCCTACTTTGGAGAGCTGAGCTTTGTGTGGGGCTGGGCCGCCGTGCCCAGTAGCCCGCCGCCCAGCTACCCGCCGGCGCCGCCTAGCCCGGCGCCGCCGCCTGCCGTCATTTCCAGCCCCAGCCCGGCGCCCAGCCCCAGCCGGGCGCATGACATCGGTGCGTCATTGGGCTTGCGCTTCATGCAATGTGATGTGTGCATGCGCGTGTGTCGCTCTGTGCGCGCGTAGCCCCGAAGCGTGGTGATCATTGCATCTGTGTGTTGCGCGAGTGCTGATGAGGGATGCATGCATGCATGCATTGGCCGCCCATGCACACTGCTGCTGCCATCCCGCAGGTGGGCTGTGCACTACTGTGGCGGGGTCTTCCTCATCGCTGTCGCTGGAGGTGAACCGGCGCGCTGGCTTCAAGCCTCTGCCCTTTGACGAGACGGCGCTGGCGGCCAGCAACGGCGCAATCACCCAGATGCTGGTCTCCTACTCGGTGTCGTATGACCCATATCAACAGATGCACGGCATCATGGTCATGTGAGTGCGCCGCACTGCTGCGCAGCGCAGGTTGGGGGTGCGGCGTGTCGGATCCGTGAACGAGGATTCCCCTAGCTGCCTGCCTGCCTGCCTGCCTGCCTGCCTGCGTCCACACCCCTGCCTCCTCATACTCCTCACTACCGTTCTGGACGGACTGACCTCCTCCCTGATCCCATTCCATCCATGATGCCCCCCCCCGAACCCCCACACACATGCATGCCCACACATCCTCATCACCGACCGCACGTGCAGGTACGGCAGCACTTGGGGACCCTTCCACGGCGGCAATGCAGCCATAGAGTTCGTCAGGCTGGCCCCCGGCGAAGACATCGTGGCCCTTGGCTATCTCGCCAACTTCAAGGGCTTCAAGGTGCGTGCATGCGTGCATGCGGGCGTGCGTGGGGCCCTGCCTGCTGCATGCCTGCTTTCCTGCGTGCTGTCAGCGGTTGCGGTGGCGGCGGTTGCGGTTGCGGTGGCGGCGGTTGCGGTGGCGGCGGTTGCGGTGGCGGCGGTGGCTGCTGCGACCCACTAGTACTAGGCATGCGTGCTACGGCATACGTGACCCCTGCCTGCCGCCGCCAGCAGGTTGCTCTCCGCCGATAGATACAATGTGTGCGTGCGTCTAGCCATCGCCTCCTGCTACTTAACCTGCTGCTGCTGGTGCGCGTTTGATTGCATGCATGCATGCACGCATGCATGACTGCGTGACACACATACGTTCGTACGTATGATGATACACAGGTGCAAACCAGCACCGGCCAGACCAAGACGGTGTACAACCTGGATCCCGAAGCCGCGGACTCGGCCTGGACGTGGGTCACTGAGGCCACGATTCCTCGGCCCAGCTGTGCTCCTGCCGGTTCCACGCCGCGCCTGGTGGCCATTGCCGGCGCGGATGACCAGAGCCCCTTCAACGGCTACGCCTACTTTGGAGAGCTGAGCTTTGTGTGGGGCTGGGCCGCCGTGCCCAGTAGCCCGCCGCCCAGCTACCCGCCGGCGCCGCCTAGCCCGGCGCCGCCGCCTGCCGTCATTTCCAGCCCCAGCCCGGCGCCCAGCCCCAGCCGGGCGCATGACATCGGTGCGTCATTGGGCTTGCGCTTCATGCAATGTGATGTGTGCATGCGCGTGTGTCGCTCTGTGCGCGCGTAGCCCCGAAGCGTGGTGATCATTGCATCTGTGTGTTGCGCGAGTGCTGATGAGGGATGCATGCATGCATGCATTGGCCGCCCATGCACACTGCTGCTGCCATCCCGCAGGTGGGCTGTGCACTACTGTGGCGGGGTCTTCCTCATCGCTGTCGCTGGAGGTGAACCGGCGCGCTGGCTTCAAGCCTCTGCCCTTTGACGAGACGGCGCTGGCGGCCAGCAACGGCGCAATCACCCAGATGCTGGTCTCCTACTCGGTGTCGTATGACCCATATCAACAGATGCACGGCATCATGGTCATGTGAGTGCGCCGCACTGCTGCGCAGCGCAGGTTGGGGGTGCGGCGTGTCGGATCCGTGAACGAGGATTCCCCTAGCTGCCTGCCTGCCTGCCTGCCTGCCTGCCTGCCTGCGTCCACACCCCTGCCTCCTCATACTCCTCACTACCGTTCTGGACGGACTGACCTCCTCCCTGATCCCATTCCATCCATGATGCCCCCCCCCCAACCCCCACACACATGCATGCCCACACTACCTCATCACCGACCGCACGTGCAGGTACGGCAGCACTTGGGGACCCTTCCACGGCGGCAATGCAGCCATAGAGTTCGTCAGGCTGGCCCCCGGCGAAGACATCGTGGCCCTTGGCTATCTGGCCAACTTCAAGGGCTTCAAGGTGCGTGCATGCGTGCATGCGGGCGTGCGTGGGGCCCTGCCTGCTGCATGCCTGCTTGCCTGCGTGCTGTCAGCGGTTGCGGTGGCGGCGGTTGCGGTTGTGGCGGTTGCGGTGGCGGTGGCGGCGGTTGCGGTGGCGGCGGTGGCTGCTGCGACCCACTAGTACTAGGCATGCGTGCTACGGCATACGTGACCCCTGCCTGCCGCCGCCAGCAGGTTGCTCTCCGCCGATACAATGTGTGCGTGCGTCTAGTCATCGCCTCCTGCTACTTAACCTGCTGCTGCTGGTGCGCGTTTGATTGCATGCATGCATGCATGCATGCACGCATGCATGACTGCGTGACACACATACGTTCGTACGTATGATGATACACAGGTGCAAACCAGCACCGGCCAGACCAAGACGGTGTACAACCTGGATCCCGAAGCCGCGGACTCGGCCTGGACGTGGGTCACTGAGGCCACGATTCCTCGGCCCAGCTGTGCTCCTGCCGGTTCCACGCCGCGCCTGGTGGCCATTGCCGGCGCGGATGACCAGAGCCCCTTCAACGGCTACGCCTACTTTGGAGAGCTGAGCTTTGTGTGGGGCTGGGCCGCCGTGCCCAGTAGCCCGCCGCCCAGCTACCCGCCGGCGCCGCCTAGCCCGGCGCCGCCGCCTGCCGTCATTTCCAGCCCCAGCCCGGCGCCCAGCCCCAGCCGGGCGCATGACATCGGTGCGTCATTGGGCTTGCGCTTCATGCAATGTGATGTGTGCATGCGCGTGTGTCGCTCTGTGCGCGCGTAGCCCCGAAGCGTGGTGATCATTGCATCTGTGTGTTGCGCGAGTGCTGATGAGGGATGCATGCATGCATGCATTGGCCGCCCATGCACACTGCTGCTGCCATCCCGCAGGTGGGCTGTGCACTACTGTGGCGGGGTCTTCCTCATCGCTGTCGCTGGAGGTGAACCGGCGCGCTGGCTTCAAGCCTCTGCCCTTTGACGAGACGGCGCTGGCGGCCAGCAACGGCGCAATCACCCAGATGCTGGTCTCCTACTCGGTGTCGTATGACCCATATCAACAGATGCACGGCATCATGGTCATGTGAGTGCGCCGCACTGCTGCGCAGCGCAGGTTGGGGGTGCGGCGTGTCGGATCCGTGAACGAGGATTCCCCTAGCTGCCTGCCTGCCTGCCTGCCTGCCTGCCTGCCTGCGTCCACACCCCTGCCTCCTCATACTCCTCACTACCGTTCTGGACGGACTGACCTCCTCCCTGATCCCATTCCATCCATGATGCCCCCCCCCCAACCCCCACACACATGCATGCCCACACTACCTCATCACCGACCGCACGTGCAGGTACGGCAGCACTTGGGGACCCTTCCACGGCGGCAATGCAGCCATAGAGTTCGTCAGGCTGGCCCCCGGCGAAGACATCGTGGCCCTTGGCTATCTGGCCAACTTCAAGGGCTTCAAGGTGCGTGCATGCGTGCATGCGGGCGTGCGTGGGGCCCTGCCTGCTGCATGCCTGCTTGCCTGCGTGCTGTCAGCGGTTGCGGTGGCGGCGGTTGCGGTTGTGGCGGTTGCGGTGGCGGTGGCGGCGGTTGCGGTGGCGGCGGTGGCTGCTGCGACCCACTAGTACTAGGCATGCGTGCTACGGCATACGTGACCCCTGCCTGCCGCCGCCAGCAGGTTGCTCTCCGCCGATACAATGTGTGCGTGCGTCTAGTCATCGCCTCCTGCTACTTAACCTGCTGCTGCTGGTGCGCGTTTGATTGCATGCATGCATGCATGCATGCACGCATGCATGACTGCGTGACACACATACGTTCGTACGTATGATGATACACAGGTGCAAACCAGCACCGGCCAGACCAAGACGGTGTACAACCTGGATCCCGAAGCCGCGGACTCGGCCTGGACGTGGGTCACTGAGGCCACGATTCCTCGGCCCAGCTGTGCTCCTGCCGGTTCCACGCCGCGCCTGGTGGCCATTGCCGGCGCGGATGACCAGAGCCCCTTCAACGGCTACGCCTACTTTGGAGAGCTGAGCTTTGTGTGGGGCTGGGCCGCCGTGCCCAGTAGCCCGCCGCCCAGCTACCCGCCGGCGCCGCCTAGCCCGGCGCCGCCGCCTGCCGTCATTTCCAGCCCCAGCCCGGCGCCCAGCCCCAGCCGGGCGCATGACATCGGTGCGTCATTGGGCTTGCGCTTCATGCAATGTGATGTGTGCATGCGCGTGTGTCGCTCTGTGCGCGCGTAGCCCCGAAGCGTGGTGATCATTGCATCTGTGTGTTGCGCGAGTGCTGATGAGGGATGCATGCATGCATGCATTGGCCGCCCATGCACACTGCTGCTGCCATCCCGCAGGTGGGCTGTGCACTACTGTGGCGGGGTCGTCCTCATCGCTGTCGCTGGAGGTGAACCGGCGCGCTGGCTTCAAGCCTCTGCCCTTTGACGAGACGGCGCTGGCGGCCAGCAACGGCGCAATCACCCAGATGCTGGTCTCCTACTCGGTGTCGTATGACCCATATCAACAGATGCACGGTATCATGGTCATGTGAGTGCGCCGCACTGCTGCGCAGCGCAGGTTGGGGGTGCGGCGTGTCGGATCCGTGAACGAGGATTCCCCTAGCTGCCTGCCTGCCTGCCTGCCTGCCTGCCTGCGTCCACACCCCTGCCTCCTCATACTCCTCACTACCGTTCTGGACGAACTGACCTCCTCCCTGATCCCATTCCATCCATGATGCCCCCCCCCCGAACCCCCACACACATGCATGCCCACACATCCTCATCACCGACCGCACGTGCAGGTACGGCAGCACTTGGGGACCCTTCCACGGCGGCAATGCAGCCATAGAGTTCGTCAGGCTGGCCCCCGGCGAAGACATCGTGGCCCTTGGCTATCTGGCCAACTTCAAGGGCTTCAAGGTGCGTGCATGCGTGCATGCGGGCGTGCGTGGGGCCCTGCCTGCTGCATGCCTGCTTGCCTGCGTGCTGTCAGCGGTTGCGGTGGCGGCGGTTGCGGTTGCGGTGGCGGCGGTTGCGGTGGCGGCGGTTGCGGTGGCGGCGGTGGCTGCTGCGACCCACTAGTACTAGGCATGCGTGCTACGGCATACGTGACCCCTGCCTGCCGCCGCCAGCAGGTTGCTCTCCGCCGATACAATGTGTGCGTGCGTCTAGTCATCGCCTCCTGCTACTTAACCTGCTGCTGCTGCTGGTGCGCGTTTGATTGCATGCATGCATGCACGCACGCATGCATGACTGCGTGACACACATACGTTCGTACATATGATGATACACAGGTGCAAACCAGCACCGGCCAGACCAAGACGGTGTACAACCTGGATCCCGAAGCCGCGGACTTGGCCTGGACGTGGGTCACTGAGGCCACGATTCCTCGGCCCAGCTGTGCTCCTGCCGGTTCCACGCCGCGCCTGGTGGCCATTGCCGGCGCGGATGACCAGAGCCCCTTCAACGGCTACGCCTACTTTGGAGAGCTGAGCTTTGTGTGGGGCTGGGCCGCCGTGCCCAGTAGCCCGCCGCCCAGCTACCCGCCGGCGCCGCCTAGCCCGGCGCCGCCGCCTGCCGTCATTTCCAGCCCCAGCCCGGCGCCCAGCCCCAGCCGGGCGCATGACATCGGTGCGTCATTGGGCTTGCGCTTCATGCAATGTGATGTGTGCATGCGCGTGTGTCGCTCTGTGCGCGCGTAGCCCCGAAGCGTGGTGATCATTGCATCTGTGTGTTGCGCGAGTGCTGATGAGGGATGCATGCATGCATGCATTGGCCGCCCATGCACACTGCTGCTGCCATCCCGCAGGTGGGCTGTGCACTACTGTGGCGGGGTCTTCCTCATCGCTGTCGCTGGAGGTGAACCGGCGCGCTGGCTTCAAGCCTCTGCCCTTTGACGAGACGGCGCTGGCGGCCAGCAACGGCGCAATCACCCAGATGCTGGTCTCCTACTCGGTGTCGTATGACCCATATCAACAGATGCACGGCATCATGGTCATGTGAGTGCGCCGCACTGCTGCGCAGCGCAGGTTGGGGGTGCGGCGTGTCGGATCCGTGAACGAGGATTCCCCTAGCTGCCTGCCTGCCTGCCTGCCTGCCTGCCTGCCTGCCTGCCTGCCTGCCTGCCTGCCTGCCTGCCTGCCTGCCTGCCTGCCTTCCTGCCTGCCTGCCTGCCTGCCTGCCTGCCTGCCTGCCTGCCTGCCTGCCTGCCTGCCTGCCTGCCTGCCTGCCTGCCTGCCTGCCTGCCTGCCTGCCTGCCTGCCTGCCTGCCTGCGTCTACACCCCTGCCTCCTCATACTCCTCACTACCGTTCTGGACGGACTGACCTCCTCCCTGATCCCATTCCATCCATGATGCCCCCCCCACCCCCACACACATGCATGCCCACACTACCTCATCACCGACCGCACGTGCAGGTACGGCAGCACTTGGGGACCCTTCCACGGCGGCAATGCAGCCATAGAGTTCGTCAGGCTGGCCCCCGGCGAAGACATCGTGGCCCTTGGCTATCTGGCCAACTTCAAGGGCTTCAAGGTGCGTGCATGCGTGCATGCGGGCGTGCGTGGGGCCCTGCCTGCTGCATGCCTGCTTTCCTGCGTGCTGTCAGCGGTTGCGGTGGCGGCGGTTGCGGTTGCGGCGGTTGCGGTGGCGGTGGCGGCTGCTGCGACCCACTAGTACTAGGCATGCGTGCTACGGCATACGTGACCCCTGCCTGCCGCCGCCAGCAGGTTGCTCTCCGCCGATACAATGTGTGCGTGCGTCTAGCCATCGCCTCCTGCTACTTAACCTGCTGCTGCTGGTGCGCGTTTGATTGCATGCATGCATGCATGCATGCATGCACGCATGCATGACTGCGTGACACACATACGTTCGTACGTATGATGATACACAGGTGCAAACCAGCACCGGCCAGACCAAGACGGTGTACAACCTGGATCCCGAAGCCGCGGACTCGGCCTGGACGTGGGTCACTGAGGCCACGATTCCTCGGCCCAGCTGTGCTCCTGCCGGTTCCACGCCGCGCCTGGTGGCCATTGCCGGCGCGGATGACCAGAGCCCCTTCAACGGCTACGCCTACTTTGGAGAGCTGAGCTTTGTGTGGGGCTGGGCCGCCGTGCCCAGTAGCCCGCCGCCCAGCTACCCGCCGGCGCCGCCTAGCCCGGCGCCGCCGCCTGCCGTCATTTCCAGCCCCAGCCCGGCGCCCAGCCCCAGCCGGGCGCATGACATCGGTGCGTCATTGGGCTTGCGCTTCATGCAATGTGATGTGTGCATGCGCGTGTGTCGCTCTGTGCGCGCGTAGCCCCGAAGCGTGGTGATCATTGCATCTGTGTGTTGCGCGAGTGCTGATGAGGGATGCATGCATGCATGCATTGGCCGCCCATGCACACTGCTGCTGCCATCCCGCAGGTGGGCTGTGCACTACTGTGGCGGGGTCTTCCTCATCGCTGTCGCTGGAGGTGAACCGGCGCGCTGGCTTCAAGCCTCTGCCCTTTGACGAGACGGCGCTGGCGGCCAGCAACGGCGCAATCACCCAGTTGCTGGTCTCCTACTCGGTGTCGTATGACCCATATCAACAGATGCACGGCATCATGGTCATGTGAGTGCGCCGCACTGCTGCGCAGCGCAGGTTGGGGGTGCGGCGTGTCGGATCCGTGAACGAGGATTCCCCTAGCTGCCTGCCTGCCTGCCTGCCTGCCTGCCTGCCTGCCTGCCTGCCTGCCTGCCTGCCTGCCTGCCTGCCTGCCTGCCTGCCTGCCTGCCTGCCTGCCTGCCTGCCTGCCTGCCTGCCTGCCTGCCTGCCTGCCTGCCTGCCTGCCTGCCTGCCTGCCTGCCTGCCTGCCTGCCTGCCTGCCTGCCTGCCTGCCTGCCTGCCTGCCTGCCTGCCTGCCTGCCTGCCTGCCTGCCTGCCTGGCCTGCCTGCCTGCCTGCCTGCCTGCCTGCGTCTACACCCCTGCCTCCTCATACTCCTCACTACCGTTCTGGACGGACTGACCTCCTCCCTGATCCCATTCCATCCATGATGCCCCCCCCCCCACCCCCACACACATGCATGCCCACACTACCTCATCACCGACCGCACGTGCAGGTACGGCAGCACTTGGGGACCCTTCCACGGCGGCAATGCAGCCATAGAGTTCGTCAGGCTGGCCCCCGGCGAAGACATCGTGGCCCTTGGCTATCTGGCCAACTTCAAGGGCTTCAAGGTGCGTGCATGCGTGCATGCGGGCGTGCGTGGGGCCCTGCCTGCTGCATGCCTGCTTTCCTGCGTGCTGTCAGCGGTTGCGGTGGCGGCGGTTGCGGTTGCGGCGGTTGCGGTGGCGGTGGCGGCTGCTGCGACCCACTAGTACTAGGCATGCGTGCTACGGCATACGTGACCCCTGCCTGCCGCCGCCAGCAGGTTGCTCTCCGCCGATACAATGTGTGCGTGCGTCTAGCCATCGCCTCCTGCTACTTAACCTGCTGCTGCTGGTGCGCGTTTGATTGCATGCATGCATGCATGCATGCATGCATGCATGCATGCACGCATGCATGACTGCGTGACACACATACGTTCGTACGTATGATGATACACAGGTGCAAACCAGCACCGGCCAGACCAAGACGGTGTACAACCTGGATCCCGAAGCCGCGGACTCGGCCTGGACGTGGGTCACTGAGGCCACGATTCCTCGGCCCAGCTGTGCTCCTGCCGGTTCCACGCCGCGCCTGGTGGCCATTGCCGGCGCGGATGACCAGAGCCCCTTCAACGGCTACGCCTACTTTGGAGAGCTGAGCTTTGTGTGGGGCTGGGCCGCCGTGCCCAGTAGCCCGCCGCCCAGCTACCCGCCGGCGCCGCCTAGCCCGGCGCCGCCGCCTGCCGTCATTTCCAGCCCCAGCCCGGCGCCCAGCCCCAGCCGGGCGCATGACATCGGTGCGTCATTGGGCTTGCGCTTCATGCAATGTGATGTGTGCATGCGCGTGTGTCGCTCTGTGCGCGCGTAGCCCCGAAGCGTGGTGATCATTGCATCTGTGTGTTGCGCGAGTGCTGATGAGGGATGCATGCATGCATGCATTGGCCGCCCATGCACACTGCTGCTGCCATCCCGCAGGTGGGCTGTGCACTACTGTGGCGGGGTCTTCCTCATCGCTGTCGCTGGAGGTGAACCGGCGCGCTGGCTTCAAGCCTCTGCCCTTTGACGAGACGGCGCTGGCGGCCAGCAACGGCGCAATCACCCAGTTGCTGGTCTCCTACTCGGTGTCGTATGACCCATATCAACAGATGCACGGCATCATGGTCATGTGAGTGCGCCGCACTGCCTGCGCAGCGCAGGTTGGGGGTGCGGCGTGTCGGATCCGTGAACGAGGATTCCCCTAGCTGCCTGCCTGCCTGCCTGCCTGTCTGCCTGCCTGCCTGCCTGCCTGCCTGCCTGCCTGCCTGCCTGCCTGCCTGCCTGCCTGCCTGCCTGCCTGCCTGCCTGCCTGCCTGCCTGCCTGCCTGCCTGCCTGCCTGCCTGCCTGCCTGCCTGCCTGCCTGCCTGCCTGCTGCCTGCCTGCCTGCCTGCCTGCCTGCCTGCCTGCCTGCCTGCCTGCCTGCCTGCCTGCCTGCCTGCCTGCCTGCCTGCCTGCCTGCCTGCCTGCCTGCCTGCGTCCACACCCCTGCCTCCTCATACTCCTCACTACCGTTCTGGACGGACTGACCTCCTCCCTGATCCCATTCCATCCATGATGCCCCCCCCCCAACCCCCACACACATGCATGCCCACACTACCTCATCACCGACCGCACGTGCAGGTACGGCAGCACTTGGGGACCCTTCCACGGCGGCAATGCAGCCATAGAGTTCGTCAGGCTGGCCCCCGGCGAAGACATCGTGGCCCTTGGCTATCTGGCCAACTTCAAGGGCTTCAAGGTGCGTGCATGCGTGCATGCGGGCGTGCGTGGGGCCCTGCCTGCTGCATGCCTGCTTGCCTGCGTGCTGTCAGCGGTTGCGGTGGCGGCGGTTGCGGTTGCGGCGGTTGCGGTGGCGGTGGCGGCTGCTGCGACCCACTAGTACTAGGCATGCGTGCTACGGCATACGTGACCCCTGCCTGCCGCCGCCAGCAGGTTGCTCTCCGCCGATACAATGTGTGCGTGCGTCTAGCCATCGCCTCCTGCTACTTAACCTGCTGCTGCTGGTGCGCGTTTGATTGCATGCATGCATGCATGCACGCATGCATGACTGCGTGACACACATACGTTCGTACGTATGATGATACACAGGTGCAAACGAGCACCGGCCAGACCAAGACGGTGTACAACCTGGATCCCGAAGCCGCGGACTCGGCCTGGACGTGGGTCACTGAGGCCACGATTCCTCGGCCCAGCTGTGCTCCTGCCGGTTCCACGCCGCGCCTGGTGGCCATTGCCGGCGCGGATGACCAGAGCCCCTTCAACGGCTACGCCTACTTTGGAGAGCTGAGCTTTGTGTGGGGCTGGGCCGCCGTGCCCAGTAGCCCGCCGCCCAGCTACCCGCCGGCGCCGCCTAGCCCGGCGCCGCCGCCTGCCGTCATTTCCAGCCCCAGCCCGGCGCCCAGCCCCAGCCGGGCGCATGACATCGGTGCGTCATTGGGCTTGCGCTTCATGCAATGTGATGTGTGCATGCGCGTGTGTCGCTCTGTGCGCGCGTAGCCCCGAAGCGTGGTGATCATTGCATCTGTGTGTTGCGCGAGTGCTGATGAGGGATGCATGCATGCATGCATTGGCCGCCCATGCACACTGCTGCTGCCATCCCGCAGGTGGGCTGTGCACTACTGTGGCGGGGTCTTCCTCATCGCTGTCGCTGGAGGTGAACCGGCGCGCTGGCTTCAAGCCTCTGCCCTTTGACGAGACGGCGCTGGCGGCCAGCAACGGCGCAATCACCCAGATGCTGGTCTCCTACTCGGTGTCGTATGACCCATATCAACAGATGCACGGCATCATGGTCATGTGAGTGCGCCGCACTGCTGCGCAGCGCAGGTTGGGGGTGCGGCGTGTCGGATCCGTGAACGAGGATTCCCCTAGCTGCCTGCCTGCCTGCCTGCCTGCCTGCCTGCCTGCCTGCCTGCCTGCCTGCCTGCCTGCCTGCCTGCCTGCCTGCCTGCCTGCCTGCCTTCCTGCCTGCCTGCCTGCCTGCCTGCCTGCCTGCCTGCCTGCCTGCCTGCCTGCCTGCCTGCCTGCCTGCCTGCCTGCCTGCCTGCCTGCCTGCCTGCCTGCCTGCCTGCCTGCCTGCCTGCCTGCCTGCCTGCCTGCCTGCCTGCCTGCCTGCCTGCCTGCCTGCCTGCCTGCCTGCGTCTACACCCCTGCCTCCTCATACTCCTCACTACCGTTCTGGACGGACTGACCTCCTCCCTGATCCCATTCCATCCATGATGCCCCCCCCCAACCCCCACACACATGCATGCCCACACTACCTCATCACCGACCGCACGTGCAGGTACGGCAGCACTTGGGGACCCTTCCACGGCGGCAATGCAGCCATAGAGTTCGTCAGGCTGGCCCCCGGCGAAGACATCGTGGCCCTTGGCTATCTGGCCAACTTCAAGGGCTTCAAGGTGCGTGCATGCGTGCATGCGGGCGTGCGTGGGGCCCTGCCTGCTGCATGCCTGCTTGCCTGCGTGCTGTCAGCGGTTGCGGTGGCGGCGGTTGCGGTTGTGGCGGTTGCGGTGGCGGTGGCGGCTGCTGCGACCCACTAGTACTAGGCATGCGTGCTACGGCATACGTGACCCCTGCCTGCCGCCGCCAGCAGGTTGCTCTCCGCCGATACAATGTGTGCGTGCGTCTAGCCATCGCCTCCTGCTACTTAACCTGCTGCTGCTGGTGCGCGTTTGATTGCATGCATGCATGCATGCACGCATGCATGACTGCGTGACACACATACGTTCGTACGTATGATGATACACAGGTGCAAACGAGCACCGGCCAGACCAAGACGGTGTACAACCTGGATCCCGAAGCCGCGGACTCGGCCTGGACGTGGGTCACTGAGGCCACGATTCCTCGGCCCAGCTGTGCTCCTGCCGGTTCCACGCCGCGCCTGGTGGCCATTGCCGGCGCGGATGACCAGAGCCCCTTCAACGGCTACGCCTACTTTGGAGAGCTGAGCTTTGTGTGGGGCTGGGCCGCCGTGCCCAGTAGCCCGCCGCCCAGCTACCCGCCGGCGCCGCCTAGCCCGGCGCCGCCGCCTGCCGTCATTTCCAGCCCCAGCCCGGCGCCCAGCCCCAGCCGGGCGCATGACATCGGTGCGTCATTGGGCTTGCGCTTCATGCAATGTGATGTGTGCATGCGCGTGTGTCGCTCTGTGCGCGCGTAGCCCCGAAGCGTGGTGATCATTGCATCTGTGTGTTGCGCGAGTGCTGATGAGGGATGCATGCATGCATGCATTGGCCGCCCATGCACACTGCTGCTGCCATCCCGCAGGTGGGCTGTGCACTACTGTGGCGGGGTCTTCCTCATCGCTGTCGCTGGAGGTGAACCGGCGCGCTGGCTTCAAGCCTCTGCCCTTTGACGAGACGGCGCTGGCGGCCAGCAACGGCGCAATCACCCAGTTGCTGGTCTCCTACTCGGTGTCGTATGACCCATATCAACAGATGCACGGCATCATGGTCATGTGAGTGCGCCGCACTGCTGCGCAGCGCAGGTTGGGGGTGCGGCGTGTCGGATCCGTGAACGAGGATTCCCCTAGCTGCCTGCCTGCCTGCCTGCCTGCCTGCCTGCCTGCCTGCCTGCCTGCCTGCCTGCCTGCCTGCCTGCCTGCCTGCCTGCCTGCCTGCCTGCCTGCCTGCCTGCCTGCCTGCCTGCCTGCCTGCCTGCCTGCCTGCCTGCCTGCCTGCCTGCCTGCCTGCCTGCCTGCCTGCCTGCCTGCCTGCCTGCCTGCCTGCCTGCCTGCCTGCCTGCCTGCCTGCCTGCCTGCCTGCCTGCCTGCCTGCCTGCCTGCCTGCCTGCCTGCGTCTACACCCCTGCCTCCTCATACTCCTCACTACCGTTGTGAACGGACTGACCTCCTCCCTGATCCCATTCCATCCATGATGCCCCCCCCCCAACCCCCACACACATGCATGCCCACACTACCTCATCACCGACCGCACGTGCAGGTACGGCAGCACTTGGGGACCCTTCCACGGCGGCAATGCAGCCATAGAGTTCGTCAGGCTGGCCCCCGGCGAAGACATCGTGGCCCTTGGCTATCTGGCCAACTTCAAGGGCTTCAAGGTGCGTGCATGCGTGCATGCGGGCGTGCGTGGGGCCCTGCCTGCTGCATGCCTGCTTGCCTGCGTGCTGTCAGCGGTTGCGGTGGCGGCGGTTGCGGTTGTGGCGGTTGCGGTGGCGGTGGCGGCTGCTGCGACCCACTAGTACTAGGCATGCGTGCTACGGCATACGTGACCCCTGCCTGCCGCCGCCAGCAGGTTGCTCTCCGCCGATACAATGTGTGCGTGCGTCTAGCCATCGCCTCCTGCTACTTAACCTGCTGCTGCTGGTGCGCGTTTGATTGCATGCATGCATGCATGCACGCATGCATGACTGCGTGACACACATACGTTCGTACGTATGATGATACACAGGTGCAAACGAGCACCGGCCAGACCAAGACGGTGTACAACCTGGATCCCGAAGCCGCGGACTCGGCCTGGACGTGGGTCACTGAGGCCACGATTCCTCGGCCCAGCTGTGCTCCTGCCGGTTCCACGCCGCGCCTGGTGGCCATTGCCGGCGCGGATGACCAGAGCCCCTTCAACGGCTACGCCTACTTTGGAGAGCTGAGCTTTGTGTGGGGCTGGGCCGCCGTGCCCAGTAGCCCGCCGCCCAGCTACCCGCCGGCGCCGCCTAGCCCGGCGCCGCCGCCTGCCGTCATTTCCAGCCCCAGCCCGGCGCCCAGCCCCAGCCGGGCGCATGACATCGGTGCGTCATTGGGCTTGCGCTTCATGCAATGTGATGTGTGCATGCGCGTGTGTCGCTCTGTGCGCGCGTAGCCCCGAAGCGTGGTGATCATTGCATCTGTGTGTTGCGCGAGTGCTGATGAGGGATGCATGCATGCATGCATTGGCCGCCCATGCACACTGCTGCTGCCATCCCGCAGGTGGGCTGTGCACTACTGTGGCGGGGTCTTCCTCATCGCTGTCGCTGGAGGTGAACCGGCGCGCTGGCTTCAAGCCTCTGCCCTTTGACGAGACGGCGCTGGCGGCCAGCAACGGCGCAATCACCCAGATGCTGGTCTCCTACTCGGTGTCGTATGACCCATATCAACAGATGCACGGCATCATGGTCATGTGAGTGCGCCGCACTGCTGCGCAGCGCAGGTTGGGGGTGCGGCGTGTCGGATCCGTGAACGAGGATTCCCCTAGCTGCCTGCCTGCCTGCCTGCCTGCCTGCCTGCCTGCCTGCCTGCCTGCCTGCCTGCCTGCCTGCCTGCCTGCCTGCCTGCCTGCCTGCCTGCCTGCCTGCCTGCCTGCCTGCCTGCCTGCCTGCCTGCCTGCCTGCCTGCCTGCCTGCCTGCCTGCCTGCCTGCCTGCCTGCCTGCCTGCCTGCCTGCCTGCCTGCCTGCCTGCGTCTACACCCCTGCCTCCTCATACTCCTCACTACCGTTCTGGACGGACTGACCTCCTCCCTGATCCCATTCCATCCATGATGCCCCCCCCCACCCCCACACACATGCATGCCCACACTACCTCATCACCGACCGCACGTGCAGGTACGGCAGCACTTGGGGACCCTTCCACGGCGGCAATGCAGCCATAGAGTTCGTCAGGCTGGCCCCCGGCGAAGACATCGTGGCCCTTGGCTATCTGGCCAACTTCAAGGGCTTCAAGGTGCGTGCATGCGTGCATGCGGGCGTGCGTGGGGCCCTGCCTGCTGCATGCCTGCTTTCCTGCGTGCTGTCAGCGGTTGCGGTGGCGGCGGTTGCGGTTGCGGCGGTTGCGGTGGCGGTGGCGGCTGCTGCGACCCACTAGTACTAGGCATGCGTGCTACGGCATACGTGACCCCTGCCTGCCGCCGCCAGCAGGTTGCTCTCCGCCGATACAATGTGTGCGTGCGTCTAGCCATCGCCTCCTGCTACTTAACCTGCTGCTGCTGGTGCGCGTTTGATTGCATGCATGCATGCATGCATGCATGCATGCATGCATGCACGCATGCATGACTGCGTGACACACATACGTTCGTACGTATGATGATACACAGGTGCAAACCAGCACCGGCCAGACCAAGACGGTGTACAACCTGGATCCCGAAGCCGCGGACTCGGCCTGGACGTGGGTCACTGAGGCCACGATTCCTCGGCCCAGCTGTGCTCCTGCCGGTTCCACGCCGCGCCTGGTGGCCATTGCCGGCGCGGATGACCAGAGCCCCTTCAACGGCTACGCCTACTTTGGAGAGCTGAGCTTTGTGTGGGGCTGGGCCGCCGTGCCCAGTAGCCCGCCGCCCAGCTACCCGCCGGCGCCGCCTAGCCCGGCGCCGCCGCCTGCCGTCATTTCCAGCCCCAGCCCGGCGCCCAGCCCCAGCCGGGCGCATGACATCGGTGCGTCATTGGGCTTGCGCTTCATGCAATGTGATGTGTGCATGCGCGTGTGTCGCTCTGTGCGCGCGTAGCCCCGAAGCGTGGTGATCATTGCATCTGTGTGTTGCGCGAGTGCTGATGAGGGATGCATGCATGCATGCATTGGCCGCCCATGCACACTGCTGCTGCCATCCCGCAGGTGGGCTGTGCACTACTGTGGCGGGGTCTTCCTCATCGCTGTCGCTGGAGGTGAACCGGCGCGCTGGCTTCAAGCCTCTGCCCTTTGACGAGACGGCGCTGGCGGCCAGCAACGGCGCAATCACCCAGTTGCTGGTCTCCTACTCGGTGTCGTATGACCCATATCAACAGATGCACGGCATCATGGTCATGTGAGTGCGCCGCACTGCTGCGCAGCGCAGGTTGGGGGTGCGGCGTGTCGGATCCGTGAACGAGGATTCCCCTAGCTGCCTGCCTGCCTGCCTGCCTGTCTGCCTGCCTGCCTGCCTGCCTGCCTGCCTGCCTGCCTGCCTGCCTGCCTGCCTGCCTGCCTGCCTGCCTGCCTGCCTGCCTGCCTGCCTGCCTGCCTGCCTGCCTGCCTGCCTGCCTGCCTGCCTGCCTGCCTGCCTGCCTGCCTGCCTGCCTGCCTGCCTGCCTGCCTGCCTGCCTGCCTGCCTGCCTGCCTGCCTGCCTGCCTGCCTGCCTGCCTGCCTGCCTGCGTCTACACCCCTGCCTCCTCATACTCCTCACTACCGTTCTGGACGGACTGACCTCCTCCCTGATCCCATTCCATTCATGATGCCCCCCCCCACCCCCACACACATGCTTGCCCACACTACCTCATCACCGACCGCACGTGCAGGTACGGCAGCACTTGGGGACCCTTCCACGGCGGCAATGCAGCCATAGAGTTCGTCAGGCTGGCCCCCGGCGAAGACATCGTGGCCCTTGGCTATCTGGCCAACTTCAAGGGCTTCAAGGTGCGTGCATGCGTGCATGCGGGCGTGCGTGGGGCCCTGCCTGCTGCATGCCTGCTTGCCTGCGTGCTGTCAGCGGTTGCGGTGGCGGCGGTTGCGGTTGCGGCGGTTGCGGTGGCGGTGGCGGCTGCTGCGACCCACTAGTACTAGGCATGCGTGCTACGGCATACGTGACCCCTGCCTGCCGCCGCCAGCAGGTTGCTCTCCGCCGATACAATGTGTGCGTGCGTCTAGCCATCGCCTCCTGCTACTTAACCTGCTGCTGCTGGTGCGCGTTTGATTGCATGCATGCATGCATGCATGCATGCACGCATGCATGACTGCGTGACACACATACGTTCGTACGTATGATGATACACAGGTGCAAACCAGCACCGGCCAGACCAAGACGGTGTACAACCTGGATCCCGAAGCCGCGGACTCGGCCTGGACGTGGGTCACTGAGGCCACGATTCCTCGGCCCAGCTGTGCTCCTGCCGGTTCCACGCCGCGCCTGGTGGCCATTGCCGGCGCGGATGACCAGAGCCCCTTCAACGGCTACGCCTACTTTGGAGAGCTGAGCTTTGTGTGGGGCTGGGCCGCCGTGCCCAGTAGCCCGCCGCCCAGCTACCCGCCGGCGCCGCCTAGCCCGGCGCCGCCGCCTGCCGTCATTTCCAGCCCCAGCCCGGCGCCCAGCCCCAGCCGGGCGCATGACATCGGTGCGTCATTGGGCTTGCGCTTCATGCAATGTGATGTGTGCATGCGCGTGTGTCGCTCTGTGCGCGCGTAGCCCCGAAGCGTGGTGATCATTGCATCTGTGTGTTGCGCGAGTGCTGATGAGGGATGCATGCATGCATGCATTGGCCGCCCATGCACACTGCTGCTGCCATCCCGCAGGTGGGCTGTGCACTACTGTGGCGGGGTCTTCCTCATCGCTGTCGCTGGAGGTGAACCGGCGCGCTGGCTTCAAGCCTCTGCCCTTTGACGAGACGGCGCTGGCGGCCAGCAACGGCGCAATCACCCAGATGCTGGTCTCCTACTCGGTGTCGTATGACCCATATCAACAGATGCACGGCATCATGGTCATGTGAGTGCGCCGCACTGCTGCGCAGCGCAGGTTGGGGGTGCGGCGTGTCGGATCCGTGAACGAGGATTCCCCTAGCTGCCTGCCTGCCTGCCTGCCTGTCTGCCTGCCTGCCTGCCTGCCTGCCTGCCTGCCTGCCTGCCTGCCTGCCTGCCTGCCTGCCTGCCTGCCTGCCTGCCTGCCTGCCTGCCTGCCTGCCTGCCTGCCTGCCTGCCTGCCTGCCTGCCTGCCTGCCTGCCTGCCTGCCTGCCTGCCTGCCTGCCTGCCTGCGTCCACACCCCTGCCTCCTCATACTCCTCACTACCGTTCTGGACGGACTGACCTCCTCCCTGATCCCATTCCATTCATGATGCCCCCCCCCCAACCCCCACACACATGCATGCCCACACTACCTCATCACCGACCGCACGTGCAGGTACGGCAGCACTTGGGGACCCTTCCACGGCGGCAATGCAGCCATAGAGTTCGTCAGGCTGGCCCCCGGCGAAGACATCGTGGCCCTTGGCTATCTGGCCAACTTCAAGGGCTTCAAGGTGCGTGCATGCGTGCATGCGGGCGTGCGTGGGGCCCTGCCTGCTGCATGCCTGCTTGCCTGCGTGCTGTCAGCGGTTGCGGTGGCGGCGGTTGCGGTTGCGGCGGTTGCGGTGGCGGTGGCGGCTGCTGCGACCCACTAGTACTAGGCATGCGTGCTACGGCATACGTGACCCCTGCCTGCCGCCGCCAGCAGGTTGCTCTCCGCCGATACAATGTGTGCGTGCGTCTAGCCATCGCCTCCTGCTACTTAACCTGCTGCTGCTGGTGCGCGTTTGATTGCATGCATGCATGCATGCATGCATGCATGCATGACTGCGTGACACACATACGTTCGTACGTATGATGATACACAGGTGCAAACCAGCACCGGCCAGACCAAGACGGTGTACAACCTGGATCCCGAAGCCGCGGACTCGGCCTGGACGTGGGTCACTGAGGCCACGATTCCTCGGCCCAGCTGTGCTCCTGCCGGTTCCACGCCGCGCCTGGTGGCCATTGCCGGCGCGGATGACCAGAGCCCCTTCAACGGCTACGCCTACTTTGGAGAGCTGAGCTTTGTGTGGGGCTGGGCCGCCGTGCCCAGTAGCCCGCCGCCCAGCTACCCGCCGGCGCCGCCTAGCCCGGCGCCGCCGCCTGCCGTCATTTCCAGCCCCAGCCCGGCGCCCAGCCCCAGCCGGGCGCATGACATCGGTGCGTCATTGGGCTTGCGCTTCATGCAATGTGCTGTGTGCATGCGCGTGTGTCGCTCTGTGCGCGCGTAGCCCCGAAGCGTGGTGATCATTGCATCTGTGTGTTGCGCGAGTGCTGATGAGGGATGCATGCATGCATGCATTGGCCGCCCATGCACACTGCTGCTGCCATCCCGCAGGTGGGCTGTGCACTACTGTGGCGGGGTCTTCCTCATCGCTGTCGCTGGAGGTGAACCGGCGCGCTGGCTTCAAGCCTCTGCCCTTTGACGAGACGGCGCTGGCGGCCAGCAACGGCGCAATCACCCAGATGCTGGTCTCCTACTCGGTGTCGTATGACCCATATCAACAGATGCACGGCATCATGGTCATGTGAGTGCGCCGCACTGCTGCGCAGCGCAGGTTGGGGGTGCGGCGTGTCGGATCCGTGAACGAGGATTCCCCTAGCTGCCTGCCTGCCTGCCTGCCTGCCTGCCTGCCTGCCTGCCTGCCTGCCTGCCTGCCTGCCTGCCTGCCTGCCTGCCTGCCTGCCTGCCTGCCTGCCTGCGTCCACACCCCTGCCTCCTCATACTCCTCACTACCGTTCTGGACGGACTGACCTCCTCCCTGATCCCATTCCATCCATGATGCCCCCCCCCCCAACCCCCACACACATGCATGCCCACACTACCTCATCACCGACCGCACGTGCAGGTACGGCAGCACTTGGGGACCCTTCCACGGCGGCAATGCAGCCATAGAGTTCGTCAGGCTGGCCCCCGGCGAAGACATCGTGGCCCTTGGCTATCTGGCCAACTTCAAGGGCTTCAAGGTGCGTGCATGCGTGCATGCGGGCGTGCGTGGGGCCCTGCCTGCTGCATGCCTGCTTTCCTGCGTGCTGTCAGCGGTTGCGGTGGCGGCGGTTGCGGTTGCGGTGGCGGCGGTTGCGGTGGCGGCGGTTGCGGTGGCGGCGGTGGCTGCTGCGACCCACTAGTACTAGGCATGCGTGCTACGGCATACGTGACCCCTGCCTGCCGCCGCCAGCAGGTTGCTCTCCGCCGATACAATGTGTGCGTGCGTCTAGCCATCGCCTCCTGCTACTTAAACTGCTGCTGCTGGTGCGCGTTTGATTGCATGCATGCATGCATGCACGCATGCATGACTGCGTGACACACATACGTTCGTACGTATGATGATACACAGGTGCAAACGAGCACCGGCCAGACCAAGACGGTGTACAACCTGGATCCCGAAGCCGCGGACTCGGCCTGGACGTGGGTCACTGAGGCCACGATTCCTCGGCCCAGCTGTGCTCCTGCCGGTTCCACGCCGCGCCTGGTGGCCATTGCCGGCGCGGATGACCAGAGCCCCTTCAACGGCTACGCCTACTTTGGAGAGCTGAGCTTTGTGTGGGGCTGGGCCGCCGTGCCCAGTAGCCCGCCGCCCAGCTACCCGCCGGCGCCGCCTAGCCCGGCGCCGCCGCCTGCCGTCATTTCCAGCCCCAGCCCGGCGCCCAGCCCCAGCCGGGCGCATGACATCGGTGCGTCATTGGGCTTGCGCTTCATGCAATGTGATGTGTGCATGCGCGTGTGTCGCTCTGTGCGCGCGTAGCCCCGAAGCGTGGTGATCATTGCATCTGTGTGTTGCGCGAGTGCTGATGAGGGATGCATGCATGCATGCATTGGCCGCCCATGCACACTGCTGCTGCCATCCCGCAGGTGGGCTGTGCACTACTGTGGCGGGGTCGTCCTCATCGCTGTCGCTGGAGGTGAACCGGCGCGCTGGCTTCAAGCCTCTGCCCTTTGACGAGACGGCGCTGGCGGCCAGCAACGGCGCAATCACCCAGATGCTGGTCTCCTACTCGGTGTCGTATGACCCATATCAACAGATGCACGGCATCATGGTCATGTGAGTGCGCCGCACTGCTGCGCAGCGCAGGTTGGGGGTGCGGCGTGTCGGATCCGTGAACGAGGATTCCCCTAGCTGCCTGCCTGCCTGCCTGCCTGCCTGCCTGCCTGCGTCCACACCCCTGCCTCCTCATACTCCTCACTACCGTTCTGGACGAACTGACCTCCTCCCTGATCCCATTCCATCCATGATGCCCCCCCCCCCAACCCCCGCACACATGCATGCCCACACATCCTCATCACCGACCGCACGTGCAGGTACGGCAGCACTTGGGGACCCTTCCACGGCGGCAATGCAGCCATAGAGTTCGTCAGGCTGGCCCCCGGCGAAGACATCGTGGCCCTTGGCTATCTGGCCAACTTCAAGGGCTTCAAGGTGCGTGCATGCGTGCATGCGGGCGTGCGTGGGGCCCTGTCTGCTGCATGCCTGCTTGCCTGCGTGCTGTCAGCGGTTGCGGTGGCGGCGGTTGCGGTTGCGGTGGCGGCGGTTGCGGTTGCGGCGGTTGCGGTGGCGGTGGCGGCTGCTGCGACCCACTAGTACTAGGCATGCGTGCTACGGCATACGTGACCCCTGCCTGCCGCCGCCAGCAGGTTGCTCTCCGCCGATACAATGTGTGCGTGCGTCTAGCCATCGCCTCCTGCTACTTAACCTGCTGCTGCTGCTGGTGCGCGTTTGATTGCATGCATGCATGCACGCATGCATGACTGCGTGACACACATACGTTCGTACATATGATGATACACAGGTGCAAACCAGCACCGGCCAGACCAAGACGGTGTACAACCTGGATCCCGAAGCCGCGGACTCGGCCTGGACGTGGGTCACTGAGGCCACGATTCCTCGGCCCAGCTGTGCTCCTGCCGGTTCCACGCCGCGCCTGGTGGCCATTGCCGGCGCGGATGACCAGAGCCCCTTCAACGGCTACGCCTACTTTGGAGAGCTGAGCTTTGTGTGGGGCTGGGCCGCCGTGCCCAGTAGCCCGCCGCCCAGCTACCCGCCGGCGCCGCCTAGCCCGGCGCCGCCGCCTGCCGTCATTTCCAGCCCCAGCCCGGCGCCCAGCCCCAGCCGGGCGCATGACATCGGTGCGTCATTGGGCTTGCGCTTCATGCAATGTGATGTGTGCATGCGCGTGTGTCGCTCTGTGCGCGCGTAGCCCCGAAGCGTGGTGATCATTGCATCTGTGTGTTGCGCGAGTGCTGATGAGGGATGCATGCATGCATGCATTGGCCGCCCATGCACACTGCTGCTGCCATCCCGCAGGTGGGCTGTGCACTACTGTGGCGGGGTCGTCCTCATCGCTGTCGCTGGAGGTGAACCGGCGCGCTGGCTTCAAGCCTCTGCCCTTTGACGAGACGGCGCTGGCGGCCAGCAACGGCGCAATCACCCAGATGCTGGTCTCCTACTCGGTGTCGTATGACCCATATCAACAGATGCACGGCATCATGGTCATGTGAGTGCGCCGCACTGCTGCGCAGCGCAGGTTGGGGGTGCGGCGTGTCGGATCCGTGAACGAGGATTCCCCTAGCTGCCTGCCTGCCTGCCTGCCTGCCTGCCTGCGTCCACACCCCTGCCTCCTCATACTCCTCACTACCGTTCTGGACGAACTGACCTCCTCCCTGATCCCATTCCATCCATGATGCCCCCCCCCCAACCCCCGCACACATGCATGCCCACACATCCTCATCACCGACCGCACGTGCAGGTACGGCAGCACTTGGGGACCCTTCCACGGCGGCAATGCAGCCATAGAGTTCGTCAGGCTGGCCCCCGGCGAAGACATCGTGGCCCTTGGCTATCTGGCCAACTTCAAGGGCTTCAAGGTGCGTGCATGCGTGCATGCGGGCGTGCGTGGGGCCCTGCCTGCTGCATGCCTGCTTGCCTGCGTGCTGTCAGCGGTTGCGGTGGCGGCGGTTGCGGTTGCGGCGGTTGCGGTGGCGGCGGCGGCTGCTGCGACCCACTAGTACTAGGCATGCGTGCTACGGCATACGTGACCCCTGCCTGCCGCCGCCAGCAGGTTGCTCTCCGCCGATACAATGTGTGCGTGCGTCTAGCCATCGCCTCCTGCTACTTAACCTGCTGCTGCTGCTGGTGCGCGTTTGATTGCATGCATGCATGCACGCATGCATGACTGCGTGACACACATACGTTCGTACATATGATGATACACAGGTGCAAACCAGCACCGGCCAGACCAAGACGGTGTACAACCTGGATCCCGAAGCCGCGGACTCGGCCTGGACGTGGGTCACTGAGGCCACGATTCCTCGGCCCAGCTGTGCTCCTGCCGGTTCCACGCCGCGCCTGGTGGCCATTGCCGGCGCGGATGACCAGAGCCCCTTCAACGGCTACGCCTACTTTGGAGAGCTGAGCTTTGTGTGGGGCTGGGCCGCCGTGCCCAGTAGCCCGCCGCCCAGCTACCCGCCGGCGCCGCCTAGCCCGGCGCCGCCGCCTGCCGTCATTCCCAGCCCCAGCCCGGCGCCCAGCCCAAGCCGGGCGCATGACATCGGTGCGTCATTGGGCTTGCGCTTCATGCAATGTGCTGTGTGCATGCGCGTGTGTCGCTCTGTGCGCGCGTAGCCCCGAAGCGTGGTGATCATTGCATCTGTGTGTTGCGCGAGTGCTGACGAGGGATGCATGCATGCATTGGCCGCCCATGCACACTGCTGCTGCCATCCCGCAGGTGGGCTGTGCACTACTGTGGCGGGGTCTTCCTCATCGCTGTCGCTGGAGGTGAACCGGCGCGCTGGCTTCAAGCCTCTGCCCTTTGACGAGACGGCGCTGGCGGCCAGCAACGGCGCAATCACCCAGATGCTGGTCTCCTACTCGGTGTCGTATGACCCATATCAACAGATGCACGGCATCATGGTCATGTGAGTGCGCCGCACTGCTGCGCAGCGCAGGTTGGGGGTGCGGCGTGTCGGATCCGTGAACGAGGATTCCCCTAGCTGCCTGCCTGCCTGCCTGCCTGCCTGCCTGCCTGCCTGCGTCCACACCCCTGCCTCCTCATACTCCTCACTACCGTTCTGGACGAACTGACCTCCTCCCTGATCCCATTCCATCCATCATGCCCCCCCCCAACCCCCACACACATGCATGCCCACACATCCTCATCACCGACCGCACGTGCAGGTACGGCAGCACTTGGGGACCCTTCCACGGCGGCAATGCAGCCATAGAGTTCGTCAGGCTGGCCCCCGGCGAAGACATCGTGGCCCTTGGCTATCTGGCCAACTTCAAGGGCTTCAAGGTGCGTGCATGCGTGCATGCGGGCGTGCGTGGGGCCCTGCCTGCTGCATGCCTGCTTGCCTGCGTGCTGTCAGCGGTTGCGGTGGCCGCGGTTGCGGTTGCGGCGGTTGCGGTGGCGGCGGCGGCTGCTGCGACCCACTAGTACTAGGCATGCGTGCTACGGCATACGTGACCCCTGCCTGCCGCCGCCAGCAGGTTGCTCTCCGCCGATACAATGTGTGCGTGCGTCTAGCCATCGCCTCCTGCTACTTAACCTGCTGCTGCTGCTGGTGCGCGTTTGATTGCATGCATGCATGCACGCATGCATGACTGCGTGACACACATACGTTCGTACATATGATGATACACAGGTGCAAACCAGCACCGGCCAGACCAAGACGGTGTACAACCTGGATCCCGAAGCCGCGGACTCGGCCTGGACGTGGGTCACTGAGGCCACGATTCCTCGGCCCAGCTGTGCTCCTGCCGGTTCCACGCCGCGCCTGGTGGCCATTGCCGGCGCGGATGACCAGAGCCCCTTCAACGGCTACGCCTACTTTGGAGAGCTGAGCTTTGTGTGGGGCTGGGCCGCCGTGCCCAGTAGCCCGCCGCCCAGCTACCCGCCGGCGCCGCCTAGCCCGGCGCCGCCGCCTGCCGTCATTCCCAGCCCCAGCCCGGCGCCCAGCCCCAGCCGGGCGCATGACATCGGTGCGTCATTGGGCTTGCGCTTCATGCAATGTGCTGTGTGCATGCGCGTGTGTCGCTCTGTGCGCGCGTAGCCCCGAAGCGTGGTGATCATTGCATCTGTGTGTTGCGCGAGTGCTGACGAGGGATGCATGCATGCATTGGCCGCCCATGCACACTGCTGCTGCCATCCCGCAGGTGGGCTGTGCACTACTGTGGCGGGGTCTTCCTCATCGCTGTCGCTGGAGGTGAACCGGCGCGCTGGCTTCAAGCCTCTGCCCTTTGACGAGACGGCGCTGGCGGCCAGCAACGGCGCAATCACCCAGATGCTGGTCTCCTACTCGGTGTCGTATGACCCATATCAACAGATGCACGGCATCATGGTCATGTGAGTGCGCCGCACTGCTGCGCAGCGCAGGTTGGGGGTGCGGCGTGTCGGATCCGTGAACGAGGATTCCCCTAGCTGCCTGCCTGCCTGCCTGCCTGCCTGCCTGCCTGCCTGCGTCCACACCCCTGCCTCCTCATACTCCTCACTACCGTTCTGGACGAACTGACCTCCTCCCTGATCCCATTCCATCCATGATGCCCCCCCCCCAACCCCCACACACATGCATGCCCACACATCCTCATCACCGACCGCACGTGCAGGTACGGCAGCACTTGGGGACCCTTCCACGGCGGCAATGCAGCCATAGAGTTCGTCAGGCTGGCCCCCGGCGAAGACATCGTGGCCCTTGGCTATCTGGCCAACTTCAAGGGCTTCAAGGTGCGTGCATGCGTGCATGCGGGCGTGCGTGGGGCCCTGCCTGCTGCATGCCTGCTTGCCTGCGTGCTGTCAGCGGTTGCGGTGGCCGCGGTTGCGGTTGCGGCGGTTGCGGTGGCGGCGGCGGCTGCTGCGACCCACTAGTACTAGGCATGCGTGCTACGGCATACGTGACCCCTGCCTGCCGCCGCCAGCAGGTTGCTCTCCGCCGATACAATGTGTGCGTGCGTCTAGCCATCGCCTCCTGCTACTTAACCTGCTGCTGCTGGTGCGCGTTTGATTGCATGCATGCATGCACGCATGCATGACTGCGTGACACACATACGTTCGTACATATGATGATACACAGGTGCAAACCAGCACCGGCCAGACCAAGACGGTGTACAACCTGGATCCCGAAGCCGCGGACTCGGCCTGGACGTGGGTCACTGAGGCCACGATTCCTCGGCCCAGCTGTGCTCCTGCCGGTTCCACGCCGCGCCTGGTGGCCATTGCCGGCGCGGATGACCAGAGCCCCTTCAACGGCTACGCCTACTTTGGAGAGCTGAGCTTTGTGTGGGGCTGGGCCGCCGTGCCCAGTAGCCCGCCGCCCAGCTACCCGCCGGCGCCGCCTAGCCCGGCGCCGCCGCCTGCCGTCATTTCCAGCCCCAGCCCGGCGCCCAGCCCCAGCCGGGCGCATGACATCGGTGCGTCATTGGGCTTGCGCTTCATGCAATGTGATGTGTGCATGCGCGTGTGTCGCTCTGTGCGCGCGTAGCCCCGAAGCGTGGTGATCATTGCATCTGTGTGTTGCGCGAGTGCTGATGAGGGATGCATGCATGCATGCATGCATTGGCCGCCCATGCACACTGCTGCTGCCATCCCGCAGGTGGGCTGTGCACTACTGTGGCGGGGTCTTCCTCATCGCTGTCGCTGGAGGTGAACCGGCGCGCTGGCTTCAAGCCTCTGCCCTTTGACGAGACGGCGCTGGCGGCCAGCAACGGCGCAATCACCCAGATGCTGGTCTCCTACTCGGTGTCGTATGACCCATATCAACAGATGCACGGCATCATGGTCATGTGAGTGCGCCGCACTGCTGCGCAGCGCAGGTTGGGGGTGCGGCGTGTCGGATCCGTGAACGAGGATTCCCCTAGCTGCCTGCCTGCCTGCCTGCCTGCCTGCCTGCCTGCCTGCGTCCACACCCCTGCCTCCTCATACTCCTCACTACCGTTCTGGACGAACTGACCTCCTCCCTGATCCCATTCCATCCATGATGCCCCCCCCCCCAACCCCCACACACATGCATGCCCACACATCCTCATCACCGACCGCACGTGCAGGTACGGCAGCACTTGGGGACCCTTCCACGGCGGCAATGCAGCCATAGAGTTCGTCAGGCTGGCCCCCGGCGAAGACATCGTGGCCCTTGGCTATCTGGCCAACTTCAAGGGCTTCAAGGTGCGTGCATGCGTGCATGCGGGCGTGCGTGGGGACCTGCCTGCTGCATGCCTGCTTGACTGCGTGCTGTCAGCGGTTGCGGTGGCGGCGGTTGCGGTTGCGGCGGTTGCGGTGGCGGCGGCGGCTGCTGCGACCCACTAGTACTAGGCATGCGTGCTACGGCATACGTGACCCCTGCCTGCCGCCGCCAGCAGGTTGCTCTCCGCCGATACAATGTGTGCGTGCGTCTAGCCATCGCCTCCTGCTACTTAACCTGCTGCTGCTGGTGCGCGTTTGATTGCATGCATGCATGCACGCATGCATGACTGCGTGACACACATACGTTCGTACATATGATGATACACAGGTGCAAACCAGCACCGGCCAGACCAAGACGGTGTACAACCTGGATCCCGAAGCCGCGGACTCGGCCTGGACGTGGGTCACTGAGGCCACGATTCCTCGGCCCAGCTGTGCTCCTGCCGGTTCCACGCCGCGCCTGGTGGCCATTGCCGGCGCGGATGACCAGAGCCCCTTCAACGGCTACGCCTACTTTGGAGAGCTGAGCTTTGTGTGGGGCTGGGCCGCCGTGCCCAGTAGCCCGCCGCCCAGCTACCCGCCGGCGCCGCCTAGCCCGGCGCCGCCGCCTGCCGTCATTCCCAGCCCCAGCCCGGCGCCCAGCCCCAGCCGGGCGCATGACATCGGTGCGTCATTGGGCTTGCGCTTCATGCAATGTGATGTGTGCATGCGCGTGTGTCGCTCTGTGCGCGCGTAGCCCCGAAGCGTGGTGATCATTGCATCTGTGTGTTGCGCGAGTGCTGATGAGGGATGCATGCATGCATTGGCCGCCCATGCACACTGCTGCTGCCATCCCGCAGGTGGGCTGTGCACTACTGTGGCGGGGTCGTCCTCATCGCTGTCGCTGGAGGTGAACCGGCGCGCTGGCTTCAAGCCTCTGCCCTTTGACGAGACGGCGCTGGCGGCCAGCAACGGCGCAATCACCCAGATGCTGGTCTCCTACTCGGTGTCGTATGACCCATATCAACAGATGCACGGCATCATGGTCATGTGAGTGCGCCGCACTGCTGCGCAGCGCAGGTTGGGGGTGCGGCGTGTCGGATCCGTGAACGAGGATTCCCCTAGCTGCCTGCCTGCCTGCCTGCCTGCCTGCCTGCCTGCCTGCCTGCCTGCCTGCCTGCCTGCCTGCCTGGCCTGCCTGCCTGCCTGCCTGCCTGCCTGCCTGCCTGCCTTCCTGCCTGCCTGCCTGCCTGCCTGCCTGCCTGCGTCCACACCCCTGCCTCCTCATACTCCTCACTACCGTTCTGGACGGACTGACCTCCTCCCTGATCCCATTCCATCCATCATGCCCCCCCAACCCCCACACACATGCATGCCCACACTACCTCATCACCGACCGCACGTGCAGGTACGGCAGCACTTGGGGACCCTTCCACGGCGGCAATGCAGCCATAGAGTTCGTCAGGCTGGCCCCCGGCGAAGACATCGTGGCCCTTGGCTATCTGGCCAACTTCAAGGGCTTCAAGGTGCGTGCATGCGTGCATGCGGGCGTGCGTGGGGCCCTGCCTGCTGCATGCCTGCTTGACTGCGTGCTGTCAGCGGTTGCGGTGGCGGCGGTTGCGGTTGCGGCGGTTGCGGTGGCGGCGGCGGCTGCTGCGACCCACTAGTACTAGGCATGCGTGCTACGGCATACGTGACCCCTGCCTGCCGCCGCCAGCAGGTTGCTCTCCGCCGATACAATGTGTGCGTGCGTCTAGCCATCGCCTCCTGCTACTTAACCTGCTGCTGCTGGTGCGCGTTTGATTGCATGCATGCATGCACGCATGCATGACTGCGTGACACACATACGTTCGTACATATGATGATACACAGGTGCAAACCAGCACCGGCCAGACCAAGACGGTGTACAACCTGGATCCCGAAGCCGCGGACTCGGCCTGGACGTGGGTCACTGAGGCCACGATTCCTCGGCCCAGCTGTGCTCCTGCCGGTTCCACGCCGCGCCTGGTGGCCATTGCCGGCGCGGATGACCAGAGCCCCTTCAACGGCTACGCCTACTTTGGAGAGCTGAGCTTTGTGTGGGGCTGGGCCGCCGTGCCCAGTAGCCCGCCGCCCCCCCCACCAGCGGCCCCCACGCAAGCCTTCATTCGCTTGGCGGGTAGCGGTGACAAGTGCCTGGAGGCGGCGCCGGCCCGGCGGCAGCTGGTGGGCGTGCGGGGCTGCAACACCTCCGAGCCCAACCAGGTGTTTGTGCTTGTTCCAGGTGCGTGAGGTGTGAGCGGAATTTCACGACGGCTCTCGTGCGTAAGCACTTTGGTGAATTCTGGTCCGACGTGCAGCAGACAATGCTTGCCCACCTACCCATTTTGCGCAACAGGCAACGACACAAACCTGTACTCCATCGCAAGCGCGCAGCAACCGGCCTATGTGCTGGACTTCTACGTGCCAAACAACACGGTTGGCATGTGGAGTTGGTTCGGCGGGCCAAATCAGCTGTGGCTGCTGGACAGTCAGGCCACGCCTGACCGGTGAGTGGCTGGCTGCTGTGGCTCAACACTACTGCAATGCAGTAGCAGCGGCAAGTACACGAATACCCATGCCGATGTGCCGCATGTGAAACGTGCGTGCAGGGGCGGCAGTGCCACGGCCATCCAGACCGCGCGCTACCCCGACTCGCCGACGTGCGTGGAGCCCGCGCCCGCTGGCGAGGGGCAGTCCGACCTGCGCCTGGCGCCGTGCGACGTCGGCAGCAGCAGGCAGCTGTTCTTCCTGGTGGCACCTCAAGGTGGGTGCAGGGGGCTCGGAAGCATTGCGTATATAAGGACATGGGGCGGGCATGCGGTGCCGAATTGCTGGGCGCAGCGCACGCAGGAAGTGACCGGCAGAGGTAGGTCCCTGAGCTGTGCTGTCATGAGCTGTGCTGTCATGATCAAGTAAGCGATGACCTTGAGGCCCGTCGCCATTGTCGCTTCACGCCGCATGCAGACATGGAAGGCTGGCAGGCTCCAGGTGCGGTTGCAGGGGCGTGGCTGCAGTGCAAGGCGCGCGAGTGATTGCGTTAAAGGCTTGAAGGAACGTGGCCATCCAGCTGCTGCAGAGATTGCTGCGGAATTCAGCACTTGCAGCAGACCTGCTAACACCCACACACACGCACGCATGCCCGTGCTGCTACCCGTGCAGTCCCGCTGCCGCCCGTCCAGCTACGCTGTCCGTCCGTGCCGGGCTACTCTTTTGTAGCGGGCTTTGACCAGCTGGACTCTGTCAGCATCGTGCGAGCCCCCTTTGACAGCTGGACTGGGCAGCCCGACCTGCTCGCCGCCGCCAAGGCCTGCGACTCCCTGTGCGGTAAGCAAGCTGCACACCTTGCATAGCACGCGCCGCGCCACACCCACGTCCGTGCGCTGTGCCGCACAGCAGGCCTACATGCCAATCACCCACCAGCGAGCTACGTCACTCGATGCCACCACCTGTCGACAAGCGGCCCATCCTGCCTGCCCTATCTGCACACCTGCTGCGCGCAGAGTGTGTGGGGCTCAATTCAGATGGCTACCTGAAGCGCGGCTCGCACAACCTGCTGGTGGACAAGCGGGCCGTTCAGAAGGACCGCTGCTGGGGCCTGTATGTGAGGAAGCAGGAGGGCGCTGCAAGCCGCACCTGCTGTGAGTGATCAGCTGCCGTTGGAAGTTTGCCGGAATCACATGCATAGTTGGGCACATGTCCCTGCAGTCGCCTGCATTGCCTGCAACGGAGAGGCCCAGCCTCACCGCCATCGTGAGAGCCCAGCAAGCCAACACGTGTACGTGTGGGCATGTATGCGCCCTGACCTTTGCAACCCTCGCAGCGCCCATCAAGGCACCGCCAAACTACCCCGCCCTGCCCGACCGCCACCTGGGCTGCGTGCAAGACGGCACGCCGCGTGTCATGAAGCTGCTGGCACGGGATGACGCGCTCATGACCCGGCGACTGTGCGGCCTGCTGGCGCGCTCGGCGGGTGCGTGCGGGGAGTGTGTGGGTGCGGGAATTAGTGTGTGGGTGCTGTGCGCGGTGCTCGGTCAAGTAAGTTGAGCCGCTGGTGCACAGTTTTAATGCTAAGGAGCCAATCAGGGCATCATGTGCGAGCAGAGCTTGAGCGGCGCTCGGGCTCAGATACCATCATGACTGTGACTACTGAGACGTGCGTTAGGGTTCCAGACCCCACCCGCCCATCAACCTTCTTTTACACTTGTGTGCAGGTTACAAGTATTTCGGCTTGGAAAATGGTAAGTGGATTCTTCGCTGCAGGTTCCTTGTGGGGAGCGGATGCGCGGGGCGGGTAGGGCGGAGCAGTGGGGCACGTTGGGTGGGGGTTGGGCCACGTTGGGTGGGAGAGCCGCCACCGGCTCCTGGGCCCGCCAGTCGACCCTCCGGTATCACACTGCCGCCAACATCTACGCAACTCATCAGGTGGGCGTCTGTTCATTATGTGGATAATAATACGCCTCACAGGCCAGGAGTGCTACGGAAGCAACGCCGACGAGTCCTCCATCCGCCGCCTGGGCGAGTCGTTCCAGTGCTGGCGGCCCTGCACCGGCGACGGCTCTGAGGGCTGCGGCGGCGATTGGTCCATTGACCTGTACCTGGTGGATGGAGACCTCTTCCTTCCCGCAGCGCCGCCCGCCGCGCCGCTGCCCGCCTGCCCCGAGGTGTCGGGCTACACCTTCATGCGCTTCACGGACCAGACGGCCGCAAGCGCGCACATCGTGCAGACCTCAATCGGCAACCTCACCAGTGTGGGCAAGGTGTGTGCTGCCGGGAAATCCCCGGGCTTGCCCCTGCTGCCTGCGTGTAGTGCTCTTTTTTGAACGCGCGATTACGGGTGCGCGCGAGCGTCAGGGCGTCAGGTTGCCCCCTGTACGTGTAATCAGTGGTTCTCTTCATCGGAACACGCAATTGGATAGTGTGTGCATTTATTATGTGTTGCGCAGATGTGTGAATCAATCTGTGAGTGTCAGGCGTTTACCAGCGGCGGCCAGCTCAAGAGCTCAGCGGCTGGCCTGACCACGCTCAGGCGGGGGGCGGACATTTGCGCCGGCCTGTACGTGCGGAATGATGCGGCCCGGCAGCAGGCGTCAGCAGGCAACGGCAGCGGCAATAATGCCACCGCCACCCGCACATGCGGTGAGCCCCGGGTTTTCAATTTGCCGGTCATAGGCGTGTGCGTATGCGCATTCTCTCATCGCACACCAGCAGTCACCCCATGCATGGCATCCATCCACCCACTTGGTTGCACAGACGCACCCGGAGCCGGCGCGCCTTTCCCGACGGACACCTCGCTGGGCTGCATCTGGGACTCGCTGCCGCGCGTGATGCCCGTGCGCCTGGCCAACGACCCCGCCCGCATGACACGGCGCCTGTGCAGCCTGCTGGCACGTGCAGCGGGTGCGTGTGTGTGCACGGGGCCGCCGGCGCGGCGGATGGAGATAGAGATGCAGTTCACATGGCGAAGGGGCAGATGCAGCTCACTCCAAGCCCATGCACAAGACTCGCGGAAACCGTGTGTGTTAGAAAAGCACAAGGAGAGGAAGGGTCGACACCGTGCGTGCAGCATGCGTAGGCAACGGCGCGCCATCGATCGTCGTTCACTGCACGTGTTGTGTATGCTTGACGTGAATCTAACATTTGCCTGTCATCCTCACTCAGGTCTCAAACACTATGGCGTGGAGTACGGCCAGGAATGCTACGGCAGCAATGAAGAGCTGGCGGTTATCAGGCAAAAGGGCGAGTCACAGTCATGCAACCGCGCGTGCGTCGGCGATGGCTCAGGTGGCTGCGGCGGCGGCTGGTCCATCAGTCTGTACCTGGTGGGCTAGGAGGGCATGCTAGGCATGCACGCCACTGCCGCCTTCCTGCGTTAGTTCGTGTGGTTTGCCCATGTGTGTCCACTTGCCTTGAGTAAAGTTCTGTTATGAGTTATCCGTTCAAACAATACGTTACAACATGGGCAAATAATACGGCGTGCTTACGTTTTCGTTTCGCAATTTAGAGCATGTCCGTAATACGTTCATTTCAGTGCCAGTTGATAGATAGCGCGAATCCTTGAGGGGGACGCGTCGAGACAGCGAGGGTTTAAGCCAAGTGAGGAGCTCTGGTGGGCCTCCTTTAAGTGCAAGAGGGATTGTAATCCGGACCGAAGCTTAAGTTGAGAGGGCCTGGTGTCGAATGTGAGCATTGAGGGAGATCAGGGCGGGTAGAGCCTCACAAGACGCGGTGCTGGAGCACAAGCTCAAACTTATTGTCCAGCCAGTGTCCAGCTCACTGTTGGCAGGCAACATGAGTCGTGCTGTGGTTTAGCTGCTGATCCCAAAGATGTTTAAGAGGTGCAGTATGATAATGCCAAACAATCGAGCCGAGAGATTGCTCAGATGCGTATGTGTGGAGAGGGGGAGGGGTATTGAAGATGACAGTATTGGTGTCGCCCTTTTGTCAATTGGTAGGGGGGCTCGGCTCAATATTCATATACTGTATGTGATGGGGGGGAGGAGGGGCGGGGAGGGGTGGACAGAGGCAGGCGCACAACACATGTATATGGTGTCATGCCACATCTGGCATCTGGCGAAAGATGACAGAACTTGAGGCCTCTGTCTGTATCTGTCTGTAAGGAATTTTGTCATATGCATGCACACGTAAGCCAACTTCAAGCATGTTAGTGCTTTGTGTTGGGCGAAAGACGAGGGGTGCAGTGCTGCAGGTTCTGCCGTCACTCGCCCACGATAGGTTACACCGTTGGCTTGCCCCTTCCCCTTGGGGGCCCTCTCGGTTATGACAGTAACTGCTGAAGTAACCAGTACTTGCAATAAATCAGCGCCACATCCACCACCGAGTAAGCTCAAGTGATTGCAAGCAAGACTCCTGAGCCCTCTGCACCCACCCGCAGGTGCCACCAGGAAGAACAGCTGCCTGCGCTGCCGACGTCGCACGGCGCCAGGCGCAGGTCGGACTGCTGCCCCTCACCTGCGGCAGTCTCAGGCGCGGGCTCCACGGGGGTGGATGGTTCAACCGCGAGTGAATAGCGTCATGGGACGAGTTTGCTCGAGGTCGTGGGTTCGATTCCCATACACTCCCCCGATTTCGGTCGGGATGAAATGCCTAGGGATAAGTGGTCGGCCGGACGAGTTTAGGACTTAGTCGATGAGCCCGGATTCGGTCCACTAGGGCGGCCGCGAGCTCCTATAAAGTAAGAAGTATCGATCGATCGGGTGAACGGTTAGGCGGCAGAAGTCACGGTGGAGACGTTGGCGTGCAGGTGGCACGCCCCTGAAGTCCAGAGCAGTTCGCTCGCGACCCGGGTCACCAGGTCCTTCTTGTAACCATGCATTCTCCACGCACGTCGGCGAGTCGGGGTAGCGCGCGGTCTGGATGGCCGTGGCACTGCTGCCCCTGCACGCACGTTGGCTTGCCCCTTCCCCCGAAGGGGGAGGGGCGGAAGCCCTTGCGGTCACATCGATCGGTGCAGGGGGGCAGTCCAGGGGCAGTCTCCCCTGGGGCAGTCTAGGATTACAGTTTCAAATGTAACGTTAAAACGTTTCACACCCGTTTTCGCTCTGGACGCATGTTTATGACATCCAACGGCGATGAACTGATAGTAAAACGTGTTATTTATTGGTTGGATGGACTTCTGACCCAAGGTCGTGGACGAATCACATTGTCAGTGATTATGCGACTTTCCAGGCCCAAAATGGAAAGCTTGCTGAGTTATTTCCATCAACATCATCTCGCTATATAATAATCTTGTTAGAAATATCAGGAAAGAACCTGATCTAGCTCTATGGAGCCGAGGAAGCGATCGACAGAATCGTCAGCGCACTTGCATGATCGATGTATGTATGGATTGCACGTGCGAAAAGTAGTTCGTACAGTAGTAGTACAATCGCGTATAGCCTATAATCACGAGGCCATCGACGTCGGGTCGCATACTTCTTCGCGACCTCCTTCCCTCGCCCCCTGGCCCCCTCGCCCCCTCATCCCATGGTCCCCAAAGGGGCAAGCCGTGGTACTGCGTAGCGGTAGGTGTTTCACATGCGGTACATCGGCATGGGTATTCGTGTACTTGCCGCTGCTACTGCATTGCAGTAGTGTTGAGCCACAGCAGCCAGCCACTCACCGGTCAGGCGTGGCCTGACTGTCCAGCAGCCACAGCTGATTTGGCCCGCTGAACCAGCTCCGCATGCCAACCGTGTTGTTTGGCACGTAGAAGTCCAGCACGTAGGCCGGTTGCTGCGCGCTTGCGATGGAGTACAGGTTTGTGTCATTGCCTGGTGTGTAACGTGGGTAGGTGGGCAAGCAAAAGCATGTGCCTCATTGGACTGCTCACGCATCAGAACACTCGTGATCTCCACTCACACCTCACGCACCTGGAACAAGCACAAACACCTGGTTGGGCTCGAATTGTTGCAGCCGCGCACGCCCACCAACTGCCGCCGGGCCGGCACGGCCTCCAGGCACCAAGCGAATGAAGGCTTGCGTGGGGGCCGCTGGTGGGGGAGGCGGCGGGCTACTGGGCACGGCGCCCAGCCCCACACAAAGCTCAGCTCTCCAAAGTAGGCGTAGCCGTTGAAGGGGCTCTGGTCATCCGCACCGGCAATGGCCACCAGGCGCGGCGTGGAACCGGCAGGAGCACAGCTGGGCCGAGGAATCGTGGCCTCAGTGACCCACGTCCAGGCCGAGTCCGCGGCTTCGGGATCCAGGTTGTACACCGTCTTGGTCTGGCCGGTGCTGGTTTGCACCTGTGTATCGTACGTACGAACGTATGTGTGTTACGCAGTCATGCATGCGTGCATGCATGCAATTAAACGCGCGCCAGCAGGTCAATTGGATGCATGCAGTAGCTAGTCGCACGCACGTGTGTATGGGAGGGAGCGTTGCGGCAGCATCAGTGCTCAGGTAGGCCGTAGCGCGCATGCCTAGTACTAGTGGGTCGCAGCAGCAGCAGCAGCAGCAGCAGCAGCAGCAGACCACAGCGGCCGTACCTGCACAGCGGCCGTACCTGCACGCACGGTGATGAGGATGCATGAGGCCAGGGCAGCCGCCTCGCACTGCGCCTAGTCCGCCCCACATGGCTTCATCGGGTCCCATGAGGGCACGTCAGGCCCTTCAACCCCCCTTGCACACATCCCTAGATGGTGCCTGCGGTTTCACGCCCCCGGCCTGCTGGTGCCTGGACCCTCGAGCGAGCAAGCCTCCTGACGTTTTCCGCCCTGCGACGGTGCCGTCTCCCGCACCTTGGTGGCGGACCTCTGGCAGCGGGCCAAGTTGCGACTCGTCAATGGCTTCCGCCTCGCCACCACCCAGACCGATGTCCTCAAGGTCCTCATCCTCAAAGTCATCCGCTTCCTCCTTCGCTGACGCCGCGGATGATGGGCATTTGCGTTCCGTGCGCCTCAGCCTTTGAAGGCACACTTGCTACATTCAAATGACTGTAATCTATGTTTGTACAGCAAGCTTGCAAAGGAATTGGGAACGGCCCAGGTCGGCTCGCATTATGGCCGTTCGCTGGGGACCGAGCACGCACGCACGCTGGAGGACGAGGCTGTTCATGGCTACAGCTTTTGATTGTTCACGGGTGACGGAGCGGATCGAAGAAGATACAAGCGAATTAGGTCCGGAACCTGGAACCGACTTTCTGGCGCCACGGACAGCGGGTACGAGCAGGGGAGTCCCCTGGGTACGAGGTCGCCCTGAACGCTCGGTCTCGCGCTCCCCGGCGCCCTTCGCGCAAGCGGCGACAAGCGTAACAAAAACCATTCCCCCAACGCAAGCAACGTACAGCCTTCTCCGCTGCGTCCGAGGGAGGCCATGCCATGGAGGCCCCACATCCCCAACCTGTGCCTCATCAGGTGCGGTCTGCGACAATCATTCAACCTCCTCCATGCAACACTTCAAGAATGCCCCACTGCATGACTAGCGGTAGGCCTCCTCCCGTGGCCTAGCCAACCTGCGCATGGTCTCCTTGACTCAAAATGTGGTACCACACCACGATACCACACCCTCAAGCTATCTAAATGACCCTTAGTTCACACGGTACAGGTTGAACGGAATGAATTGGTTGTACGCACCACACATGGCACTTCTGTCACGTGTGCATGGGCTAATACAGCTCGCGCTCGGCCCAACACGTGTGAGCACTGCTAGCTCGGTGACATTGCGGGACAAAACGCAGTAGCCTCCACTCTTGAGCCCATAATATGCGAACCCTGCGCAGGAGGCGTGGCGGCAGTGGTTTTGACAGTCAGTGGACGGCCCTCGTTCAATCATGTTGTGCATGCGCGGCGCGGCTGCTTTCGCCTGCATCCGTGGCGTCCCAAGTTCCCACCTCCGGCACGTGCCCTGGCGCTGCAGTCCCGAGGCGAGCCCTCCCATGACGTGATGTAGTCCCCAAACACGGTGTTGTTGGGGTCGTCGTTGAAGCAGCTCAAGTGCGTGTCGTTGAACTGCTGCTCCCCGGCGCCCAAGCTTCCTGTGAAGGTGGAGAAGTAAGATGTATGTGCGAGGAGGTGGCGTCCAGGGCTGCGCTCCCATTTTGATAGTTTCCGTGTCATCATCCGCAGGCGTGACCTGATTTGCCAGCAATCCTGACCCCGCATGCACACTCACCGTGACTGTAGTAGTCTACCTCGTACAGGGTCAAGGCCTGATCAGGTGTGTACACGTAGTAGCCGCCGACGCACACTCCCCACACCCCCAGATCCAGACAGGGCTCCATGCACTTGCGGCTCGGAGTCAGGCGCGGCATCAAAGCACTTTCCTCCGCCGCAGCAGCCGCGACATAGCAAATCCCGTCAGCGTCCAAGGCATAGTACTTCAAGCCTGCAAGCGAGGAGGAAGGGGGAAGCCGGGGTCCCCGCATTGGAAATGGGTTCCCGGAAGGTAATGGGTTCCCGCAAGTGCTTCAAGCCTGCAAGGGGGAGCCCGATGCAGCGTTTCGGGCGTACGGCAAAGCAGGCAGCGCTACGCAAACAAGCTGCCGGGCCCTTACCTCTCGCTCGAGCCAGGACTCTGCACACCCTGCGCCCGACATCTTGCCCGAGTCCTGGACCGCCGTTGTTCACGATCATGGGGCCCATAAGCGAAGAGATGTTGGTCGCGGTGAAGCAGCCCAAGAGCGTATCGTAAAGCAGCCCTCTGGCCTCTATTATTTGCTCTGCATGGGCGTAATTTAGCAAGGCGATCGTTAAAACAAGGTTCAACGAGTGGGGCCCCCTATGAGCTAACCCCCCCTATCTGTGTCATCATTACAAACACATAAACAAGGTTTGACATCCGCTCATGCCAAGAAGTGTCATCACGACACGCGCATTGTGGCACCGTACCTACCACAGGACGAGGCGTTCTTGGCAGTCTTGTTGTCACGCACATATGTGCCCTGGCACAAGTCGGGATTACTATCACTTAGCTGGACCCTGTTCCCCACGGTAGCCGACATCGAACCATCCGTCGAGAACGACTGGCAGTCGCACACGTTGTCGCACGTGGCACCCATGCCCAGGAGCCCATCCTCTGTCCTGGGCATGAATTGCAACGTCAGGCTAGTGGATTTACTCCAGGATCGCCAGGGGTCCAAGGCCCGGATAAACGTGTAGCCACGGATGTTCAAGCAAGACCCCGACGAGGCCGGCATTGCGGCTGCCCGAACTGCAAGGCGGAGGGCAGAGGGGGGCCATGCAGTCGAAACCCAAGAAGACAGAAGCCTCAACCCGAGTCTAAACCCGAGGCAGCCCACAGAGCGCGCGGAGGGCGGGAGAGGTGTCAGGCAACCGGGGTAACCGGGGCGTGGCGGTGAGACTGAAGGAATGACTGAGAATACATATATACATGGCGACTCACCGCCATAGTTGACCTCGTACAAATCAAACGCCAATTCATTGTAGCCGCCACATGAGGTCGTGGGATCCCCACTACAACGCTCATCGCAGGTGCCGGCGCCTTCTCGGGTGAGGGCGGCGAAGCTGCCCGAAGTGCTGTAGCGGTTGGCGGCCAGCGCAACTTCCACGGACGACGAGATGTTGCCCCGTGACACCATGCACATTCCCCCGCCCCGAAGGCCATAATACTTTGCCCCTGGAAGCATGGAACCAATCCACAAGCAAGACGGCCGGGCAACGGGTATTCTTGCGTAGGGTTTACGGGATAGCTCAGTTAGTTTGCGTGCCGCGCTCACAAGAACAGCATAGCAGGACTGATCACGCCGCCGGAGCTTCTTTCATCACTTTTGCCGTCCTGCAGGTGCGCATTTGGATGGCTGCCCGGACACTTCTCCCTGGATCCCCGGTGATTGCCCCGGCATAATCTGACTCACCGATCGCTCGCGCCAGCACACTGCAGAGCCGTGGAGACAGTGAGAACTGTTCTTCCATCAGGATGGGCTCACCCCACACGGACACCGCATACTCCGCCCCCCTATTAGTCCTCCAGCAGCCCTGATGCGTATCAGCGAGTGGCTCCCACGAGAGCATGCTTCCTGCAGCGCGCAACGGCAGCAGTCGTCGGGCCAGCCACCTGTAAGAAATCTCAGCATGCGTGCAACTAGTGCAACCGCACATGCGTGCATGGGCCGATGTATGGGCACCATTGCTCCGCTGCGCAATCATTTGCGTGCGCGCGCGCGCGTATGTGTGTGTGTGTGTGTGTGTGTGTGTGTGTGTATGTGTGCCGTTGCGCGCTGCAGAAAGCATGCTTTCGTGGGAGCCATTCGTTGATACACATCAGGGCCACGCATCAGGGCTGTAGCAGCAGATAGAGGCCACGCCTACAACGCCCACTCACCGCATTGCCTCGCCGCCACAGAGCTGCTGCTGCTCGGCTGCTGGTTCCGCAGGTAGGTGCCGGAGCATGTTGCCTCGTCTCCCGGCAGCGTGAGGTCTGTGCTCGCCTTGAGTTGCGACGATCCCATACCCCAGTCGAACCCAACACACTCGCAGGTTCCGTCACAGATTGCGGCAACAAAAGCATGGGATAAAGGAGATGTCCTATCGATGTTACCGATTGTTGTCAGGCTGTAATCGTGCGAGCGTGCCGCGACGAACGTGTAACCGGGCACCTCAGGACACGCGGAGGTTGGGGGCACCGGCGAGGGTGGCGGCGGCGGTGGCGATGTGGTGGCGGCGGTGGGCTCTGCGCAGATATGTCGGCGGGTTAGTTCATATAATACGATCCTGTCTTAGCCATCCAATCTTGCTGCGTCCATCAAGTTGTCCCTCGTTGCGGCCAGCAATTGTCAACGTACTTGGGGGGCTGGGTGTCGGCGGTTTGGGGGATGGGGGCGCGGGGGTTGCAGGAGGGATGGGTAAAGGGGGGCGCGGCACCGGAGGGGTAGGACTGGGGGACGTGCCCACCGCGTACAGGTCAATGGACCAGCGGCCGCCGCAGCCCTCCGAGCCGTCGCCGGTACATGTGCGGTTGCAGAACATTGACTCGCCCTTGCGCCTGATGACCTGTCCAACAGCCCCACATTGCAAACAAACACTGCTGGTACATGGTCTGCGGTGTACGTGGAGTCGGGACTTCAAGGCTCGCTCATTGCTTGATTCACAGCAACGTATCAATCGCAACAGCAGCGGCGGCAGCAGGTAGTGCGCATGCCCCCTACCTGCCCATTCCTAATAACTCGTCCACCGTCTCTTCCCTCCTCCCTACCTCCGCCTCCCCGTCTACCCCGTCTCCCTCTCCATCCCTTCTCGCCTGGAGCTCATCGTTGCTGCCATAGCACTCCTGACCCCACTCAACTCCATAATGCCCGAGTCCTGCAACGGCATTGTGTGGCACGTGCAACGATGTATGGACGGTGAAGGCGGGTTGGGAGTGAGCGCAGAGGAATAAGACGTACGCGCGCACGGCGGCGCATCGCTACGGACGTGTCATCCGTCCCGCGGGTGCATGCACGCGGGCTGGCCTGGCCGACTCTGCGGCCTGGCGGATATGTCATCTATTGCCATCCCTGCCATGCCCTGTCTACCTGTATTGCGTGCTGTTGTGCTAAATGTATGCTTGGAAACCCCTGGCCTTCACCGCAAGCCCTTGCCCGCCCACTGGCATCTATCACGTCCACACCTGCTGCACGTGCCAGCAGGCTGCACAGGCGCCGCGTCATGCGGGCGGGGTCGTTGGCCAGGCGCACGGGCATCACGCGCGGCAGTGAGTCCCAGATGCAGCCCAGCGAGGTGTCCGTCGGGAAAGGCGCGCCGGCTCCGGGTGCGTCTGTGCAACCAAGTGGGTGGATGGATGCCATGCATGGGGTGACTGCTGGTGAGCGATGAGAGAATGCGCATACGCCTATGCCCGGAAGTTTTGAAACCCGGGGCTCACCGCATGTGCGGGTGGCGGTGGCATTATTGCCGCTGCCGTTGCCTGCTGACGCCTGCTGCCGGGCCGCATCATTCCGCACGTACAGGCCGGCGCAAATGTCCGCCCCCCGCCTGAGCGTGGTCAGGCCAGCCGCTGAGCTCTTGAGCTGGCCGCCACTGGTAAACGCCTGACACTCACAGATTGATTCACACATCTGCGCAACACATAATAAATGCACACACACACACACACACACCACTCGACCCTTCCTCTCCTTGTGCTTTCCTAACACACACCACTCAGTTGCGTGTTCCGATGAAGAGCACTACTGAGTACACATGCAGGAGACAACCTGACGCCCTGACGCGCGCGCGCGCACCCGTAATCGCGCGTTCAAAAAAGAGCACTACCCGCAGGCAGCAGGGGGCAAGCCCGAGGGGAGCCCGGCAGCACGCACCTTGCCCACACTGGTAAGGTTGCCGATTGAGGTCTGCACGATGTGCGCGCTTGCGGCCGTCTGGTCCGTGAAGCGCATGAAGGTGTAGCCCGACACCTCGGGGCAGGCGGGCAGCGGCGCGGCGGGCGGCGCTGCGGGAAGGAAGAGGTCTCCATCCACCAGGTACAGGTCAATGGACCAACCGCCGCCGCAGCCCTCAGAGCCGTCGCCGGTGCAGGGCCGCCAGCACTGGAACGACTCGCCCAGGCGGCGGATGGCCTGCCCAGCACCCGCAACAGTACAAAACACACTCAAGTCTGCTTGCACAACCTGATTCATGCCTAATCACTTCCTTGTGGCGAGTGGGGCTTCCCTCCTCCCCTCCTTCCGCCCTCCCGCCCTCCCGCCCTCCCGCCCTCCCGCCCCGCCCTCCCGCCCTCCCGCCCTCCCGCCCTCCCGCCCTCCCGCCCTCCCGCCCTCCCGCCCTCCCGCCCTCCCGCCCTCCCGCCCTCCCGCCCTCCCGCCCTCCTCCCCTCCCGCCCTCCCGCCCTCCCTGCCCTCCCGCCCTCCCGCCCTCCCGCCCTCCCGCCCTCCCGCCCTCCCGCCCTCCCGCCCTCCCCTCCTCCCCTCCTCCCCTCCTCCCCTCCTCCCCTCCTCCCCTCCTCCCCTCCTCCCCTCCTCCCCTCCTCCCCTCCTCCCCTCCTCCCCTCCTCCCCTCCTCCCCTCCTCCCCTCCTCCCCTCCTCCCCTCCTCCCCTCCTCCCCTCCTCCCCTCCTCCCCTCCTCCCCTCCTCCCCTCCTCCCCTCCTCCCCTCCTCCCCTCCTCCCCTCCTCCCCTCCTCCCCTCCTCCCCTCCTCCCCTCCTCCCCTCCTCCCCTCCTCCCCTCCTCCCCTCCTCCCCCTCCTCCCCTCCTCCCCTCCTCCCCTCCTCCCCTCCTCCCTCCTCCCCTCCTCCCCTCCTCCCCTCCTCCCCCCTCCCTCCTCCCCTCCTCCCCTCCTCCCCTCCTCCCCTCCTCCCCTCTCACCTCAACTGTCTCGTTGCCACCGTAACATTCCTGGCCGTACTCGACCCCAAAATACTTGTAACCTGCAGTGGAGACGTGCGAGAGGGTGATTTGTGCGGGTTAAGGACGGGCGGCAGCCGTACGTTATGAAGCAAGTGATAAAATGCCAGGTCAGACCCCATGAGAATATCTACATGACCCGGTCCTGTTCCCTCCCCGCCGGCGCCCACTCTCCACCCGCACCCGCCGAGCGCGCCAGCAGGCTGCACAGTCGCCGGGTCATGAGCGCCTCATCCCGTGCCAGCAGATTCATGACACGCGGCGTGCCGTCTTGCACGCAGCCCAGGTGCCGGTCGGGCAGGGCGGCGTCGCTGCCGGGCTGGGAGATAGCTGCTGGGGCTGCATGCATCCACGCGCACCCACAGTGAGAGCAGCGGGTCAAAGGTCATGTGCAGCACTCGCAAGCATTAAGCGCGCGAGTACGTATGTATACAACGGCAGATGAATCCAATGGGTGGCGGTGTTTGTATGGCATGTACGGTACGTAACGTGTGCATGGCAAGCACTCACAGCAGGTACGGCTGGCGGCGGAGCTCTTCCTCACGTACAGGCCCCAGCAGCGGTCCTTCTCCGCCCGCTTGTCCACCACCAGGTTGTCCGAGCCGCGCTTCAGGTAGCCGTCCGTGTTCAGCCCCACGCAGTCTGTAGGCGTGAGCGCGTGCAGGCCAGGCAAGGGGCGTGGCCACTATCTATTCAACCGACCCAACAGTGGGACTGAGTGCATGCATCTGGCACCAGTAGCGCCATCCCTTATTTAGGTGGACATTTATTACATACGGCATGCAGCAGCAGGTGCGGGCAGCTCGCTCACCGCACAGGCTGTCACAGGCCTTTGCTGCGGCGAGCAGGTTCGTGTCGCCGGACCAGCTGTCGAACTGGGACCGCACGATGTCAGAGCCTTGCTGGTCGAATCCCGCCGCCAGGGTATAGCCGGGAATCTGCTGCGGGCACGCTGGGGGCGGGGCAGGCGGCGGCGAGGCTGCGTGCACGGCAGCCGGGTGTGCGGTGTTGTCACTCTGGCTGGTCAGACTAGCCAGAACCTTACTTGCCAGCCGATGTGGCGCGGGCAAGGCATGTATGTAGTACCCGTGCGGCCTCTTGCCACGCACCTTATTACTATCTAGCCACATATACACACCTCTGTACAGCTGCCCATACACGGCCGCAATCATATACAACCCGCGCACCTGGCATCCGCCACCCAGGCATATCTGCAAGAGCCAAGATGTGAATGTGCGGCAGATGGATGGACACGTCATCAGGCAATACATATGGGTTCCTACCGTAAACGCGGACAGCAGCTCGTTTCTATCATCACTAGCACAAGCACTGCTGTTTGGCGAGCACTCGCGCCCTGCTGCACCCACCTCCGGGTGCCACCAGGAAGAAGAGCTGCCTATTGCTGAGGTCGCACGGCGCCAGGCGCAGGTCGGACTGCTGCCCCTCGCCAGCGGGCGCGGGCTCCACGCACGTCGGCGAGTCGGGGTAGCGCGCGGTCTGGATGGCCGTGGCACTGCCGCCCCTGCACGCGCGCCGGCACATCCACACACGTAATGGCTGCGTCGGTTCGCAGCCAACGCCGCACTCCTGCAGCTTACCGCCCGGTCGTCGTCTGCATGTCGAGCAGCCAGAGCTGGTTCGACCTGCCGTGCAGGTCCCACATGCCAACCGTGTTGTTTGGCACGTAGAAGTCCAGCACGTAGGCCGGTTGCTGCGCGCTTGCAATGGAGTACAGGTTTGCGTCGTTGCCTGTATGTGTGCGTGCGTGGGTAGAGTACGGTAGTTGGTTGGCCACAGGACAGTGTCAATACGAAGCGACGAGCTAGCCCAGCAGCTGCTGGTCACCCTAACCCGATTGTGGCGTTCTGTGCTATCTCTGCTGCTAACGGGCACACCTGTTGCTGCCTTCAGGACAAAGGCCTGGTTGGGCTCGGAGGTGTTGCAGCCCCTCACGCCCACCAGCTGCCGCCGGGCCGGCACGGCCGCCAGGCACTTGTCGCCGCTGCCCGCCAGGCGGATGAAGATCTGCGTGGAGGCTGCACAGGTTGGGGCAGTTGAGGCATGTGGTTAACGCATCAGCCCTGGTGCGCGCTACCGCATTTACATAGCGCTCACACAATCTGGCGTGCATGTGCCAGGGGGGGGCGGGTAGAAACAAACTTTTTTGACCCCAGGCCACAAAACCTCCCCTGCATGTGCGCTCCATAAAAATGTGTCTCACAATTGGCACCATTCTCTCCGGATAGGGAGCGCTGACGCGCCAGGTCGGTTGAGGTCTGCCTGACGATGGCTCTGCTGCTGGCCCTACCGGCGGCAGTGCTGCGCATGGGCATGAATTATATCGTGAAATGACACCAAGACACGACACCATTAATAAGGAAGCTGCAAAGCTGCCCGATTCCCCACCTCGCTCGCTCGCACATGACCGTGTCATGGCAATGTGTCAATCAACGTGATACCCACCAGGTGATCATGCAGAGGAGAAGCAAGGCAAAAGTACGAAGTGGCCTGCAGTTTGACTTCATTTGTAGCCGTGCTTTGTGGAAATCGCGGGGCGGCCACCTGCAGCAGGCAGTTGTACGGCAGTACCCAGCAGGTCATAAGGCTCGGCCAGGCTGTTGGCCAGGGCCAAGCGCCGGTTCTCTCACACGAGCGTTACCGCAAACCCTATGCATCACCTTTTTTAGTCCTTCTACATGCAAATTCGAGGCACAACTCCCTTGCCGAATGCGCTTCATGTTGCGTGCAAGTCGCAGACCAGCATTTCAGACGCGCGCGCTGCTCCAATCAATTCTTACCCGTTGGTTGCGCGCCAGTACTAAATCATGGACAAGGAATGCGGACTTGCAAGCTTGTGCGACGTAAGAATTTTATGCTGCTTGGCTGCTGGCCACTACGTACACGGTTTGCTCGACGCATGCACGAAGAGCCTGTAAAAGCTGTAGTTGCCTATTAGAGTATAATTTTCGCGCAGCGTTCATTACGGCCAGGCGCTAAGCTCTGACAACAGCACACCGGTTGACGGGCCCCATGCGCTCCGACTTGGCGGGCGCGGTCGTCAAGTGTGTGAGCGAGCATGCATCAATCGGCACTCCTGCCTGACAACGCTCAAGATGCTATTCGCAGTTATGGCTCACGACTTTATTAACGTACGCAAGGGGGAATCACACTTCGGCGAACGAAACAGCGCCGAACGCCAAACGAAACAGTGGTTTCTTGCTTTGGCAACAAGGATTCAGATACAGACTGCTGGAATATTATCTACGGCCAGTCTATCTGGTGACGCCTGTGGCCAGGGAGGAACTGCAGGGTTTCTGCGCCTACAATAATAATGCACTCGGGCTTTGAAGCCTGCCCATTACACGGCTAATATATACCAGTCCATAGGCTTTCTGAATTTTTGGGCTGAGCCCCCCCAGCGAAGCGTCCCGGAGGGGGGGCGAAGCCCCTCCAAAACACCTGGCTGGCTTAGCTGGCTTCGTCGGCAAAAAATATCATACTGGCGCAAACCACGACTGCTACGTATTATTATTTGCTATTTCCTATTGCATGTAAACAGGCGGCAGGGGTAATTCGGGCGGAGCGAGAAGTGCCTTCGCGCGTCCATGGACAGTTGCTTGACTTTAGCGAGGTCGCGAGGATAGTCACGGACGCCCGCGTGTGTAGGGTCTATGATACAAACTATGTTGACGGCAAGCAAGTTGGGGAACTAAAGCGCCAGTTTATGGCAAATTGCGGAGCCATGTCTGTCGCCCCTCCTGAAATGCCGAGGAACCCCGAGGTCGCTCCCACCCCGCGCCTAGCCCAAGTGTGTCGGGCTTCGGGGAGGTCTGGAGCGCGGTAGAGGGCTGGAAAGTGTTTGGGAGGGGTAGCAAGGGGGGCCTTGACTCGCGTGGATGGCGTTGGGGTTCACGGTGCAACCCATCATGGGCTAGTGACGGCAGAACCTGCAGCACGCACCCCTCCTCTTTCGCCCGACGCAAAGCACTAACATGCTTGAAGTTGGCTAACGTGTGCATGCATGTGATAAAATTCCTTACAGACAGATACAGACAGAGGCTTCAAGTTCTGTCATCTTTCGCCACATGCCAGAGGTGGAGGAGCTGGAGGCGGCCATGGGGCGGCTGGCGGTCTAGGGCAGGGCAGGGCAGGGCAGACGCGCCCGAACCCACGCCTGCTCTAAACCGGTCCTGCAGCGGGGCTGACACCGGGGGTAAAAGTAGGCAGACAGGGACTAGGGAGTCAAGGGGGACTCAACTTCAGCACACACCCCCAGGAGCTGGACCGTGGGGCGGTGGACGAGGGCGCTATCGGCTCAACAACGGTGCAGTGCCGGTCGTGGTGTGCAGGGGAAGGATCTGGTGTGTGTCGTACCGGTATTGGCACCAGCAAGACGCATACGCAGGACCACGGCCCTGACGCCGCATGGTCCTACACTTGGTCAGGACTGAGGAAGCGGTTGGCCATGAACAAGGGAGCGACAATGCCCTATTGAGAATGAGAAACACAAAGCTACAAATGTTTGTTACAAGAGGGCCCACAAGTCTGGCGATGCGCGGAAATCAACGGTTGGCAGCGGCCGGCGGGCGCTCCTCCGCAATATGCGGCTGGGGAGCTGCGGGCCCGCCTCGCCTCGCCCCGCCTCGCATACCCACAAGAAAAGAATTTAATAGCTGACGACAAGCAGCAACACCAGCTCGGTTTATACTGCGTGAAACCAATTGCTCATGCGTCACGTGCCGTATCTACACTCCTGACAAGACCATCATACGCTTGCCCATCTCGTGCGCGGCCCACAACTCACACGGCTGTTTGCACGCAACCGACCGCTTGCTGCTCCGAGCACACCTCTGCAGCAAACAACCCAAGCCAGGCCATCGCCCAGCGCTTCTCACCCTCACCGGCCGCCATTCCGCCGTTCCAGCCAAACCCGCCCGTGCAGCCGCCCTGCTTTCCACGCAGGTCTGCTCCCCTCAGCCCAGCTCTGCGCTGCGCTGCTCTGCCCTACAGCTTCGCGGGCGGCGGCGGCCCGGCGCTGAGCTTGCGCCCGGATGCCGCGGCCTGCAGCAGGTAGTCGCAGGGCGCGAAGAAGCCGGCGTGCTGCGGCGGCACCATGGCCGCAAACTGCTGCAGCCGCGCCACGATGCGCTTGGCGCCCACCAGGTCGGCCCAGAAGATCAGGCCGCCCTGTGGAGGTGGTGGTGGTGGTGGTGGGGAGAGGTGGTTGGAGGCGGTTGAGAGGTGGTTAGAGGTGGTTGGAGGTGGATGCCCAGGTGGCAGGTTCGGTTGGAGTTGCAAGTGTGGTGGATTGGGTACGCGATCCAGCCCCACCCCCACCCTGCTCTCCCGGCAGCCCCTGCGCACCGACCCACAGCCCCACAGCCCCCCACAGCTC
>JAEHOD010000045.1:190000-235000 GCA_016834595.1 Chlamydomonas schloesseri | reverse complement strand
TCTAAGGACACATACTAAGGTCCCTGAATGTTTCCCGGGCAACAAATCGCGCGAGAGCCCAAGTCGAAATGCTAAATGTCGCGCTCGCCAGGACCCGGCTAACGTAGCTCAAAGCTAGTTATATCATTCCTGTACTATATTTCGACGGCAATAGTTTCAGGCCTCAGACGCGGCATATGCGTGATATGGGCTTCTACCATTCCCCCAACGCAAGCAACGTACAGCCTTCTCCGCTGCGTCCGAGCGAGGCCATGCCATGGAGGCCCCACATCCCCAACCTGTGCCTCATCAGGTGCGGTCTGCGACAATCATTCAACCTCCTTCATGCAACACTTCAAGAATCTCCCCGTAGGCCTCCTCCCATGGCCTAGCCAACCTGCGCATGGTCTCCTTGACTCAAAGTACGGTACCACACCACGATACCACACCCTCAAGCTATCTAAATGACCCTTAGTTCACACGGTACAGGTTGAATGGAATGAATTGGTTGTACGCACCACACATGGCACTTCTGTCACGTGTGCATGAGCTAATACAGCTCGCGCTCGGCCCAACACGTGTGAGCACAGCTAGCTCGGTGACATTGCGGGACAAAACACAGTAGCCTCCACTCTTGAGCCCATAATATGCGAACCCTGCGCACGAGGCGTGGCGGCAGTGGTTTTGACAGTCAGTGGACGGCCCTCGTTCAATCATGTTGTGCATGCGCGGCGCGGCTGCTTTCGCCTGCATCCGTGGCGTCCCAAGTTCCCACCTCCGGCACGTGCCCTGGCGCTGCAGTCCCGAGGCGAGCCCTCGGATGACGTGATGTAGTCCCCAAACACGGTGCTGTTGGGGTCGTCGTTGAAGCAGCCCACGTGCGTGTCGTTGAACTGCTGCTCCCCGGCGCCCAAGCTTCCTGTGAAGGTGGAGAATTAAGATGTGCGGGGAGGTGGCGTCCAGAGCTGCGCTCCCATTTTGATAGTTTTCGTGTCATCATCTGCAGGCGTGACCTGATTTGCCAGCAATCCTGACCCCGCATGCACGCTCACCGTGACTGTAGTAGTCTACCTCGTACAAGGTCAAGGCCTGATTGTACACGTCGTCGTCGCCGACGCACACTCCCCACACCCCCAGATCCAGGCAGGGCTCCATGCACTTGCGGCTCGGAGTCAGGCGCGGCACCAAAGCACTTTCCTCCGCCGCAGCAGCCACGACATAGCAAATCCCGGAAGCGTCCAAGGCATAGTACTTCAAGCCTGCAAGCGAGGAGGAAGGGGGAAGCCGGGGTCCCTGCATTGGAAATGGGTTCCCAGAAGGCAATGGGTTCCCGCAAGTGCTTCAAGCCTGCAAGGGGGAGCCCGATGCAGCGTTTCGGGTGCACGGCAAAGCAGGCAGCGCTACGCAAACAAGCTGCCGGGCCCTTACCTCTTGCTCGAGCCAGGACTCTGCACACCCTGCGCCCGACATCTTGCCCGAGTCCTGGACCGCCGTTGTTCATGGCCAGCGGGCCCATAAGCGAAGAGATGTTGGTCGCGGTGAAGCAGCCCAAGAGCGTATCGTAAAGCAGCCCCCTGGCCTCTATTATTTGCTCTGCATGGGCGTATTTCAGCAAGGCGATCATTTTGAAACAAGGTTCAACGAGTGGGGCCCCCTATGAGCTACCCCCCCTATCTATGTCATCATTACAAACACATAAACAAGGTTTGACATCCGCTCATGCCAAGAAGAACATCACGACAGGCGCAATGGGGCACCCACCACAGGACGAGGCGTTCTTGGCAGTCTTGTTGTCACGCACATATGTGCCCTGGCACAAGTCGGGATTACTATCACTTAACTGGACCCTGTTCCCCACGGTAGCCGACATCGAACCATCCGTTGAGAACGACTGGCAGTCGCACACGTTGTCGCACGTGGCACCCATGCCCAGGAGCCCATCCTCTGTCCTGGGCATGAATTGCAACGTCAGGCTAGTGGATTTACTCCAGGATCGCCAGGGGTCCAAGGCCCGGATAAACGTGTAGCCACTGATGTTCAAGCAAGACCCCGATGAGGGCGGCATTGCGGCTGCCCGAACTGCAAGGCGGAGAACAGAGGGGGGTCATGCAGTCGAAACCCAAGAAGACAGAAGCCCCAACCCGAGTCTAAACCCGAGTCAGCCCACAGAGCGCGTGGAGGGTGGCAGAGGTGTCAGGCAACCGGGGTAACCGGGGCGTGGCGGCGGGACTGAAGGAATGATTGAGAATACATACATGGTGACTCACCGCCATAGTTGACCTCGTACAAATCAAACGTCAATTCAGATTTGCTCGGGTTACTCGGGAAGTATTTGTAGCCGCCGCATGAGGTCGTGGGATCCCCACTACAACGCTCATTGCAGTAGGTGCCGGCGCCTTCTCGGGTGAGGGCGGTGAAGCTGCCCGAATTACTGTAGCGGTTGGCGGCCAGCGCAACTTGCACGGACGACGAGATGTTGCCCCGTGACACCATGCACATTCCCCAGCCCCGAAGGCCATAATACTTTGCCCCTGGAAGCATGGGACCAATCCATAAGCAAGACGGCCGGGCAACGGGTATTCTTGCGTGGGGTTTACGGGATAGCTCAGCTTGCGTGCCGCGCTCACAAGAACAGCATAGCAGGACTGATCACGCCGCCGGAGCTTCTTTCAGCACTTTTGCCGGCCTGCAGGTGCGCATTTGATTGGCTGCCCGGAGATAGACTTCTCCCTGGATCCCCGGCTATTGCCCCGGCATAAATCTGACTCACCGATCGCTCGCGCCAGCACACTGCAGAGCCGTGGAGACAGTGAGAACTGTTCTTCCATCAGGATGGGCTCACCCCACACGGACACCGCATACTCCTCCCCCGTATTAGTCCTCCAGCAGCCCTGATGCGTATCAGCGAGTGGCTCCCACGAGAGCATGCTTTCTGCAGCGCGCAACGGCAGCAGTCGTCGGGCCAGCCACCTGTAAGAAATCTCAGCATGCGTGCAACTAGTGCAACCGCACATGCGTGCATGGGCCGATGGATGGGCACCATTGCTCCGCTGTGCAATCATTTGCGTGCGCGCGTGTGTGTGTGTGTGTGTGTGTGTGTGTGTGTGTGTGTGTGTGTGTGTGTGTGTGTGTGTGTGTGTGTGTGTGTGTGTGTGTGTGTGTGTGTGTGTGTGTGTGTGTGTGTGTGTGTGTGTGTGTGTGTGTGTGTGTGTGTGTGTGTGTGTGTGTGTGTGTGTAACAACGGGTTTATAGGCGGCCTGACGAGTCTCGTGATCGAGTACTCGGGACAGCCAGCGACAGCGAGGCATTTAGGCCACACGCTGCCGCTATCACGCGTCTCCCCTGCCCAGAGCGCAGCCAAGTGTGTGTGTGTGTGTGTGTGTGTGTTGGTAAACGGAAACGGTGTGTGTGTGTGTGTGTGTGTGTGTGTGTGTGTGTGTGTGTAACAACGGGTTTACAGGCGGCCTGGCGAGTCTCGTGAGCGAGTACTCGGGACAGCCAGCGACAGCGAGGCATTTAGGCCACACGCTGCCGCTATCACGCGTCTCCCCTGCCCAGAGCGCAGCCAAGCTCTGGAGTCCACCGGGGGGACGCTCCAACCAACCTGGACCACGCCAGTAGCCTCAGAAGGGTTACTGCTGGTACTACAACGCAGGGCCCAGCGGGCTCACAAAGCTCTAGGCTGGAGGGCTAGCACCGCAGCAACATGAGCACCGGACAGACGACACACCGCACGCAACAGCACAGCGACAGGTGGCTACGGAGCTGAGTCCAGCGACCCCGCAGCCTTTCACAGCCTCGATAACTACCTAACCAGCACTCGACGCCAGGGCAGACTATGCCAAAGGGCAGCCACAAACGCGTCAGACTACCAGGCCGGTCTTGGCCGAAAAACGCCCGGGGTGCTCCGGCACCCAACCCATCCACCCTCAGCTCCGTTGACCCGAAACCCTGGCGCACACTCCCCTTGACCCTCCCAACCCTTCTCAACCCTGCTGGTCCCTAGATTCAGCCGCTATGTCCGCGGCTCATTGCTATGGTGATCACTCTACTCGAGAAGGCTGATCCCGGTCACTCCTCCAGCTCCAGCTCCATAGCTTGCGGAAGCGCGCAGAGCAGCATCCCGTCCACCACCGCTAGGATCGGGTGGGTGGCGTCAACTCCTTCCCAGCCCTTTCGGGGCACACCGAGTTGCGCGAACTGCAGCAGCCGCGACCAAAAGTCTGCGACTGCGCGAGCGCACGCAAGCTCGGTGTGGTTGACGCCTGGCTGCGGCGGCGTCAGCTGCGTGGGCGGGACCTCATCTGGGTCAGCATCCGCCCCCGCTGCTGCCGCCGCCGCCGCTTGGTCTCCCTGGGCCGCTGCAGCGCGCGTCATCCCGCGCAGCCGCACCAGGCCGTGTTCTATGGCGGCAAGCGCCGCCATCGCCACCACATCCCACACGCACTGCTGGACGCCCGAGGGCGCCTGCACTAGCCATAGCTGGGCTTGGCTGATGGGCTGGGGCCCCGGGGTGTGCGCGTTGATCTGCGCCACCACCGCCTTTGCCACCGCGCAGCCCCAGAAGTGGTGCTGCCGCGGTTCAGGCGGGGTGGCGGCGGCTGGACCCGTTGTGGCGCTGCCATGGCCATACTGCCCACAGCCGCACGGCTCTCGTCGAGCCGTGGGCATGTGAGTGTTGCCCGGCAGCGGCACGGCGTCGATGGCCAGCCGCCACAAAGTCTCGAAATGGCGCCGCTCCCACCGGACGCGCTGCCACAGGCGCGCAAGGGTGCCCCGAAAGGCGCCGAGCGCCGCTGCCGCGTCTTCAGGCAGGTCCTCACGCCGCGCCTCTGAGCGGGGCGGCAGGCCAAGGGCCGCCCGCTCATAGTCCTCGTGGAGTCCGGCACGGCGTGTCGCGATACTGTCCAGCTGTAGGGCTGTGGCCATGCGGACGGACAGCTTCTCCAGGGGGATTTTGACGGACTCGGTGCCTGGTAGCACCCATCCCATGCGCGGCATGATGATGGTGCTGATGACGGAGGGGGTGGAGGGGGCGGGGGGCGGGGCGGGGCCGGGGCCCGCCAGCTGTGCGGCGTGGGCCCGTGCGGCGTTTAGCCACGCCGGTGGGATGTCATCAGCCAGGCCCTGGAGGGCGGCTAGCGTGGGGCCACGGCGACGCTGGCGTGCGTCTGTTGGGGCCAGGTGGGCTCTCAGCCACCCGTCCCAGTCGATAACGGCGGCCGTGTCGAGCGGGCGCGCGTCGTATGCTCGCACCAGGTCGCCAATGGTGAGCAGCTGCGCACAGGCACGTAGTGCCCTGTGGCGGTAGTCAAGGCCGCGGCCCTGCGTGCACTGCGCGGCGCCAGCAAGTGCAGCTTCTGGCGCCGGCTCCTCCTCTGCCTCCAGGTCTGGGTCTGCCTCGCCACCCTCCGCCAGGGGCGGCGGGGAGAGGAGCGGGTTGCCCCACAGGGGCGCCGTATAGCACCAGGCCCCTGGCTCTGGTGCGGGTTCCAGCGCCTGCACCGGCGGCAGCCAGCCTAGCGCCGTCGCCGTGCGCTCGGCGTCCTCAGGAAGGGGCAGGCTGGGGACAACGTCGCCCGCGCCCGTCGCTGCTGGCACTGCCGTCAGAGCGCTGCTAGGCCGCATGGAGGGGTGGTGATGGTGGAGGAATGTGGCGTACGCGACACACCAGGGCTGCGGCAGCGTGGTGGCGGGGGCGGCATCGTTGGCGGCTAGGCGGGGGGCCCACGTGGCGTGCCGGCCGCGCACGTGCTGTATGAGGGGCAGGGCTCCGAAGCCGCCGGCGGTGGGGTGTCCGTACAGCAGCTCGGTTGGGATGCCCGTCAGGCGCTGCTCCGCGGCCTCCGGGGCTAGGCGCCGGTCCACCACGCGTGCGACGAGCCGCTCCAGTTCCCGAGCCACGCCGTCAGGCATGCCGCTGTGTTCCATGTGCCAGGTGACCATAGAGGTGCAGTAGGCGGACGCGTTGCTCGCACGGCCGAAGGCCGAGAGCCCCAGGTGGGCGACGCGCCGCAGGCGCCGCTTGGCTTCCCGCAGGCGGGCGGTCCAGTCCAGCTGCAGGCGGGCAGGGTCGTTGCTGAACGGCACGCTGAGCGCGGTGGCAGCCGCCACCACCTTCAGCCCGCAGATGCGGTCCTGTGCGGCTGCATCTGGCACAGTGGCGCCAGGGGCTGGCGTGGGGCCGGGTCCAGGCGCGGCACCGGGGTGGGCGGCGGCTGGGGTGGGCGCGGCGTGTATGGTGGCGGCCGCCGGGGCCGTGGGTGCGGGGGCCGTGCCGGGGGCGGGGGGGCCGGCAGCTGCAGCTGGTGCTGCGGCCGTGGCGGCGCCCTCAGCAGTAGCGCCGTCCGCGGCTGCGGCGCCCAGCCCGGCTGCGGCCGGTAGGCAGCCGACCCGCAGCAGCTCCACCTTGGTGAGGTTGAGGCGCTGCCCTGATGCGCGGCTGAAGGTGTCCATGGCCGCCAGGAAGTTGGGCACGGCCGCGTCGCTCTCCAGGAGCACTTTCGTGTCGTCAGCAAACTGAGCTGCCGTGGTCAGTTCGGTGCTGTCGGGGTGCAGGCGGATGCCCACCTGCTGGCGCTGCAACCAGCATAGTAGCGCCTGAGCTACGAAGAGGTACAGCAGCGGTGCCAGCGGGCAGCCCTGCCGCACCCCCGCCACCATAGTGACTGGCGCTGACCAGTGGCCGTTGACGACAGCTTGCGCCGTGGTGTGCTGTAGGAGGGTGCTGATCCACCCGCGCAGCTGCGGCCCGGCCCCCATTGCCTCCATGGCGGATAGGAGGAAGTTGCGGTCAATCGTGTCATACGCCTTGGCGAAATCCAGGAAGGCGATGATGGCCGAGCGCTGCTGCTGCTTCAGCAGGTGCGGCAGCAGCCGCAGTAGCTGGAGTGTGTGTGTAACAACGGGTTTACAGCTATCTGGGTGGATCACGTAATCGTGTATCTGAGACGCTGTCCGATGCTAGCGGCAGAGCACTAGCATCCCAAAGAATGACTCATTGGTTTGGTAGTCTGTGTCTCCCAAGCCGCAACGTGCAAAGTAGACGGAAAATAAACCACTGGATTGGCCCTAGGAGCCGCACCCCGTCTTGAACAACACTACTACTAGCCGGCACGTGGTCACTGTGCATTGTTTGTTCGCCTGGCCCTCGTGTGTGTGTGTGTGTGTGTGTGTGTGTGTGTGTGTGTGTGTGTGTGTGTGTGTGTGTGTGTGTGTGTGTGTGTGTGTGTGTGTGTGTGTGTGTGTGTGTGTGTGTGTGCCGTCGCGCGCTGCAGAAAGCATGCTCTCGTGGGAGCCATTCGTTGATACACATCAGGGCTGTAGCAGCAGATAGAGGGCCACGCCTACAACGCCCACGAACTCACCGCACTGCCTCGCCGCCGCAGAGCTGCTGCTCGGCTGCTGGTTCCGCAGGTAGGTGCCGGAGCATGTTGCCTCGTCTCCCGGCAGCGTGAGGTCTGTGCTCGCCTTGAGTTGCGACCACGTTGAGTCGAACCCAACACACTCGCAGGTTCCGTCACAGACCGCGGCAACAAAAGCATGGGATAAAGGAGATGTTCTATCGTAGTTACCGATTGTTGTCAGGCTGTAATCCTCCGAGCGCGCCGCGACGAACGTGTAACCGGGCACCTCAGGACACGCGGAGGTTGGGGGCACCGGCGAGGGTGGCGGCGGCGGTGGCGATGTGGTGGCGGCGGTGGGCTCTGCGCAGATATGTCGGCGGGTGAGTTCATATAATATGATCCTGTCTTAGCCATCCAATCTTGCTGCGCCCATCAAGTTGTCCCTCGCTCGTTGCGGCCAGAAAGTGTCAACGTACTTGGGGGGCTGGGTGTCGGCGGTTTGGGGGATGGGGGCGCGGGGGTTGCAGGAGGGATGGGTAAAGGGGGGCGCGGCACCGGAGGGGTAGGACTGGGGGACGTGCCCACCGCGTACAGGTCAATGGACCAGCGGCCGCCGCAGCCCTCCGAGCCGTCGCCGGTACATGTGCGGTTGCAGAACATTGACTCGCCCTTGCGCCTGATGACCTGTCCAACAGCCCCACATTGCAAACAATCACTGCTGGTACATGGTCTGCGGTGTACATGGAGTCGGGACTTCAAGGCTCGCTCATTGCTTGATTCACAGCAACGTATCAATCGCAACAGCAGCGGCGGCAGCAGGTAGTGCGCATGCCCCCTACCTGCCCATTCCTAATAACTCGTCCACCGTCTCTTCCCTCCTCCCTACCTCCGCCTCCCCGTCTACCCCGTCTCCCTCTCCATCCCTTCTCGCCTGGAGCTCATCGTTGCTGCCATAGCACTCCTGACCCCACTCAACTCCATAATGCCCGAGTCCTGCAACGGCATTGTGTGGCACGTGCAACGATGTATGGACGGTGAAGGCGGGCTGGGAGTGAGCGCAGAGGAATAAGACGTACGCGCGCACGGCGGCGCATCGCTACGTGCGTGTCATCCGTCCCGCGGGTGCATGCACGCGGGCTGGCCTGGCCGACTCTGCGGCCTGGCGGATATGTCATCTATTGCCATCCCTGCCATGCCCTGTCTACCTGTATTGCGTGCTGTTGTGCTAAATGTATGCTTGGAAACCCCTGGCCTTCACCGCAAGCCCTTGCCCGCCCACTGGCATCTATCACGTCCACACCTGCTGCACGTGCCAGCAGGCTGCACAGGCGCCGCGTCATGCGGGCGGGGTCGTTGGCCAGGCGCACGGGCATCACGCGCGGCAGTGAGTCCCAGATGCAGCCCAGCGAGGTGTCCGTCGGGAAAGGCGCGCCGGCTCCGGGTGCGTCTGTGCAACCAAGTGGGTGGATGGATGCCATGCATGGGGTGACTGCTGGTGTGCGATGAGAGAATGCGCATACGCACACACCTATGAACCGGAAATTGGAAACCCGGGGCTCACCGCATGTGCGGGTGGCGGTGGCATTATTGCTGCTGCCGTTGCCTGCTGACGCCTGCTGCCGGGCCGCATCAATCCGCACGTACAGGCCGGCGCAAATGTCCGCCCCCCGCCTGAGCGTGGTCAGGCCAGCCGCTGAGCTCTTGAGCTGGCCGCCGCTGGTAAACGCCTGACACTCACAGATTGATTCACACATCTGCGCAACACATAATAAATGCACACACACACACACACACACACACACACACACACACACACACACACACACACACACCACTCAGTTGCGTGTTCCGATGAAGAGCACTACTGAGTACACATGCAGGAGACAACCTGACGCCATGACGCGCGCGCGCGCACCCGTAATCGCGCGTTCAAAAAAGAGCACTACCCGCAGGCAGCAGGGGGCAAGCCCGAGGGGAGCCCGGCAGCACGCACCTTGCCCACACTGGTAAGGTTGCCGATTGAGGTCTGCACGATGTGCGCGCTTGCGGCCGTCTGGTCCGTGAAGCGCATGAAGGTGTAGCCCGACACCTCGGGGCAGGCGGGCAGCGGCGCGGCGGGCGGCGCGGCGGGAAGGAAGAGGTCTCCATCCACCAGGTACAGGTCAATGGACCAACCGCCGCCGCAGCCCTCAGAGCCGTCGCCGGTGCAGGGCCGCCAGCACTGGAACAAGTCCGCCGGGGACAAGTCAGCCGGCGGCCGGCCGACGGCTGCCGGGCGGCCTTGTTCCAGTGCTGGCGGCCGTCGCCGGTGCAGGGCCGCCAGCACTGGAACAAGTCCGCCGGGACAAGTCCGCCGGCGGCCGTCGCCGGTGCAGGGCCGCCAGCACTGGAACAAGCCCAGGCGGCGGATGGCCTGCCCAGCACCCGCAACAGTACAAAACACACTCAAGTCTGCTTGCACAACCTGATTCATGCCTAATCACTTCCTTGTGGCGAGTGGGGCTTCCCTCCTCCCCTCCTTCCGCCCTCCCGCCCTCCCGCCCTCCCGCCCTCCCGCCCTCCCGCCCTCCCGCCCTCCCGCCCTCCCGCCCTCCCGCCCTCCCGCCCTCCCGCCCTCCCGCCCTCGCTCCCGCCCTCGCTCCCGCCCTCCCGCCCTCGCTCCCGCCCTCGCGCCCTCGCGCCCTCCCGCCCTCCCGCCCTCCCGCCCTCCCGCCCTCCCGCCCTCCCGCCCTCCCGCCCTCCCGCCCTCCCGCCCTCCCGCCCTCCCGCCCTCCCGCCCTCCCGCCCTCCCGCCCTCCCGCCCTCCCGCCCTCCCGCCCTCCCGCCCTCCCGCCCTCCCGCCCTCCCGCCCTCCCGCCCTCCCGCCCTCCCGCCCTCCCGCCCTCCCCTCCTCTCCTCCTCCCCTCCTCCCCTCCTCCCCTCCTCCCCTCCTCCCCTCTCACCTCAACTGTCTCGTTGCTACCGTAACATTCCTGGCCGTACTCGACCCCAAAATACTTGTAACCTGCAGTGGAGACGTGCGAGAGGGTGATTTGTGCGGGTTAAGGACGGGCGGCAGCCGTACGTTATGAAGCAAGTGATAACATGCCAGGTTAGACCCCAGGAGAATATCTACATGACCCGGTCCTGTTCCCTCCCCGCCGGCGCCCACTCTCCACCCGCACCCGCCGAGCGCGCCAGCAGGCTGCACAGTCGCCGGGTCATGAGCGCCTCATCCCGTGCCAGCAGATTCATGACACGCGGCGTGCCGTCTTGCACGCAGCCCAGGTGCCGGTCGGGCAGGGCGGCGTCGCTGCCGGGCTGGGAGATAGCTGCTGGGGCTGCATGCATCCACGCGCACCCACAGTGAGAGCAGCGGGTCAAAGGTCATGTGCAGCACTCGCAAGCATTAAGCGCGCGAGTACGTATGTATACAACGGCAGATGAATCCAATGGGTGGCGGTGTTTGTATGGCATGTACGGTACGTAACGTGTGCATGGCAAGCACTCACAGCAGGTACGGCTGGCGGCGGAGCTCTTCCTCACGTACAGGCCCCAGCAGCGGTCCTTCTCCGCCCGCTTGTCCACCACCAGGTTGTCCGAGCCGCGCTTCAGGTAGCCGTCCGTGTTCAGCCCCACGCAGTCTGTATGCGTGAGTGCGTGCAGGCCAGGCAAGGGGCGTGGCCACTATCTATTCAACCGACCCAACAGTGGGACTGAGTGCATGCATCTGGCACCAGTAGCGCCATCCCTTATTTAGGTGGACATTTATTACATACGGCATGCAGCAGCAGGTGCGGGCAGCTCGCTCACCGCATAGGCTGTCACAGGCCTTTGCTGCGGCGAGCAGGTTCGTGTCGCCGGACCAGCTGTCGAACTGGGACCGCACGATGTCAGAGCCTTGCTGGTCGAATCCCGCCGCCAGGGTATAGCCGGGAATCTGCTGCGGGCACGCTGGGGGCGGGGCAGGCGGCGGCGAGGCTGCGTGCACGGCAGCCGGGTGTGCGGTGTTGTCACTCTGGCTGGTCAGACTAGCCAGAACCTTACTTGCCAGCCGATGTGGCGCGGGCAAGGCATGTATGTAGTACCCGTGCGGCATCTTGCCACGCACCTTACCGGTATTACCATCTAGCCACATATACACACCTCTGTACAGCTGCCCATACACGGCCGCAATCATATACAACCCGCGCACCTGGCATCCGCCACCCAGGCATATCTGCAAGAGCCAAGATGCGAAAGTGCGGCAGATGGATGGACACGTCATCAGGCAATACATATGGGTACCTACCGTAAACGCGGACAGCAGCCCGTTTCTATCATCACTAGCACAAGCACTGCTGTTTGGCGAGCACTCGCGCCCTGCTGCACCCACCTCCGGGTGCCACCAGGAAGAAGAGCTGCCTATTGCTGAGGTCGCACGGCGCCAGGCGCAGGTCGGACTGCTGCCCCTCGCCAGCGGGCGCGGGCTCCACGCACGTCGGCGAGTCGGGGTAGCGCGCGGTCTGGATGGCCGTGGCACTGCCGCCCCTGCACGCGCGCCGGCACATCCACACACGTAATGGCTGCGTCGGTTCGCAGCCAACGCCGCACTCCTGCAGCTTACCGCCCGGTCGTCGTCTGCATGTCGAGCAGCCAGAGCTGGTTCGACCTGCCGTGCAGGTCCCACATGCCAACCGTGTTGTTTGGCACGTAGAAGTCCAGCACGTAGGCCGGTTGCTGCGCGCTTGCAATGGAGTACAGGTTTGCGTCGTTGCCTGTATGTGTGCGTGCGTGGGTAGAGTACGGTAGTTGGTTGGCCACAGGACAGTGTCAATACGAAGCGACGAGCTAGCCCAGCAGCTGCTGGTCACCCTAACCCGATTGTGGCGTTCTGTGCTATCTCTGCTGCTAACGGGCACACCTGTTGCTGCCTTCAGGACAAAGGCCTGGTTGGGCTCGGAGGTGTTGCAGCCCCTCACGCCCACCAGCTGCCGCCGGGCCGGCACGGCCGCCAGGCACTTGTCGCCGCTGCCCGCCAGGCGGATGAAGATCTGCGTGGAGGCTGCACAGGTTGGGGCAGTTGAGGCATGTGGTTAACGCATCAGCCCTGGTGCGCGCTACCGCATTTACATAGCGCTCACACAATCTGGCATGCATGTGCCAGGGGGGGGGCGGGTAGAAACAAACTATTTTGACCCCAGGCCACAAAACCTCCCCTGCATGTGCGCTCCATAAAAATGTGTCTCACAATTGGCACCATTCTCTCCGGATAGGGAGCGCTGACGCGCCAGGTCGGTTGAGGTCTGCCTGACGATGGCTCTGCTGCTGGCCCTACCGGCGGCAGTGCTGCGCATGGGCATGAATTATATCGTGAAATGACACCAAGACACGACACCATTAATAAGGAAGCTGCAAAGCTGCCCGATTCCCCACCTCGCTCGCTCGCACATGACCGTGTCATGGCAATGTGTCAAGCAACGTGATACCCACCAGGTGATCATGCAGAGGAGAAGCAAGGCAAAAGTACGAAGTGGCCTGCAGTTTGACTTCATTTGTAGCCGTGCTTTGTGGAAATCGCGGGGCGGCCACCTGCAGCAGGCAGTTGTACGGCAGTACCCAGCAGGTCATAAGGCTCGGCCAGGCTGTCGGCCAGGGCCAAGCGCCGGTTCTTTCACACGAGCGTTACCGCAAACCCTATGCATCACGTTTTTTAGTCCTTCTACATGCAAATTCGAGGCACAACTCCCTTGCCGAATGCGCTTCATGTTGCGTGCAAGTCGCAGACCAGCATTTCAGACGCGCGCGCTGCTCCAATCAATTCTTACCCGTTGGTTGCGCGCCAGTACTATATCATGGACAAGGAATGCGGACTTGCAAGCTTGTGCGACGTAAGAATTTTTTGCTGCTTGGCTGCTGGCCACTACGTACACGGTTGATTAAGCAAGTCTACCGGGGGGCAGTTTCTGCAGGCCACCGCGCCTGATTGGCGAGACAAACATCACCCCAGCGCACGTTCCGCGAATTTCAAAGTGGAAATGGCATATGCTCAATGAGCTTAATACACTATAAAGATTTGGCGCCAATCGGTGCAGGGAGCATGGAGAGCACGGTGACCGGTAATAACTCGGAGCATGCTCCTACGGTGCACCGGTAGACTTCCTAGCTCACACGGTTTGCTCGACGCATGCACGAAGAGCCTGTAAAAGCTGTAGTTGCCTATTAGAGTATAATTTTCGCGCAGCGTTCATTACGGCCAGGCGCTAAGCTCTGACAACAGCACACCGGTTGACGGGCCCCATGCGCTCCGACTTGGCGGGCGCGGTCGTCAAGTGTGTGAGCGAGCATGCATCAATCGGCACTCCTGCCTGACAACGCTCAAGATGCTATTCGCAGTTATGGCTCACGACTTTATTAACGTACGCAAGGGGGAATCACACTTCGGCGAACGAAACAGCGCCGAACGCCAAACGAAACAGTGGTTTCTTGCTTTGGCAACAAGGATTCAGATACAGACTGCTGGAATATGATCTACAGCCAGTCTATCTGGTGACGCCTGTGGCCAGGGAGGAACTGCAGGGTTTCTGCGCCTACAATAATAATGCACTCGGGCTTTGAAGCCTGCCCATTACACGGCTAATATATACCAGTCCATAGGCTTTCTGAATTTTTGGGCTGAGCCCCCCCAGCGAAGCGTCCCGGAGGGGGGGCGAAGCCCCTCCAAAACACCCCGGTCATCGGCTGGCTGGCTTAGCTGGCTTCGTCGGCAAAAAATAACATACTGGCGCAAACCACGACTGCTACGTATTATTAATTGCTATTTCCTATTGCATGTAAACAGGCGGCAGGGATAATTCGGGCGGAGCGAGAAGTGCCTTCGCGCGTCCATGGACAGTTGCTTGACTTTAGCGAGGTCGCGAGGATAGTCACGGACGCCCGCGTGTGTAGGGTCTGTGATACAAACTATGTTGACGGCAAGCAAGTTGGGGAACTAAAGCGCCAGTTTATGGCAAATTGCGGAGCCATGTCTGTCGCCCCTCCTGAAATGCCGAGGAACCCCGAGGTCGCTCCCACCCCGCGCCTAGCCCAAGTGTGTCGGGCTTCGGGGAGGTCTGGAGCGCGGTAGAGGGCTGGAAAGTGTTTGGGAGGGGTAGCAAGGGGGGCCTTGACTCGCGTGGATGGCGTTGGGGTTCACGGTGCAACCCATCATGGGCTAGTGACGGCAGAACCTGCAGCACGCACCCCTCCTCTTTCGCCCGACGCAAAGCACTAACATGCTTGAAGTTGGCTAACGTGTGCATGCATGTGATAAAATTCCTTACAGACAGATACAGACAGAGGCTTCAAGTTCTGTCATCTTTCGCCACATGCCAGAGGTGGAGGAGCTGGAGGTGGCCATGCGGCGGCTGGCGGTCTAGGGCAGGGCAGGGCAGGGCAGACGCGCCCGAACCCACGCCTGCTCTAAACCGGTCCTGCAGCGGGGCTGACACCGGGGGTAAAAGTAGGCAGACAGGGACTAGGGAGTCAAGGGGGACTCAACTTCAGCACACACCCCCAGGAGCTGGACCGTGGGGCGGTGGACGAGGGCGTTATCGGCTCAACAACGGTGCAGTGCCGGTCGTGGTGTGCAGGGGAAGGATCTGGTGTGTGTCGTACCGGTATTGGCACCAGCAAGACGCATACGCAGGACCACGGCCCTGACGCCGCATGGTCCTACACTTGGTCAGGACTGAGGAAGCGGCCATGAACAAGGGATGAAGGGAGCGACAATGCCCTATTGAGAATGAAAAACACAAAGCTACAAGAGGGCCCACAAGTCTGGCGATGCGCGGAAATCAACGGTTGGCAGCGGCCGGCGGGCGCTCCTCCGCAATATGCGGCTGGGGAGCTGCGGGCCCGCCTCGCCTCGCCCCGCCTCGCATACCCACAAGAAAAGAATTTAATAGCTGACGACAAGCAGCAACACCAGCTCGATTTGGACTGCGTGAAACCAATTGCTCATGCGTCACGTGCCGTATCTACACTCCTGACAAGACCATCATACGCTTGCCCATCTCGTGCGCGGCCCACAACTCACACGGCTGTTTGCACGCAACCGACCGCTTGCTGCTCCGAGCACACCTCTGCAGCAAACAACCCAAGCCAGGCCATCGCCCGGCGCTTCTCACCCTCACCGGCCGCCATTCCGCCGTTCCAGCCAAACCCGCCCGTGCAGCCGCCCTGCTTTCCACGCAGGTCTGCTCCCCTCAGCCCAGCTCTGCGCTGCGCTGCTCTGCCCTACAGCTTCGCGGGCGGCGGCGGCCCGGCGCTGAGCTTGCGCCCGGATGCCGCGGCCTGCAGCAGGTAGTCGCAGGGCGCGAAGAAGCCGGCGTGCTGCGGCGGCACCATGGCCGCAAACTGCTGCAGCCGCGCCACGATGCGCTTGGCGCCCACCAGGTCGGCCCAGAAGATCAGGCCGCCCTGTGGAGGTGGTGGTGGTGGTGGTGGGGAGAGGTGGTTGGAGGCGGTTGAGAGGTGGTTAGAGGTGGTTGGAGGTGGATGCCCAGGTGGCAGGTTCGGTTGGAGTTGCAAGTGTGGTGGATTGGGTACGCGATCCAGCCCCACCCCCACCCTGCTCTCCCGGCAGCCCCTGCGCACCGACCCACAGCCCCACACCCCCCCAAACACAGCTCCACACAGCCCCCTGCGCTGCATCCACTCCTGCCCGCCACCATGCCGCCACCATACCGCCGACGCCATGACCCCGCACCCACCCGCACGGGCGGGAAGCCCATGGCCATGACAGACGCCACGTCCAGGTCTGCGGCCTTGTCCACAATGCCCTCCGCCACCACCCGGCAGCCCTCGTTCACCACTGTATGGTGGCGCGGGGGAGAGGGAGGGAGAGGAAACAGGGACGAGAGGCGGGGCGAGAGAGGGCAGGGGAAGGGGGGGGGGTAAGGCAGGGAAGGGAAAAAGGAGGAGCGGGGCAGAGTGAGCTCCAGACTTTTCGCACACGCCCAAGGTGCGGCGCACACCACAGCTTGCAAGGCCCTTCCTTTCTGCCCTTCCTCCTGTCCCTGTCACCTCGCCAGCAGACCCACACGCCTTCCCCTCAGACGGCAAGCAACCAGGCATTGATATGTGCAAATATAAGCATTGGATGGGGCTAAGTGCGACGGGCGCCGCGCCGCTGGTGTTACATGACCACTGCCGGGCTTACATCACTGTTGCGCGACACAAACTCCTGATGCGATTTCGTCTATGCTGTTGGCCAATTACTGCTAATCGCGCATGGGATAGGCCTAGGGAGGAGAGGACGTGCCCGCTGTGCACAGCGAACGAAGTGGAGGACGAACACCACGTCCTGATGACATGTACGGCTTACGACCAACTGAGGACGGACAGCGGCGTCGATTTTAGCAAGGGCATGCAGGAAGTGATGCGGAATGCGGACCCGGCTAGGCTTGCTGCGCTGCTCGACTCCATATGGGAATTTAGGAGCAGGAATGTGCCCCTTGCGAGGGCCGGTCAAGAGAGTTGAACAATCATAGTTTACTAGGCGTTATAAGGGTCACCCCGGCCCGGGCCTTCGGTTTTCAAGAGGTTGGAAGGCACGCGAAGTGTGCACCACCTTGTAACCACACACACACCTCGCGCAGACCTCCACCCAACACCGAACCACCAGCACCCCAACCATGCACCTACTTAGCCGCCATCACCCCTTATGCCACCCGCCACCCCCTTCAGCCCCAACAACCTCCACCCCATCAACCCCCACCCCCACCTCCATCTCCACCCCACCCACCCGGGAAGAAGATCCAGTCCAGGATGTCGGCGTCGCTCAGCGCCGGCGGCTTGGCCCCGGCCGGCAGCAGCGCCGCCTCGCGCCGGCTGCCCTCCAGCAGCGGCGCCAGGCCCTCGGGGTCGGGGCTGGCCTTGCGCGTCTTGGCGTCAAACTGCATGCATGCATGGGCATGGGCATCCAGGTGGGGCATCCAGGGGGGGGGGGCAGGTGGTGGGCAGGTGGGGGGGGGGTCATGCAGGTGGGCCAGGTGGGCGCATGTGAGGCACGTTCATAATTGGGGACCGGGTGGGAGCGTCAAAAAGCCGCAAGGCATGCTGTGTTGGCCCACAGCAAGTCGCAACCCTCACTCACGAGGCAGCCCCCTCACCGCTCTTCTCCTCCTGATCCGGCCAAGTTGTGCAAAGCCATGCCTCGTCCCCAACCCGGCTTGCAGTAGAGCCCCCCCCCCCTGGTTTAGTTTGGGCTGGTAACCACAACCCCCCCCCCCTGAGCCGCCCATCTGCAGCCCCTTGCCGCCATTCCTCCCCATCCCCACCCACCCACCCACCCACCCACCCTGACCCACCCACCCTGACCCACCCACCCACCCACCCACCCTGACCCACCTTGTAGAAGCCCTTGCCGGTCTTCTCGCCCAGGCGCTTGGCCTCGTTGAGCGCGGGGATGAGGCGGCTGACGTACACGCGGTCGGGGAAGGAGGTCACGAAGTTGGCGCCCACGTGCAGCCCGATGTCGCTGCCCACAAGGTCGTTCAGCCTGCGGCGCGAGGAGGGGCGTGTGTTAGTAAACGGAAACGGAGAGGAATCCCCGCAATCGCTTGGAGTTACTTACTTAGGAGGGGCGTGTGTGTGTGTATGTGTGTGAGAGCGTGTGTGGTTTGTTGAGCGATCAAGTTGTGTGTTGTGAAAGGGGAGGCAGGCGAGGTTGGGTATGGTATGGCGAGGGGCAAACTGACTTACTTGCCATGCGTAGCCCTCAATCCCTTGCCTCCCCTCATATCCCTCCACACACTCCTTCACGCACCCGCTCACACGCACCCGCACCCGCACCCACGCACCGGCACCGACGCACCGACGCACCCGCACCCGCACCCGCACCCGCACCCTCACCCTCACCCTCACCCTCACCCTCACCCTCACCCTCACCCTCACCCTCACCCTCACCCTCACCCTCACCCTCACCCTCACCCTCACCCTCACCCTCACCCTCACCCTCACCCTCACCCTCATCCCCTCCCTCACCCTCACACCCGCACCCGCACCCCTCCCTCATCCCCTCACCTGAAGGGGCCCATGGGCATGCCGAACCTGCCCGCCACCACGCCGTCCACGCGGTAGGGGTCCAGCCCCAGGTCCGCCAGCATCACGGCGGCCATGGTGTAGGGGAAGAACACGCGGTTCACGGCGAAGCCGGTGCAGTTGCCCACCACCACCGGCGTCTTCTTGATCACCGCAGACAGAGCCAGCGTGTCCAGCAGCTCCTGGGGGCGTGTGTTAGAAAACGAAACGTATCGTGGCGTGTATGTGTGTGTGTGTGTGTGTGCGTTTGGGTTAAGAAGAGAAGGTGTAGACAGGTAGGCACAGGTACAGCAGGTTGTGTGTGTGTGTGTGTGTGTGTGTGTGTGTGTGTGTGTGTGTGTGTGTGTGTGTGTGTGTGTGTGTGTGTGTGTGTGTGTGTGTGTGTGTGTGTGTGTGTGTGTGTGTGTGTGTGTGTGTGTGTGTGTGTGTGTGGTGTGTGGTGGTGGTGGTGGTGGTGGTGGTGGTAGTGCGTGGTGTGTGGCGGCGTCATGGAGGCCGGGGCTGGCAAGGCTGGCCAGATGCGCCGATGAGCCACGTCCGACTCGGCCATAAGCTTGCGCCCTCCCCCGACACACATACACACACACACACACACCCTTCCTCTCCTTGTGCTTTCCTAACACACACACGCGCGCACCTGCGCGCCCGTGTCCTTGGTCCGCACAATCTCCAGCAGCGGCATCACGTGCGCCGGGCTGAAGAAGTGCGCGCCCAGCAGCCGCCGCCGCGCCGCCGCGCCGCCCGCCATCTTGGCGCCCACCAGCTCAATGTCGATGGTGGAGGTGTTGGTGGACAGGATGGCGTCGGGCCGGCAGGCCTTCTCCAGGTCTGTGTGCGCGTGCGTTGGGTTGTGTGCGTGTTATGAGCTGTGTTGCAGTGTCATGTCGTTGCTTAGATGTGTGTCATAAATTGCGTGTTACGTGTTGTGTAGGTGGCGCGCGGCATGCAGGGGGTGCTGTGGAGTCATGGCCAGGTGCCCCATCCAGCTGCGGATGGCCCAGCCACCCAGCCACGCACGCCAGCCACCCCCCCCCCCCACGCCACGCCACCCACCCGCAAAGATCTTCTGCTTGAGCGGGATGTCCTCAATGACCGCCTCAATCACCATGTCCGCGCGGTCAAAGCCGCCGTAGTCCAGCGCCCCCGTCACACGCGCCAGCGCGGCGTCCGCGGCGGCCTGGCTCATGGCGCCCTTCTTCACCTGCAGCGGTGTTAGTAGCAGCAGCGGCAGGAATAGCGGCGGCAGCAGCAGCAGCAGCAGCGGGATGGTAAGGGAATGGGCGCAGGCCGGTGCAGTTGTCGGAGAGCGTGCTGTCACTGCCACTCCGTACTTCGCAAGCCGGCTCCCGCCTACCCTCCTCACATGCCCTCGTCCCAGCCACCACCCTGCTGCTGCCGGCCTTGGGGCACACACACCCGCTCGCACAATCCTCTACTCGCAACCCCCCGACGCCAATCCATTCCTCGTCCTACTAGCCCCCCTCCTCCTCCTCCTCCTCCTCCTCGCCCTGTACCCGCCTCCCCCTCACCCTGCTGGCCACGTTGGCCCGGATGCGGCCCAGCCCGCCGTCCAGGAACTGCTGGTTGACCTCCTTCAGGATCACCGCCACGCCGTTGAGCGCCAGCGCCGTGGCGATGCCGCTGCCCATCAGGCCGCCGCCAATGACCGCCACGCAGCGCATGGGCCGCGGCTTCAGGCCTGTGGCGCAGTAGCCATAGCCATGGCGCGGTGATGGCGGTGTGTGGTGTGTGGGTGGCGTACCGTAATTCATCCTACTACTGCGCGCGCTGTGGTTTTAATGGTCTCCGGAAGTGGAGCCGGCTTGTGAACTGCCGGTACCACCCCACACTTACCCGGCACGTCGGTGACGCCCTTGACCTTCTTGGTGGCCCGCTGCGCGAAAAAAATGTGCACCAGCGCCTTGTGCGTGTCCAGCGCCGCCGCCGCCGCAAAGGCGCGCCCCTCCGCCGCCAGCCCCGCCTGCCCGCCCGCCTCAATGCCGGCCTGGATGGCATCCAGGCACAGCTGCGGGTGCGCCAGGCCGCGCGCGCGCCGGCCCGCCTCCGCCCGCGCCATGTCCAGGATGGCCAGCGCCTCGCCCAGCGCCGGCAGCTTGTCTGAGGGTCGGGGAGGAGGGAGGAGGAGGAGGAGGAGGACAGGGGCAGTGAGTTGTGTGTGTTGAAGTTGAGTGCAGTAAGGGGTGGAGAGTTGTGAGTAAATGTGTAGAGGTGCCAGTGGTGGTGGTGGACCGCGGGCGGGAGAGGGTTGCGGACAGACACAGCAGCGTGGTGTGCGGCCAATCACACAGGGCAGCGCAGGAGGTTGCCACAGCCACCCGCCCTGGAGCCAGCCGCCACTGCCGCCGGCTTGGGTGCAGCCGCCTTCAGTCAGGCCACCAGCCGGCCAACACCTCAACCGCCACCGCCACCGACCAGCCATCCAGTCAACCCACCACAATGCCCATCACCTTCACCGCCTACACCTACACCACTCACAAACACACCCACTACCATCACGCCCCCACACGCCCACATGCCCACGCCCACACGCCCACGCCCACGCCCACGCCCACGCCCACGCCCACGCCCACGCCCACGCCCACGCCCACGCCCACGCCCACGCCCACGCCCACGCCCACGCCCACGCGCACACGCGCACACGCCCACACCCCCACGCCCACACGCCCACACACCCCCACGCCCACACGCCCACACACCCACCCGTGCGCGTGAGGCTGTACATGCGCGGCCTGCGCCCCGCCGCAATGTCCAGCGCCAGCGCCCGCGCCGCCGGCATCAGCCCGCCCACGTCCGGAGCCACCGCGTCCACCAGCCCCAGCTTCAGGCCGGCCTGGGCAGTGCAGTGCAGTGCAGTGCAGTGCAGTGCAGTGCAGTGCAGTGCAGTGCAGTGCAGTGCAGTGCAGGCAGATAGAGAGGCGTGGGGAGGTGGGGAGGTGGGGATGATAGGGCGGATGGACGGGTTGGTGCGGCCTAGGGAGGTGGCGGGCGAGAGACAGAGACGGCTTGGCTGGATGACACGATGAGGGTCGCACGCGCGCCCCTCCAGTCTCAAGCCCCAAGCCCAAGAGCTCCTCCCCACAATGGCACCCCTGCCCGCCCCCGACCACCGCCATACCCCACCCCCCAACCCGGCCCGCGCTGCCACCCCACCTCGGCCTTGATGGGGGTGCTGGTCAGCATCATCTCGCAGCCCTTGGCCAGCCCCACCAGGCGCGGCAGGCGCTGCGTGCCGCCAAAGCCCGGGATGATGCCCAGCGTCAGCTCCGGCAGGCCCAGCTTGGTGCCGGCCACCGCCACGCTGCGGCAAGGGCAGGGGCAGGGGCCGGGGACGGGGAGGCGCGGGTCCATGCATTCGGGTCAAGAAGGTCAGGGTGTAGGCAAAGGGCCGGCAGGCAGGCGGCGAGGGCGGGGAGGAGCAGTAATTCATTTTTCAACCCAACCGTGAGTTGGGCTGCCGGGCTGGCTGCACGCAGCCCAAATCTCCTCCCCCTTCCTACCTACACGCGCCCCCTCCTGAGCCCGTATTCTCCCCTCTTCCCGCTCCCCCACGTGCCCCCTCCTCACCATCCGCCCCTCTCCTCTCCTTCCCTATCCTCTCTTCTATCCCCCCCGTTTCGCTTCTGGTTCCTGGAATGAAGTAACCCCCCTTCCCCCGACCTCCGCCCCCCAACGCCCCCCCCCCGACCTCCGCCCCCCCCCCCCCCAGACGCCCTCACCGCGCGTTGCAGCCCATGGCCACCTCCAGTCCGCCGCCCAGCGCCACGCCCTGGATGGCCGCCACCACCGGCTTGGGGCCGCCCTCCAGGTACTGAGTGTTGGGACGGCAGGGGGCAGGGCGGGGAGGAGGACGGGGGGGCCGAGGAGGGGGGCCGAGGAGGGATCAGGTGGGGTGGGAGTTCGGAACGGGGTGCGGGGAGTGGGGTGGATGGGAGTTGCCGGTGAGGAGCAGTATCACGAGAGGACCGAGCAGGATGGGTCTGGGTGTGAACGTGTCCATCTATCTTACACACTGCCCACGCCTTGCGCGGCCCTCATAACGACAAAACTCATCCTCCAGTCGCCACCCGCCCACCCCCCAACCCCCCGCCTGCCAAAGCCCCCCAACACCCGCCCACCCCGCCCTCCGCATGCACGCACGAGAGACACACCTTGCAGATGGCGTCGTTGATCGAGTTGTCGATGCCGCCGCCCGCGCCCGCGTCCGGGTTCTGGAACTGGCTGATGTCGAAGCCGGGGCAGAAGTTGCCGTTGGCGCCGGTGAGCACCACCGCCTTGACGGCGCCGTCGGCGTGCGCGCGGCGCAGCGCCTCAAACAGCGAGCGCAGCACTACAGCAGGTGGTGGTTGTGGGGGGGGGGGCGGCCAGAGGTCGGGGTGGGGGGAGGATGCGTTGGAAGGATGCGTTGGGGAGAGGGACAGGAGAAGAGGCCTGATGAGAAGGAGGAGGAGGAGGAGGAGGAGGAGGAGGAGGAGGAGGAGGAGGAGAAAGAGGAGGAGCGGCCGTGGCGTGAGGGCAACTGCTGGTAACGAAACAACTAACTGTCACTGCGTATCAGAGGTGGCGTTCCGCGGGATGCGCTAGGAGATTGAGGTGGTGGCGCTGAGGTGTGGGGCCAAGTGCCGGGGCGGCAGTTGTAGTGGACGGCCGGGGGTTGGTTGCTGACAAGCATGCATGCTGGCGGCGGCAGGGTGCTGCCGGAGAAGCTAAGCCATTCGGAGCAGGGCACCGGCAGGCTTCGACCGCCAGGAATGCGTATTGGACGTGACTGCACGTGCGTCAGGCTAGCAGCATAGCCACAGGGGCCCGCATTGGGCGGCTGTGCTAGCTCAGCGCTGGCGTGCAACTGGCGCGTGCACCCGCCGCGCAACTCCCTCCGAGCTGTGCCGTCGGTGCTGCCAAGCGCATTCCCGTTGTTTGCGGATTTGGGCCAGGGTCTTTACGAGTCCCGTGACGTTCCAAAGCGGTGCCGCCTCGGCACTCGCACGAGGCTCCCGCACACTTACGCAGCGGATGCAGCGCGTTCAGCGGCGGGTAGTTGAGCGTGATGACCGCTACACCATCGGGATCCACCCGATACTGGGCCTCCGGCTGTGGAGCCATCTTAGCAAGGAGACGGAGACACCGAGAGCAGCGTCAGCACCACTTCGCAACTCGTATTCGGGGCTTCAGGGCTTGCCCGTTCAATTGCAACAAAAATAGCGAACTTGTGTGTGTTCAATAATACACTTCAAACGAAGGAACAGCGCGGAGAACACCCAAATGTCCGCAATTGGCAGGACGAGTCAGCAACGGTGCAAATCAGAAGCAAGTCCACCTTCAGCCAATTCATTAAAACAGGAAACATATCTGCGATAGCAGCAACCAAACCAGCTCACTAACAACAACTCCGGCTCGCCTGCCAAGGAAGTCTGTAAATTATTTGCGCGACTGCTGTCGGAACACGTCTTGCGCTGCCATAGAAATGGCTTCCGAGCCTATTGCCGCCGCCCAAGGCCGACTGGGCGTGCTGGCCCAGCACCTGGCGCCTCCGGAAGGTAAGGCCGCGCCAACGTCGCGCCAAGGTCGACACGTACTGTGTGCCGCCCGCGCTTGGGCGCCCGTAGCTCTTGTCAGTGCTTTCAGCTCTAGCAGCTGAGTTACATCCGTGGATATGCGGCTGCGATGCTCGCTATGCCACGTGGGGGCGCGCGCGCGTCAGCGGACTAGGGCTTGGAGCGGACGAACGACCGTTGGCCCCGGGACCAGACAAACACGTACCGGCACGCATGTATGGCGTGCGCATCTGGCACAGCCTGAGCTCACACACCCCGTTACACACCTAAGGCAGCTCAGTCAGGGGGCGCAGCTGCGAACGCGCCCGGGGCTAGGCGCGCGGGCGCGCGCTAAGCCAGCTGTCGGTTGGCGGTTGATACCGGAACGCCCGTTGGCTGACGCGGCTGCTCACGTCTGCTTCGGCACTCCCCCCCGCCCCCGCCGCTGCGGCTGCTAGATTTGACTGCCGCATGTGCATAACACATGCGCATGCATGCGGTGGCCTGCTGCTGCTGCTGCTGCTATGTTGACTGGAAACTTGGGGGCTCGCAGCAGCAATGGGTGGGCGGTGGGTGGGAGAGGGCCAGTCATGCCATGCGCCACGTGCTCCGGCTGGCGGGCGCCTGCGCGCCACAACTTGCGCCTAGCACTCCTTTGGCGCTCCTACTGATGTTCCAACGCTTGCTATTTCTGTTGCCGTTGCTGTGTTGCTGCTGGTCGTTCGCTCCTGCCCCACGCCACAGCCGGGGACCTGCTGGTCCAGCAGCTGACGGCGGGCGGCAGTAGCTCCTCCTCCTCCTCCTCGCACTCCCGAGGCGGCTACGACCCGACGTTCCCGCAGGTGGGTGGTTTGGGTGGGGCGGGTGAAGAAGCAGATGGCGCCGCCACATGACATGACACACGACATGCCATGAAACGTGACACGTGACATGACATGGTTGGGGGGGCTGGTATGTGTTGAGAGTTGTGCGCTTGGTCAAGCGGTGGTGGCCACACGGCCAGTCGTCACCGCCGTGTGTATGTACGTGTGTATGTGGCTGATCGCAACACGTAAGGCGCTGCCCTCACTCTCACCCGGAGACCATGCCCTGAGAGGCAGCTACGCGGAGGCAGCGGCACCTGCCCTGCCTCCCTCCGCTGCCCCTTCTGCCCTGCCTCGCCCCTTCTGCACCCTCCATACTCTCAATGCCCCTCATACCCTCGTCGCCGCTCCGCGCTCCTGCCCCCCGCCGCGGCCGCCGGCCCTGCCTGCCCGCCGCCCCGCCTGCAGGCCACCACCTCCGCCGCCTTCCCGCCCGCCGTGTTCGACCTGCTGGCGCTGGACGGGCTGCTCAGCCCCGAGGAGCGCGCGCTGAGGGACCGCGTGAGGGCGCACATGGTGCGTGGCTGGGGGCGGCGCTGGGGCATTGGGGCGTGGGGTGGGGGTGGGGTGGGTAGTTTATTCCAGAAACCCAAGCGACCATTGCAACCCGAAAACCCAGGGTGGGGGCCTGGGCGCAGGGGCGGGACCCTCCCCAAGCACCACGATCCGCCCGACCACCCAAACCACGCTACCTCCCGTTTCCCCTTCCCCCACATTGCAGGAGACGCACGTGGCGCCGGTGATTGCGGACTACTGGGAGCGCGCCGAGTTCCCGCACCCGCTGGTGCCGGGCCTGGCGGCGCTGGGGCTGGCAGGCGGCCCCATCAAGGGCTACGGCTGCCCGGTGAGGGCCTGAGGGGGTTGTGGTTAGGGGAGGAGGGGGAGGGGTTGGGGTGTCGCTGGGAGGGGTTGGGCATGTTGAGCGCGGTGGCTGGGTAGGCGACGTGTCTGAGTGCAGCAGGCGGCGGGCGGCGGGCGGCGCTGCAGCTTGGGGTGTGTACCGTGATGCGCTGCAGCTGTCCACTGTCCCATACGGTGCACGCAGGGCCTGTCCATCCTGGCCAACGGCATGGCGGTGGTGGAGATGGGGCGTGTGGACGCCAGCTGCTCCACCTTCCTGCTGGTGCACTCCCACCTGGCCATGCTCACCATTGCGCTGCTGGTGGGTGGGTGGGAAGTGGCCTGGTGGGGTGGGGTAGTTTTTTTCCAGACACCAAAGCGACCATCGCAACCCAAACACCCAGAACCCAGAACCATAGAGCGCGGAGGAGAGGGATATACGATATGGAGGTGGGGGTGGCCTGGTGTGTGGGGGGGGAGTGGCCCTGGTTGGGGTGGTGGTGGTGCGCCGTCACTGCTGGGCGGAGCGCGGTGCAGGGCAGTGCTGGGCAGTGCTTGGTGGGAGGAGGATGAGGAGGAGGGCCTGGAAAACAATACCGTTGGGAAAATAAGGAGGGGGGTGCGGGGTGGGTCGCAGTGTGCACCCGGGGGGATGTGGGCGGAGGAGGTCGCAGCCACACACCCTGTGCGCGCGTGTGCTCCTGCGCAATGCCGATTTGTGCCGTATCCGCCACTACCCACTACCCACTACCCGCCGCCGCCACCACCACCACGCGCCACCACCACCACCCGCCACCACCACCACCACCTCCACGCGCCACCGCCACCACCACCACCCGCCACCACCACCACCCGCCACCACCACCACCACCGCAGGGCTCCGAGGAGCAGAAGCAGGAGCTGCTGCCCAAGATGGCCAAGTTTGAGGTGGGCTAGGGGCGGGGGCAGGACTGCAGCGCTGGGAGCCTAGGACGGCACCTGGTGGTGAGCCACCTCCTACTGACTTGCTTTTGATCAAACTGACCGCCTGTCTGACCCCTTGCCTTCCCAACCTCTGCCTTCCTTCTGAGCCTGCCCAACCTGCCTGCCCAACCTGCCTGCCCAACCTGCCTGCCCGCCCGCCCGCAGCTGGTGGGGTGCTGGGCGCTGACCGAGCCGTCCAACGGCAGCGACGCCTCGGCGCTCACCTCCACCGCCACCAAGGTGCCAGGTGCGCCAGTGGGGGCAGATGATGGCGGGAGAGGAGCCGTGTGCGCCGGGTGCGCGTATGGAGGCGCAAGCAGCAGCAGGCGGCGCGGCGGCTGGGACACGGCACCCGGGCTGTGTGCAGTAGTGACTGGAGTGTGAGGGACCCGCAGAGAGCGAGCCCGTCTTTCACGCTGGCAAACGACATACAACCCCCCCCCCCACACACACACACAAACCCCCCTACCACACACGCGACAAGTCTTTCATAGTACTCTCCCTTGTGATCTCTAACACGACATGTGGCCGCCCGTTCATGCCGCTCATATCCACACCTGCCCCCCCCCCTCCACATCCCCCAACCTCCACCGCCCAAACCGGCCACACCCACACACCTCAGGCGGCTGGATGCTCAACGGCTACAAGCGCTGGATTGGCAACGGCACGTGGGCGGACGTGTGCGTCATGTGGGCGCGCAACAACCAGGACGGCCAGGTGGGGCGGGGGGGGGGCGGGGTCGAGGCGGCGGTGGAGGGGCGGTGGGGCAGGTAAGGTCTTGGGGCGGCGGTGGGTAAGCGGTGGAGGGTGGGAGAGGAGGAGCGAGGATGTGTTGGTCTTGGGGCGGGGGGGGGGGGGGGGGGGCGGGGCATGGGGTCAGAAGCCTCGGGCCCACCAACCCCTGCGTCAACCCCATCCCCTGTGCCTGCGTTGCCCACCCCGCCGCCCTTCCCGCCGTCCTCCTGCCTCGCCCCCTTTGCAATGGTCGCGTCGGTTTCTGGATTGAACTAATAAACCCCCCAACCCCTCACACCACCCCTTCCACCCGTGGTCAACGCCCGCCCCTCCAGGTCAACGCCTTCATCGTGCGCAAGGGCAACCCCGGCCTGCGCACGTCCAAGATCCAGAACAAGATCGCACTGCGCTGCGTGCAGAACGCCGACATGGAGTTCGTGCAGTGCTTCGTGCCCGACAGCGCGCGGCTGCCGGGCGTGTCCAACTTCAACGACACCAACAAGGTGGGTATGTGCGCGTGTGGGCGTGTGTGTGGGCGTGTTGGGGCGCAGTGCGTGGTTGGGCAGGGAGGGTGCGTGTGCGGCTGTGTTTGATCTGTGGTTGTGGGAGGTATGGGTGGTGGGACCTCTGGGCAGATGGGGGCCCTGCCTGTATCAGCCGCGAACTGCGCTCCGTTCCTCTGCCGTTTGCCCCTTCTTCGTCCTCTCTACAACCCCCCTCCACGCTCCCCTTCCACGCTCCCCCTTGCCCGTCCTCCACCTCTCCACCCCCATCTCAACACCCTGCCCCCTCCCCCCGTCAATAATTTAACATGCATGGCACCCCCCACACACACACACATCTCCTTGTGATCTCTAACACATCTCCTTGTGAACTCTAACACACGCACATGCACCCCCACCCCACCCCACCCCCCAACCCTCACCCACCCACCCACCCACCCAGGTGCTGGCCATCAGCCGCATCATGGTGGCCTGGCAGCCGGTGGGTTTCTGCGCCGGCGTGTACGACATGGCGGTGCGCTACGTGGGCGAGCGCAAGCAGTTCGGCAGCTCGCTGGGCTCCTTCCAGCTGGTGCAGGAGCGCCTGGCGCGCATGGGCGGCACCATCCAGGTACACGTGCCATACACACATGTGCCGTACACTGCTGGGAGGTGCTGGCGGGGGGGGGGCTTAGGGGGGTGAGGTAAGGGGTGAGGTAAGGGGAAGGGGGTTAGTTAAGGCGGGTTATGCAAGGGGGGCGGTTGGTTTGGCGGGCTGCAGCCTTTTCTCCCGTACACACGCAATCCCGTATACACCTCGCATGCTCTCTCTCATGCCTCCCTCACCACCCTGCCACCCCCTGTGCTTTGGTTTCTGGAGTCAACTAACCCTCCACCCCCCATCCTTGCAACCCACCCCCCCACATCGGCACTTCATTATTGATTAAACACCATCCATGGATGGCTACCCACACACACACACGCACCCTTCCTCTCCTTGTGCTTTCCTAACACACACACGCACAGGCCATGTGGCTGGCCTGCTGGCGGCTGAGCAAGCTGTATGAGGAGGGGCGCATGACGCACGAGCAGGTGGGGGGCAGGGCGGGAGCGCGGCTGTATGGGTGTGGGTGGGTGCGTGTGTGCGTGCATGTGGGGCGGAGGGCGGCGCGTGGGGCCTGGCCGGTGAGGGCGAGGGTGGGGGCGGGGGCGGGGGCGAGGGCGGGGGCGGGGGCGAGGGTGAGGGTGAGGGTGCTCTTCCGCGGTGTGGACAGCCCGGTGAGTTCCATGCTGGTCATGCGGGGTGGTATTCTCTCTCGCTCGCTCGCTCTGCCGGCCTGCACACCCCGCGGCCTGTCTCACCCTCTCACTTCCAGCAGCACCACCAACAACCACCCCAACCCAATGCGCCCCCTTCCCTCCTGCCGCTCACACTGCCTCCCCAAGGCCTCGCTGGTCAAGGCGTGGACGTCAGCCCGCGGGCGCGAGGTGGTGGCGCTGGGCCGCGAGCTGCTGGGCGGCAACGGCATCCTCTCGCACTTCCACGTCGCCAAGGTGGGTGGCTGGGTGTGTGGGTGCGTGTGGGTGTGTGGGTGACTGGTTGTGGGTGGAGGAGTGTGGGCGCCAAGGGGGGGAGAGTGGGGGGGTGGGTTATGGGTGGGTGTTTGCGTGGTTCAGGGTGTGGGGGCGCCAGCGGGGAAGGTGGGCGAGTGGTTGTGGGTGGCGCTCCAGCGGTGGCGCTCCAGCGGGAGGCCCGTGGTGCTTCCTTTGTTGGAGAAGTTAGGAATGGGGGCCTTGGGGGGCTTTAGGGCGGGGACGGGGTGGGCGGGCAGCAATGTGGCCAGGAAAACGCAGATATGCACATGCCTGCAACCCCTCATGCATCCGCCATTGCCTGAGCCCCCTCCCATTAATTAGACACCGTCCATAGATGGCTACCCCCCCCCCCAACCTGACCCCCTGTGTCCCCTCCCCGCGTCCTTCCCCCCTGTGGATGGCTACCCCCCCCCCTACCTCACCATGAAGGCCTTTTGCGACATTGAGGCCATCTACACGTACGAGGGCACGTACGACGTCAACGTGCTGGTGGCGGGCCGCCGCATCACCGGCGCCGCAGCGTTCCGCGCGCCCACCAACAAGGCGGCGGCTGCCGGCAGGCAGCAGGGGCACGGCAGCAATGGCAAGGAGGGCGGCGACAAGGAGCAGCCGCACGGCAGCCGCAGCAGCAAGTAGATAGAGCGAGGAGGGGAGGCGGGTAGGTAGGTGGTGAGCGCAGCAGTAAGCAAGCACTGATGCGGGCTTGGGAAGAAGTGCGGCGCGCCGGCACGGCAGCTACCGAATGTATAAGCAGCTGAGCTGGCAGCCGCAGCGCGCGGGCTGAGTCGGCGGTGTGGTGCATGTGGTCACGTGTGGGGGGCCGCGGGCTGCACTACCAGCAGGATAGGATGGGTGCTGCCGGTGGTACTTGGTTTATGCATGGTACAAGCAGGTTGATGGGACAGGGATAGGTTGGGGATGAGCCTGGACCGTGGACTTGCTTGGTTGGTGGCCAGTGTGCTTGTGCGTTGTATGTGTTACAGCTGTGGGGAGGCTTCGGACCCGGGCCCGAAACACGGCCGCTGCAGCCTAACAGCCTCTTTGGACTGGCGAGAGCGCCGACAACCTGAACGGCGCACACTAACCAGCAAGCCTACGGCGATCAAAGCGCACTCCATGCTTGACCGCCGCAATCACATGGCGCCTGCCTCCATAGGTCAAACATAACAGGGCAACCAGAACTCTGCCACTGCTACCCCACCAAGACAAGCTCACAAGCCGCTTGTTTGCGTGGTTGCAAGCTGCTTCAAACCGTTGGTTGCGTTGGTTGCGCCGTTGCGGACTGCACACCTAACACTGGGTAGTGCGACCGTTCCGGGTCCTTAGGGTTGCTGGCTCGAGTGCAGCGCCACGGCACGCTGCCCTTGAAGAAAACTGCGCACCAACCACACGTGTGAGGGTGGCGGATGATGTGCTCGTGCAAGGGCATGCCTTCTAGCCCGCCACGTGAATCCACACTTGCCGGTCAGCTCAAGAGTGGGCTGAGCCCAATGGTTGCTCGTTGCTGAGTACACCTTGTGGTCCGCACAGCAGGGTATCATCGTACATCGTACAGTACAGTGTGCATTAATACGCACGATGTATTAATACGCCTCCGCTGGCGGCCCCCCAGAACCTCCCGTACCCGCCCCCTTGCAACAAATCATGCGAACTTGCCGCCCGCCGCCGGCAGTGGGCCCTAAATGTATCCATGTTTGGTTGAGAGTCGGCGGGCGGCAAGTTCGCATGATTTGTTGCAAGGGGGCGGGTACGGGAGGTTCTGGGGGTGCGAGAGCTCAGCTGGGGACTTTTTGGGGGTGGATGGTTCAACCGCGAGTGAATAGCGTCATGGGACGAGTTTGCTCGAGGTCATGGGTTCGATTCCCATACACTCCCCCGATTTCGGTCGGGATGAAATGCCTAGGGATAAGTGGTCGGCCGGACGAGTTTAGGACTTAGTCGATGAGCCCGGATTCGGTCCACTAGGGCGGCCGCGAGCTCCTATAAAGTAAGAAGTATCGATCGATCGGGTGAACGGTTAGGCGGCAGAAGTCACGGTGGAGACGTTGGCGTGCAGGTGGCACGCCCCTGAAGTCCAGAGCAGTTCGCTCGCGACCCGGGTCACCAGGTCCTTCTTGTAACCATGCATTCTGGGGACACGCGGGGGAATTCTGCGAGCGACTTTGCGGAAACGATGCTCTTGACGCGGAAGTGACTTACATGTAAGTAATATGATGCATAGTAATTTAATGATTTTCCGGGGACCTCAAAGGAACAAGTTTAGAGGTCTTGGATCCCAATCCCTGCGAGCGCCAATGCCTGGACGCACCCCTGCCTGGACGGGCCGTCAGGCTGAGCCCCCCGAGCGAAGTGTCCGCCCCCTTCAAGACAAGGCACGCCCCATGCAGGGTAGTGCGCTAGTAGAATCAGGGCTCCTCCTAGGTCACGAATGCGGGGCACTTCGCCCTGCAAATACTGCAAACGGGGAGGGGGCGGGGGCGTGCGCTGAATCGGCCCCTGACATACGTATGCAATTGAAGGTGTTTGTGGGGTGATATATTCATGAAATCGGTTTAAAATATTCACAATTCGCTCTGGATCGTTTCCAGTGAGGCCGTAAGAACTGCGGAGGCCGACAATGCGGCACAATGGCGGAGGTGGGGTCCATCTTAACCGTCTATTTTTACAGCAGATGCCAGGCTTTGTCATAGTGGCAGAATGTTGCGCCAGCGCTGGCGCCAGCGAGAATGGCAATCGATTCTCCTAGGTGACCGATTCATGTGCAGGCCTTGAAGCACCGTGGCTTGTGCATATCCTTAAACCGTCTAACACCAGCTTTTTACATCATGTACGCATGTATTTGTTGAATGGATGCGCGCGCTCGTCTCTACTCGAGTAGTGAACAGGGCGCACCGCGATGACGCGATGCAGTTGCAAGCCTCGTACTAAGCCATATGCACAATAGGAAGCTATGCATCACTGTGCACAGCAAGCAGCATTGGACCGGCCTGTGCTCCGCGCAAAACTCTGGATTTTGCATCTGGTTGTGGCGCTGCTTATGCTCATATGCGTAAGCCATGCAGATGATGGTATTGTTGTGCGGAGTGCGACGGAGTTTGCGCGCGCTCTGCTGCCGTCCACCGCAACGATGGTGCGACAAGTTATGCGCCGGCCTTGCCGATTGCGTCGTCATTTGCACATGGAACATAACAATGTTAAGGAGCACATAGTACTGTGTGTCGGGACCGCGGGTACGGAAGCGGCGCGCGTACTCGTGTGACACGGCGAACTCGGGCTGGCGGACGCAGGCTTGCGAACGCCACGCGGGTTTCGTGAAACGGGTTTTGTTGCCTTGCGTTTGATGCCAACCACACATACGAATGCCCGGCGAAAGTGCAGCAATCAGCTGATGTAAGTTGCGTGCCCTGTAGGGGTGGCGCCATTGCTATCTTTTTCATTTAAGCAGCAGATCTCTTCGTCCGGCCCATCCAAGCACACGTACTTGTCGTCCTGCCCTGCTGCCGTGCAGATCACGTTGGACGCGCTGGAGTTCATCCTGGAGGAGTCACACTTTGCGGCGGCGGTCGCGACCGCTGCACAAAATGGCACGGCGGCCAGCGGCCTGCTGCCGATACTGCTGCAGCGCAATGTGACGGTGGTGGGCGCGGCGGGGCTGCCCGACATGCCGCTGCTCCGCTTCCTCGCGCCGCGCGTCGTCAAGCTGGGGCACCGAGTGCGGCTCACGTTCCGGCGGGTCGCCGCCTACAGCCCGCACAAGGACAGCCTGTCACGGGTGAGCGGTGTGGTGTGTGCATGTGGCGCGAGCGAGCGCAGTTGAAGGGCGGTGCAAGCGGACTGCGTTACTATTCATCACCACCGGACAACACAGCTATCGCTGTGGAGCCTCCTAGTTTGCGGGTCCCATCCCCGGTTACGGGTTCTCCGGCGGGGGCGGCTTGGTTAGGGTAGTACATGTGCACACGTTCCCGCCTGGCCGCTGTCCCACACGCAGGCGCCACACGTGCCCATGTTGGACATGAGTGACCCGGGCTCCGGTGCATCCGTGGTGCTGGACACCGTACTGCTGTTCTTGGGTGGGTGGGTGGCTGGGTATGTATGTGGGTGGGTCTCGGCGGTTGAACAAAGGGAGCGAGGATGCAACGCATGGATGGATGCGTGGGAAGGTCTGCATGTGGAGCGGCAGATCGGTGCGCGCGTGGTAATACGGGTGGAAGTTTGGAAAGGACGGTGGGCCAAGCACGCATGCTGCTGCGCCGCGCAACGATTGGAACTTAGCAGTGCATGCATGCATGCATGCACGGTGTGGAGGAAGCTAGCTGCTGGTGGAGCGCGGGCGCGCAACGACGTGTGCGCGCGCGTGTGTGTGTGCGCGTGCGGCGACCGGTGTGCCTTGTGTATGTGCATGGGCCCATGGCGTGTTTCGGGCCCGGGACAGAAGTCTCCCCACAGCTGTAACTGAACACTGCATGCTGGGCGGACGCTGCTGTTGCACATGCAGAGTCCTGCAACCCCCTGGAGTCCCGCCAAGCCAACCTGGACCAGGTCTCGGCGGCGCTCACGCGCGCGCAGGCCGCGGGGCAGCTGCCGTCGGGGCCCGCGCTTGAAGTGGACCTCAACATCAACCAGACCGCGGCCGGCTGCGTGAACGAAAGCCTGGCGCGGCCCACCGCCCCGTTGTTGCAGCGCTGCTGGCCGGGTGAGTCCCAAGGGTGACTAGATAGGTTTGGGGTTGTTATGTTGGACGTGGTGCCTGCCAAAGCTAGGCCTCCCTAGGGCAGGGTGGGTATGTAATGATTATGATGCAGTTTGTGTGACAGCCCCGCAGCACGCCGCCTGTGATTTCCCCACGTACCACGTGCTGTGAGCCTTATGCCTGGTCCCGTGGCTTACTAACTGAAGCAACGCATGTATGATTGTACGGCGCCCGTGTGGCAGTCTTGGACCTGTACCGCAATGCAGTTTTGCCGGGGATGCAGATCAATGCGGCGGGCGTTCCGCAGCCCACGCAGTACATGTTCATCATGCGGCAGGCGTACGGCGTGTGCCTGCGATTGGCCTCACAGGTATGAAACAGGTGCACCCATCTTAGTACCTTACTCATGGGGTCATAGGAGGTACGAGACCGTGCCTGGCTTTTTCGTACATTGGGTAGCCAAGGAATTTGTACTAAGCTGGCTCATGTTTACGGGATTCGCTATGGTTGGCACTTGCTTGCTTGGCAGGCATGCTTGGAAGCCTATGGAGCTATTGGCTGCAGTGCCTGGAGTGTGAGCAATGACGTCCCAGTGCCCATCGTAGCCATGGGGCTGCCGCCGCCGCCGGCTCCGGCTGCTGCTGACGGCAGAGGCGGCGGCAGCAGGGATGGGGGCGGCGGCACCACCACCAATACGACTGGCATCATCGTGGGCTGCGTTGTGGGAGGTCAGTGGGTCCATCCTACCTGTCATCGAGTCGTACATACGGTAGTTGCTAATTAGCTAGCTGGGTTGCAAAGCAGGGTGTGCATGCTCATGTCGTACGCACTTTCTGTGCATTGCCAAACCACACAGGCTCCGTGGCTTTGCTGGCGGTGCTGCTGGCCCTGTGGGCGCTGAAGCTACGGCGCCGTCGGGATGAGCAGCGGCGCAAGGGGCAGCACGGGCAGCAGCAGATGCCGGCAGCACCAGCAGGGGACTACCTAGGCATCATTGTTGGCGAGGTTGCGGCTGTGGGCACAGCAGCAGATAAACGAATGGGAGCAACTGGTGCTGACGCTGACGCTGATGCCGCATTTGCTGCCGTTTCCCCAGAAACAGCGTCACGTTGCAGCAACGGGAACAGCATCTCGGAATGCTGTACCAAGCAGTTGCTGCGCGCAAACCCTTCGGGTGACGTGTACTCCCGTGATGAGCAGCACCAGCAGCAGCACGACGACCCACCACCCGACCTGTTGCTGGCGAGCTCGCCCTTCCGTCTGGACTTCAGCGTAAACGTCGTGCCAGTGGCAGCAATCGCACCGGCAGCACCAGCAGCACCAGCAATAGCAGCGGCAGCACCGGCCGCAGCAGCCAAGGATGTAAGGACTGCGCCCGGCGAGGCGCCGCCGCCGCAGCAGCAGCAGCAGCAGCCGCAGCAGCAGCAGCTGCTGCCTGGGGCTCAGCAGCACCAGCAGCCGCAGCCGCCCGCCGGCAGGAATGGTGAGCTGCTGACGCACGACGAGCCGTCCGCCACTGACGTCCTGGAGCTGCTGCCGGTGGTACGCGGCAAGGGCGCCTTTGGCCGGGTGGTGGAGGGCATCTACCGCGGCGAGCGGGTGGCGGTGAAGATGCTGCTGGTCCCGGGCGACGGCGACGTGTCACGTAATTACGCGGCTGTGCTGGGCGCGTTCCGGCAGGTGGGCGGGTGGGTGGAATAGGTGGGAGTTGCTGGTCTCCCCGCGGCACCCACAAGCATGCATTCATGCAACCACACGCATGCACGTGCATGTTCATCCTGCCGCGCACTCAATCCCATGCATTCACGCATACCAACACCGACACACACGCCGCCATGCACGCACATGCACACACGTGTTCGCACAGGAGGTGGAGGTGCTGGGCCGCTGCTCGCACCCCAACGTGGTCAAGCTGCTGGCGGCGTGCCTGGACCCGCGCCAGCCCTGCCTGGTCATGGAGCTGTGTGAGACGTCGCTGGAGGCGCTCATCTTCAAGCGGGACCCGCAGCAGCAGCAGGGGGCCCCGCAGCTGCTGCCGCTGGTGACGGTGTTGGGCATCGCCATCGACATCTGCAACGCAATCTCGTACCTGCACCCAACCGTGATCCACCGGGACCTCAAGGCGCGTGCGCGTGCGCGTGTCTTTGTGGTGGTGCGAGCAGCGCGGTGCCGGAGTGGTTCCAGACATGCGGCACGTGCGCCGGGCGCGTGGTGTATCCTCTTTGTTGGGAGCTCCGCCATAGAACCGTGACATGCATGCATGTGTCAACCCCCCCCCCCCAATGCCTGCAGCCCGCCAACGTGCTCATCAACGGCGCTAGCAGCGGAGCCCCTGTGGCCAAGATTACGGTAGGGCGTTGGGCGTTGGGCCCTGGTTCGGGCGAGGTGTGGGTGGGGAATGAATGGGCCCAGCTAGTTGCGGTAGCGGTCGGGCACATGCCAAGCAAGGGGCGTGCACGCGGGGCGTCCCAGTTGTGCCGCGAGCTGTCAGGCGGGGGCCTACTTCCCCCCATGTCCCCTCAATCCAAAGCTCATGCACACGTACGTGCATCCCACACACACACACACACACACACATACACACACGTCCAACACAACAGGACTTTGGCCTGGCCCGCTTCCGGGCCATGACCATGCCCACCCAGTCGCCCGAGGCCGGCACGGTGGCGTTCATGGCGCCCGAGGTGCGGGCGACCCTCGGTGGCTTGGGCGGGGTGGCGCTGCGGCCGTTTGAGGGGAGTGGTGAAGATGGTGCGGGGTGGTGCGAGACCGCGGCGCAGTAGGGTTTTCACCCGCCTTTGTTCGCCCGCCATAGGGGCGCTGCGTGCCGTCGTATGGACATACGGTCCACGCATGGGCCTGGGTGCCCCCTCTCTCATGTGGAGGGTCCCCTGTGCTCCCTGCCGCGCTGCCACCTGCCCCGTTGCAGTGTTTCGACGTCGGGCAAAGCATCATCACACACCACGCGGTGAGTTTGGGTTTTGGTTGGTGTGTGGTGCGTGGGCACCAGCAGTAGTACCAGCAGTAGATGACAGTAGCTGGCGGCGCCAGCGCCTCCACGCCTGCACGGCTGCACGGCTGCACTTGTCAACGCGGGATGCTTAAGCGGGCGGCAGGCGGTTGGCACAGGGCAGCCACGGGCACCAGCCAAACAAACAGCACAAACACCTACCATCATCGCTTACAGGCTGCACGCGCCGCCTCACGCTGGGCCCGTTTCGCGAGCGCGCGGCGCACTGTCCGTCCCTGACAGCTGCTTGTTGCGCCTGTGACCTTTCCATCGCTGCTGCATGCACTGACGCAACGGCGCTTCCTTCCCTGGCTGCTGCTTCCCTCAGGACCTGTACTCGCTGGGCGTGCTGCTGTGGATGCTGCTGACCGGCCAGCAGCCCTGGGCCGGCCTGCCCCCCATGGCCGTCGCCTACATGGTGTGCGCGCAGGTGGGCTGGGCGGCTTGGGGCAGGGGGGTGCCATGCATGTTTGAATAATGACGCAGGAGGGGGGCTGGGCGGCTGTGGGCTGTGGGCTGGGCGGCTAGGCGGCTGTGGGCTGTGGGCTGCCTCCCTCACTCTACAATATTGCACGTTCTTATGTCGTCCTTCACCTTCACCTCCGGCATGCCTTCAAGCGACGCGCGCGACACGTGCCGTCCCCCGTGCCGCACGCACCGACGCACGTGTGAACCACAACGCACCGCACCGAACCACACCGCACCGCACCACACCACATCACACCACACGCACCCCTACCCCCCCTATCCCAGGGCGCCCGCCTGTCGCTGGCGGGGCTGTGTGAGGAGCGCTGCCCGCGCAAGCTGCGCCGCGTCCTGGTGGACCTCTGGGACGCCGACCCGCTGCGGCGGCCAGCGGTGAGAGATGTCCCGCTGTGGCCACAGGGTCATACCTGGGTGATGGCTCAGGGGTCGCATGCGCCCCCCGGGGGGCTGCTTGCATGCAGCAGTAAGGCTTGGTACGCGCATTGCCCCGCTGGTGAAGCGACTACTGGCTTACTTTTTTGCGGGATAGGTTTACTAAGGCCAAAATCTATACTTCATAAGCGGTATTGGCGCGAGCGAGCCATGGAGCGCGAGCGAGTCGCGCGACTGCCTTACCTGCTGTGTGGCCTGCGGGTTGCTGGCGGCATGCGCTGACAGCTAGCGGCACGGCGAGCTCCGATCGGACTCCGGAGGCGTGGTTGTTGGTGCTGATGCTGATGCTGGGGGATGGGGGGTGGGGGATGGGGGCGGCGAGTTCCCATGAATGCATGAATCCTGGTGCATGGATCCACACCCCGCCCGCCCAACCGCAAACCGCCTGCAGGCTCCGGAGGTGGCCAAAGAGCTCATGCTTCTGCGGGATCAGCTGCTGCGAGGGGCCGGAGGCCGAGCTGGAGCCGCAACTGCTGATGCAGCAGCAGCAGAAGAGGGAGCTCTGGCGCTGCAAGAGGGCGCCTTGCAATGCTAGGTTTTCCGGAGGGCAGAGGACCGTGAAACTTGCGGAATGGAGGAGGGCCCCTCCAGAGCGGCTGCCGCTGGATGTTTTATACGGCGATGTGCTTGCCTGCCTGCTGCCAGGCTGCCTGATTGCCGCTGGCCCTTAATTTCCGAGCCAGGAATGACGACCGCTGGGGCACAGCCAGGCCAGGCCAGGCCAAGCCAGGCCAGCTTTTATGACGTGGCACCATGTGGCCACTTGCATGGCGGCGCTTGTCGGCGCGGAACGCATGCAACTCTGAATGTGCGAATGAACGGAGCGGGGAAGGGGGCTAAGATCTAAAGCGCAAATGAAGGACCTGTTCATGACGTTAATATCCATGCGCACAGGCCAGTACCAGCCAAGGGCTCATTTGGTACGGAGACAATCGTGCGTGTGTATCGATCTGAGACTGCAGCCGTGCCCAGACCGCCAACGGCAAGTGGCGGACCCGGATCAGCCTGGCTGTGTATGGAGTGCACTGTGTGTGGAATTGAGTGTGCGGTTGCAGCTGCAAGGGTCACGGCCTGCTGCCGGTTTGGAGCACAGTCTTGCCGCAGCGTCGTGTAGCATGCAGCGGCTGCTGATGATGTTGCCTACGGCCAGCCGTGACAAAGGGGGGGAGGTGGCCTTGCTGGCTTGCTCGCTGTGCGCTGCGTGTCAGAAGTATGGCAGGGTAGTAGGATAGTGCAGCAGGTGGCAAGCCGATGCATGAATGGTTGGCGTTTTCCGACGCACTGTTGGCGTTGTGCGACACACTGTTGCATGAAACCAAATTAGTACTCGCATACTCCAAATTTAGCGCATGTCTTTAAATACTTCGGTAAGGGTGCTGTTGAACCTTGTCTGGGTAGCGGTCTGCAGTGGGGCGAGCAAGGCCTGTGGTGTTGTAGGCAGCAGTGGTACGACAATTAGTGCGGCTGCTGTTGACTCCTGCACTGCGTGTTGGCTGGCTCCTGCTGTGGTGCCGCGACTGCTGGGCACCTAGGTTTGGCTCGGTGCCTGTTCAAATCGACCCCGGCTATGTCCGGGCGATGAGGTAGTTCGGCCTCAGACTGTGGAGGGCTGAGCCCCTTTTCACTGACACAGGGGAACACTTTTCCGACACACTCATAAAGAAGCGCTCGCAGTTGCGGGTGGTGGCTGAGCTGCGATCGAGCGCATGTTGATTGGCAGTGCGTTGCCCACGTAAGGACGCTGATCAGCGCACACGCGGCCGGGTCGTGGTCCGGTGGACCGTGCCGTGAGGGTGCTGCTGGTAAAATGCGGGGTGTTGCGGACTACTGTCGCCAGTGGCTCCGGGATTGCACGGTTAGGTTGGCACCGATTGGCACTGTAGGAGAGTACGGGGTGGTAGGTGGGCAGAATGGGTGCCTCCGGCAGGGCTGTTGTCGCCGGAAATCCCTGAAGGGAGGTTTGGAGGCCTTAGCCAAATGGGAGCGATGCTGTGAGGGGCAGCCCCTAGCCCCTAGCCCCTTCCCCCTGGCCCTCTTGCCCTTCCGCGCGCCGCTTCCGCCGCTCTCCGCGGCGTTGTGCCGTCCTCGGCGCAATTGTTTCATTGCTGGGTGGTGCGCACGCGGACGGACTTGTGTGTGTGCAGGCGTTCCCCGCCGGGGCGAGCATGCTGTTTCGTACTGGGGCGGTTGCCGTCTTGGTTGGCATGGTTGCCGCGTTCTGGGCGCGCACGCGCGCTCCGCCCGCGCTCCCCGAGTGCCCCATAAATACGTGTAAAGTACGGGCTGTTTACATATCGCCTGTCAGCAGCGGCAGAGGTTGCACGGCCGTGAAGCGCGGAGGAACGCGGGCGCGGCGCGGTGGCTCATCTCCGCGCGCCGCCGGTGCCTCGCGGGGCCGCTGCGAGCGCGCTGTCAGCATTCCTGTGCAGTTCAGCATGTGCGTTTTGCTGGTGGGTGTGATCAGCTGTTGACTTCTCCATTTTTGTAACTTCCAAACTTCGGCGGCACTGAGGTGGATTTCCGGCCCGCCCTGCGCGCCCCGCGCGCACTTGTCCGCGGGGCCCTACCATGTGATGGACGCGGCCATTCGGGAAGCAGCGGGAAGCAGCGCTGTGTGTGTGTGTGTGTGTGTGTGTGTGTGTGTGTGTGTGTGTGTGTGTGTGTGTGTGTGTGTGTAACAACGGGTTTACAGGCGGCCTGACGAGTCTCGTGAGCGAGTACTCGGGACAGCCAGCGACAGCGAGGCATTTAGGCCACACGCTGCCGCTATCACGCGTCTCCCCTGCCCAGAGCGCAGCCAAGCTCTGGAGTCCACCGGGGGGACGCTCCAACCAACCTGGACCACGCCAGTAGCCTCGGAAGGGTTACTGCTGGTACTACAACGCAGGGCCCAGCGGGCTCACAAAGCTCTAGGCTGGAGGGCCAGCACCGCAGCAACACGAGCACCGGACAGACGTCACACCGCACGCAACAGCACAGCGACAGGTGGCTACGGGGCTGAGTCCAGCGACCCCGCAGCCTTTCACAGCCTCGACAACAACCTAACCAGCACTCGACGCCAGGGCAGACTATGCCAAAGGGCAGCCACAAACGCGTCAGACTACCAGGCCGGTCTTGGCCGAGAAACGCCCGGGGTGCTCCGGCACCCAACCCACCCTCAGCTCCGTTGACCCGAAACCCTGGCGCACACTCCCCTTGACCCTCCCAACCCTTCCCAACCCTGCTGGTCCCTAGATTCAGCCGCTATGTCCGCGGCTCATTGCTATGGCGGTTCTTCTACTCGAGAGGGCTGATCCCGGTCACTCCTCCAGCTCCAGCTCCATAGCTTGCGGAAGCGCGCAGAGCAGCATCCCGTCCACCACCGCTAGGATCGGGTGGGTGGCGTCAACACCTTCCCAGCCCTTTCGGGGCACACCGAGTTGCGCGAACTGCAGCAGCCGCGACCAAAAGTCCGCGACTGCGCGAGCGCACGCAAGCTCGATGGGGTTGACGCCTGGCTGCGGCGGCGTCAGCTGCGTGGGCGGGACCTCATCTGGGTCGGCGTCCGCCCCCGCTGCTGCCGCCGCCGCTGCCTTGGTGGGTGCTGCCGCCGCTGCCGCCGCTTGGTCTCCCTTGGCCGCTGCAGCGCGCGTCATCCCGCGCAGCCGCACCCGGCCGTGTTCTATGGCGGCAAGCGCCGCCATCGCCACCACATCCCACACGCACTGCTGGATGCCCGAGGGCGCCTGCACTAGCCACAGCTGGGCTTGGCTGACGGGCTGGGGCCCCGGGGTGTGTGCGTTGATCTGCGCCACCACCGCCTTTGCCACTGCGCAGCCCCAGAAGTGGTGCTGCCGCGGCGCAGACGGGGTGGCGGCGGCTGGCCCCGTTGTGGCGCTGCCATGGCCGTACTGCCCACAGCCGCACGGCTCGCGTCGAGCCGTGGGCATGTGAGTGTTGCCCGGCAGCGGCACGGCGTCGATGGCCAGCCGCCACAAAGTCTCGAAATGGCGCCGCTCCCACCGGACGTGCTGCCACAGGCGCGCAAGGGTGCCCCGAAAAGCGCCGAGCGCCGCTGCCGCAGCTTCAGGCAGGTCCTCACGCCGTGCCTCCGAGCGGGGCGGCAGGCCGAGGGCCGCCCGCTCATAGTCCTCGTGGAGTCCGGCACGGCGTGCCGCTATGCTGTCCAGCTGCAGGGCTGTGGCCATGCGGACGGTCAGCTTCTCCAGGGGAATTTTGACGGACTCGGTGCCGGGCAACACCCATCCCATGCGCGGCATGATGATGGTGCTGATGACGGAGGAGGTGGAGGGGGCGGGGGGCGGGGCGGGGCCGGTGTGTGTGTGTGTGTATGTGACTGTGTGTGTGTAACAACGGGTTTACAGGCGGCCTGACGAGGTCCGTGATCGAGTACTCGGGACAGCCATGTGTGTGTGTGTGTGACTGTGTGTGTGTGTGCCTGACGGGCTGGTCATCAGGTGCCTTGTGTGGGCGGCTGGGCGGCTGCGCTTGTGGTAAGGTATTGCTAGGCCCTGGCCGCTGATTGGTTGATGCTGATGCGGGGGTACTGTCACGGACACGCTCTAAATGCGATTAGCGCAGGGTAATCGAGTCGTGGATGCCGCTTCTGGCAGGCAGCAGCGAGAGGGGGTGACTGTAGGTGCGGGCGGCTGTGGCCCTTCAATGCAGCGCTGGCTTCAGCCCCGGGCACCTACTTGGCGTGGTCCTTTCCCTACTGACATGAACGTTGGCAGCACCGGATCCGCTTCGACGGCGTAAACCTGTACTACAGGTACTACACGTAAACGGCATGGCACGGCCTCGCGACTAACGAGAATTGGCCCAGGCCCTGCCCTGCCTGTGCATGCGGCTTCAAAATATATCGTCCAGCCTGTCCGGCGTATTGGCCATGGCTGGGGCCCCGGCGCGAATGGTGTAGCGCACGAGCACGGGACGGAGGATGGAGAATGGGAGAGTGTGAGGTGATGCCTGGCGGGCCACCCCATCGAACTACAATTGCATGCACTTGCATCTGCAACTGTTATGCATAGTCTGCAACTAAGCTTCCAACTTTTTTGGCCCACCAAAAACTCTTCGCACCCTGACTGCGTGCTCTTTCTGCGAATGTAGGACACCGGTGACCTTTACATAGCCATGGAGAAACAGAAACGCAAAACATTCGCGCCCGGCAGCGAACTTCGCAAACAATTTCGCTGCGTCCTGGCCTCGTTTCTCTGGCTTCTCTTCTTCAAGACTTCTTTTGTTGATGGCCTGTCATTTTCAACGCCACTACCCGTGGAAGAGGAGCAAGCTGCCGCGCGGACGGGGTCTCTCGCTCTCGTGTCGACAGGGCCGGATTTCGCAGCAGCCCTGTGCGATGCCACTGTCATTTTCATTGGTATAACCGTTCTGGACATTACAATAGCTGATTCAGACTTTACGGGGCTTGCATATCCAGTCATTCTCAATCGAAACATCACTGTCGCTACCAGCAGCGCACAAGCCTTGCCGGACATTGCCATAGTTCGCCTGTATGCTGGAAAGAAGGTAAGCGTGGCCAGTCGTGCGCGTCGGGTGCGAGGGGGGTAGGTCGCAGTGCGGCGGGTTGACGGTCGAGAGGTCACGCCGTCACGGTCGGTTGTGATATGGGAGCGGGCAAGGTCAATGCTTTTGGGCATTGGCGGCGTTCGCCATGCCGACGCTCTGTGGCTTCAGGCCTGGCGTGGGCGGCGCAGTAGGTAGCGGCGTTTTGTCTATCCTGATCCTGCGGCCGCATGTCTGCCCTTTTAACCTTCGCCACTTTCCCGTACTTCACGCAGCTCAAGCTGGGAGGAAACGCCTCTGCACCCGTGTGGCTCACGTTCAAACATGTAGCCATCCACACACCGCAAAAGGACAACCTGGCACGGGTGAGTGGCAGCAGCATCAGTTGCCAAACCGTTGCGCGTAAGCCCCCGGGCGTGTAGGCGCCGGTGCGTTTTGTGGGACAGTCGCCCAACTGCCATGACCGCCTCTGCCCTTACCACCTAATGCATCGACAATGTTGACGGGACGGACCTTCAATACACTAGTTTACGTTTACCCGGTTTTTGTGACGCGAATCATAGTCGCCACTCACCGCTGCCTGACCTACCTACCTGCGGCCGCACCCCCGCACCCGCCCGCCAGGCGCCGCATTTTTGGATCCTGGAGCGCTCCGAGCCGCATTCGGGCGCCACCCTGCGCACCCAGGACGTGGTGCTGTATGCGGGTACGTGGGTACGTGGGTTTTGGGTCTTGGTTGGGGTTGGGTTGTGGGGGGTGGGCGGGCGGTGAGCGGGTGCGTGGGTGAGTGAGCAGCGCGCGGCGGCCTGCCAGGTAGTGGTGGCGAGCGTCAGCGTTCGGCCGGGCGGGAGTTTCCCTGCCCCGGCCTGGTGCGTGCTGGGATTGCGCTGGGCAGTACGATTCAGGTCCAGCACTGTGCGCTAGTGCCCGCTCACCTCGCCTCACCCGCCTGCCAGCAGCTTCCCTTGCATCCACTCACCCTCGCCGCCCCCGCCACTGCTGCTGCCGCCACCGCCTCTCCGCTTCCCTATTCTTAATGCATGTAACCTCCCCCCCTTCTTCATTAATTTAACATGCATGGAACCCCCCCGCAGAGACGTGCAACCCCATGTCGTACCGGGCTCCCAACATGGCCAGCCTGGTGGCGGCGGTGCTGGCGGCGCAGGCGGCAGGCAAGCTGCCGGCCGAGCCGGTGCCCAACCTGGACCTCGCTGTGAACCAGAGCGGCTGCACGCAGAACACCAGCCTGGTCCACCCCACCCTGCCCATCCTGCAGCGCTGCTGGCCCAGTGAGTGCCGGGCAGCACGTGGCCCACAGTCTGGGGCGGGGGCGGGCACCAAGGGGACAAGGGTTGGCGCGGTGGTGCTCATGGCGCCAGATGCGCCGACCGGGAGGTTCGCGGCCCGCGTGCTTGCGCGTTGCAACTGTGGCGGTTGTAGTGCTTTTGCACACTCCC